>JAKSZT010053783.1:1387216-1703506 GCA_026826555.1 Tolypeutes matacus
ATAAATTAATTAAAAAAAAAAAAAAAAAAAAAGTGTGTAGGATGATACTTTTTTTTTTTTTTTTGATACAGAACTCACTGTTAAAATTTTCATTCTCTTACAAAATAAGTTTAACTATAAGATAACATTTAAAAGGTTTCCTTGAAGGCCCTTTTTTTTATTTTAATTTTTTAAAAAGATACTTAGATTACATAAATGTTACACAAAAATATAGGGATTCCCATATGCCCCACCTCCCACTACAATGATACATTTTTGTGTAAAATGTGAAATGTATGGTGATATATATTTCCATTTTTATATGCCTAAGTATATTTTGGAAGGATATACAATAATAAGTATTTATCTGTGGGGAAGAGGGAAAGTCGGATGCAAAACAGAGATTAGCTATATAGAGATTCATATGCAAGTGATTATACATGCATATACACATATATGCACATAGATATATGTCCACACATGTATTATATGTGTGTATATAATTTTTATATCAGAACCATTTAGATGTATTGCCCACTCAAAATATTAATTCTTAAAAGTTCCAATGTGTATTATTCTACTACAAAATATCTCCTAGCAAAGTAGTCAAGGCTGTGGGCACTGGGGCCAGACTGTGTGCCTTTTGACTGCACCTCTGTCACTAGCCATGTAACCTTATGTAAGTTACTTACTTTCTCTGGGCCTCAATTTCCTCATATGTGAAATCAGGATCATAATATTACCTGCCCCCTGAGGATATTATAAAGATTAAATAAATTAATACATGTGACTCCCTTAGAGTCAGACATTCTGGAAGCTTTGTGATAGGGGTGGGACAGGGTGGATTTGAGCTGTTACCTACTGGAATTGTAGGGATAGCAGAGCAGATATCCCCTTTTGCCCTCACCCTTTGGGCTTCCATAAGTGAATCTGTGTTATTAGCAGCCCCTTCGTTTCTAGATGAAGTATGGATGCCTCTGGGTATATTATAAGACATCTTCTCTAAAGTTAAAGTGTGATTCTCAAGAACTGGGAGGAGAAATATATTTAAATTGCTAAAAGCCACGTTAAAAAAAAAATCAGTATTTTATGGTGGGAGGAAGGCTTAATAGCTCCAGCACAACAAAATAGCCCACCAGAATATTTTCATTTGCCAGGGGAATCTAAATAGAGGGCCTCCTGTGCACCTGGGTGACAAGGTAATGAACAGGTTCCTGAGACTTTCTTAGTGCACAGCCAATATTCTGTCCATGTCCTTCACTCACCTTTTGGCATGACCATGACCATATTACAAGCTGATTTAACTTCCAGTTTTTCTCATAACAAATATTCTATTTCCTCCAAGTAGCAGAGTCTCTCATTTTCATGGTTAGAGTATTTATCTATTTTGGCTTTTTAAAGCAGCTTCACAACTTCTGACCGGGTTGGTTTTCTCAGATTTTTTCCTCCTGCATCCACCTTATGTGCTACATTTTTCGTTGGGTCAACCAGTTGAGACAACAACTCAGATATGTGTGAGAAAGAAATTGAATTTCCATTCTTGAAACCAATTCTGAACAATACAAGTTAAAAAGATAAGCTAGTTTTATTCAAGAACAGTTTGATGTTGTGATAGCATGTCCGAATCAGAGCTCAGCAGCCTTATTTTTAAAAATTCCCAAGTTCATGGAAAGAATAACTTTGTACACAAAAGGTTTGGTACTTTTCGGGGTTTGTGCATAACTAGATAGCTTAGTGAGATATCCATATTCACACATCTGACATTCACAGATGTATTTGGTATCTAGGTATCCCACTGCTATCAGAGGAATGAAATGCTTCAGCCTGAGAGACTGTGCACCTTCTTCCCAAATTGGAGGTCCCATATTTGGTCCCTCAGTGCCTCCTAGAAACAAAGAAACAGGCAATGAGCAAACAAACAAATAAATGAAAGGGCCAGCTCAGGGGAGCCGATATGGCTCAGTGGTTGAGCGCCAGCTTCCAGCATGTAAGGTCCCAGGTTTAGTTCCTGGCCTCAGTAGATCAAAAAATAAAAATAAAAAAAATAAAAAATAAAATATAAAACAAGTCTCATCTAAAAAGATGAAAAGCAAACAAGGCTTGTGTTTTTAACTTGTGGATGTTTGCCCTTAAATCTTAAAAACACTAAAGCAATAATTTGTCTCTAGGAATTGTACTAATAGCTAAAATTTAGTTGTAGATTTGAAACTTGGCCGTTTGTGAAGCCCTGTGCTGAACACCTCAGTGTGTCACTACTTCGAGTCTATACACCAGTCCTCTTGGAGGAAATTGTGAACGAGCAAGTTGAAGGTGCTTGCTGAGTGCCACACGCCTGGCAAGTGGCAGAGCTGAGACTCAAACCTGTGTAGTCTGAAACCTATGGCAGAATTCTGAACCTCTGTGCTCCACAATTATTATAGACCTGTTTATTTTTCCAGTCATAAATTCTGGTTAAATTTCCACAAATAGTCATTTGATTTCTCTTCTTCGGGGCTAAAACTCTAATTGGATTTCTACGGACTTTTGTGCTATTGGCGATGTTCAAAGTGGATTTTTTCACTTATAATATTAAGTGACTCCTATAATCTAAAAATTCCTTATAAGAAACTAAATCCTTCTTCCTGTTCTGTTATTTGACTGAAATTCCAATTTCCAGCTTTGGAACCAGAATGGTGCCTGGAGCTAGAGGCCTGGTTCTGACAGGAACCTTGCTCACCTACACAAGCTGAGGAGGTTCCCTTCTGTTGAATAGGGGACTGGACAGGCTGATTTCTACTCTACTCTTTTATAAGTCACACACAAATTTTGTCTCGGAAGAATGGTTGTAAAACATTGCATAGATTGCCTCACTGAATTTATTTCATAGAAGTGTTTGGACAGGTGGCTTCATCCTTCCTTTTCTGTACATTTGCCTTGGAGATGAGTGTTCTGGGAAGCAGCTACAGCCCACCAGGTCCTCTCTCCTTGGGGCTGGCCTTGTTGTCCCAAATGAGAGGATGTACACAACTTCTTTCCACTTCCCTGTCCCCCTGAGTCCTCTTTATTTTTCCTGTTTCTCTGTTGCCACAGATACAGACCAACCACCTTACAATTGTCTCTTCACATGTAGAGCCTCTCATGTGATGGATATCTACAGAAACCAAAAATTCTGTTAGACTTTGAGGTTGGCTGCCTATTAAATTGTGAGTGCTTAATAAATATTCTTTGATAAAGAAGGTTGGCCTTTGACTTTAGCCCCAGTGACTTCGCTAGTGGCTGACAACTGCAGCTGCATAATTGGAGAATGCTCGCGGTGAGGCCTTATATTATCTCCTGTGGTCTTCTCAGCGACCCTAGGATGAGTCCTGGTGTTGCAGATAAAGAAAAGAAACTGGGCTCAGAGATCCCAAGTAGCTCCTCCAGAGGGTTATAAGGAGTAGTAGGAGAAGGGGCAAGTTAGCACTCTGGCAGGCTCTTTCCAGAAGCTGCCTTTAATCATCAACAAATTCTGCTCCAGATGTAAAACAGCTGCTCAGACCACCATCCAGACTAGCCAATGTCTCTATTCATTCTTGGACTTCTCCAGCTTAGAAAAGTGACATGAGGATGAGAGATGATATTTTAACATTTTTTTGCACAATACATTAGTTATTCAGTAGTTTTAAAAACTATTATTACTAAGTAGTGTCTATATTTCATTAATATATATTCCTAGTGCATAATTTGAGGTTTTTACTGTAGAACATGATGTTTTGAAGACAAAATATTTAAAAAGAGAGAAGGACAAGCAGAGTGGTAAGACCTACGGGAGCTGAAAATCAGTATAATTACAGTGAACATTTACAGGGCAGTGGACCATAGGCCCTGATGGAGAGACTCAGAAAATGGTGCTCAGGGAACAGGGAGGGAGGGAGATGGCTTCTCACAGGCTCCCTGGAACACATAGGGGACATTGTGCTCCCCTGTGCCAGCATCAGAGATTGCAACTCAATGAAATGCTTGTTCTTTCCTCTCTCCTCCCCTTCTTTATGAACGAACACCTTGGAGGAAGGCTTTCATGCACCTTTCCTACCTGCAAACTTTTGCTTCAGTGTGACTCATTCTCTTTCTTCCTCAGATAGATGACTCTTCAAAGAAATAAAAAAAAAAAAACAAAAAACAAAAAACCTGTTCTGAAAATGAAGATGAGGCCAGCTGCAGGGCTTGTTGAATTACCTCCCAGATAACTAGGTGCGTGAGTGAGTGTGTGTGCGTGTATGTGTGTGTGCTTTTGACCTTTGTTCCACTCACATTCCCCCAGATCTCCCTCTCCCTCCCCTTTCTCCTTTCCCCCTTTCTCTCTCTTCTCTGTCTCTCCCGCTCTCCCTCTCACAGCTTCTTTTAGCCTCGAAGTTTTTAGGTAAAGCTTCAAGTGCCTAGACTCTGTAATTAAAAAATAAATATATAAACTGGTTCTAAACTCGGTGGCTGTAGTGGGGCCTCGGGCTTGTTAGGTAACAACTCCATGGCTCAGCTTCCACATCCGGGCAAGGGGAGTCATGCCTGCCGGCATATTGCCCATCCCTAACTAATTTTAGTCCCTTTTCTCCACCACCTTTTCTTCCCACTGAAGCCTTTCATGACCTCAGCAGTCGCACACTTCTCTCTCCTCTGACCCCATAGCATTGATTACTATTATGGCTCCTTTGGAAATTATCATTTGCTCCTTTACCTCTTATACCTCCTGGTACTATACACTATATCTTACAGTAGAATGTGTAAATACTTTGGTAATAATGCTTTAGTTTTGTAAATTCGTAGTACCCAGGGCACTTTCACATATATTTTCTCTTTTGGTCTTCCAGCACCACAGAAGGTGGATGTAATCTGTTTTGTAGAAAGGAAAAGTGAGAGTCAGAAGGCTTAAGGGAATTGCCTCAGGCCGTTCAGAGAGCAAGTGGCAGAACTCAGACTTGAATCCAAGTCATGTGATCCTAATCCAGGGGCTGTCTCTGCCCTCCCAAAGCTGTAATTTTAGGGGCAAGAACCTATATTTTTATTGCTTCTCTTTCAGTATTTAATTTTATAACCAGCTCAGTCCCATTGACTGACTAGAATTGAGATGGCACTCTATAAATATTTTTAAAGGAGTAAACAAAATGAATGCTGCAGAACAAATTAATAACGCAAAATAAACCCAGGAGTTCTAGGGCTAATTTTGTATTATATTTGGGGGAGGGGCGGCTCACTGCCCTTCAGCCTGTTTCTGTGAGCGTTAGCAGCACAACGTCTTCATTCTAAAACACCGAGTCATGAGGTTAAAGGAAGCATTCAGTGCCATCAGCTGAGGAGAACCAGAATTCAACTGCAGGTTTTCTGAAGTGGCTTTGTGTTGCTCTGAGCACTGTGAACTCCCACCATTGTATTCATAGCTTTCTAGCCTTGGCTAAGAGCATGTAGAGTGTTTGTTCTTGTTGCTTTTAAACTACCCTAAGTGTTCTCCATCCAAGGACAACATATTTAGACTGTCTGTGCATTGCAATGTATTAAGCTCCTTGTTGACAGCAAAATGTTAAGCGAGAGATTTATTTTAATTTTCTTGGATGCTGTTCTTCTATTGGCATTGTTCCTATGACATGCTATAGTAAATCATTCTGTGATGCTGGACACACTTTAATGACTCATGAAACTGCACACCAGGGGGTTTTCTTAAGACTGGGGTTAGGAAAATTTTCTTTCTCACAAACAGTATTGACAGTGCATTCCTGCCTTCCTGTTGTCCCCATCACTGGCACACATTCCAGGGTTAGGGTGGGGGATAGGTGGGAAGAATGGATGTAGGACACAACAAAAATGAAATCATTATTAGAAAGTTTTATATGAATTCGTGGATTTATCATGAAGAATGGTAGTAGACAGAAGTTATTCGTGATAAATTATAAATCTTCACTTGAGTTTCATAATAGAGTCATTTAAAGAAAAGATAAGGAGGGTGATAAGAGGAGAGAGCACACAGAATATGGCAGAGGAAGAAGCAGCATTGAGGCAGAGGGTGGAATGAAAAATCGGGACAAAGAGAGGAAGAGGAAAGAGAAAGAAAAAGAAAGAAAAGTAACGTCAGCAGCTCCGTAGGTTCTGAGGTGAGTTAGCTGGTCGTAGGTCAACAGCTTTAGTCACACATCCTGTTATTCACTGTGGCCATCTGAATTCATTTCTCACTACCCTTTGAAATTTCCATGCACTCTCCAGTAATTTTGTAGCAATCTTTCTTTACTGGGAAATCGCTTATCTGCTTTTATTTTCAGTCTCTGAGGTCTGTTTTCCCTCAGGCTTTATTTTCCTGAGAAACCTCTAAAAGTTTTGAAATGGGCCAAATAATGCATTTAGTCTTCCATTATTTTAATACTATTTCCATTATAATCATAACATTTGGTGGATTTAATAATTCCAAAGTGTAGCAGAGAGGCTTCTTTCTCCATCAGTTGAAATAGAACAGTTTAAAATATTCGTATCATTATTTTGCTGTGATTCGAAAGTGGACAAGTTTTGGCTTCAGCCAGAACTGTGTTTTAATCTGGGTTCTACAATGTACTAGGCTACCATCCTATGTAACTCTAATCTGCTCTTCTGCAAAATAGAGATAATCGGTGCCTCTCCACTTCTCATGAGGATGTCCTGAGGCTCTGGGTGCCCCTGTCACAGGTCTGACACAAAGTAAACAAACTTGTCAGGCCCTCCCCTGCCCCCATGGCACTCCCACCAAGGGAGAAAAGTACATGAAGAGCTCTTCCTGCCTTTTATTTTCTCCTGATCACACCAAATGGAATACTCTCAATAGTCCATAAGGAACAAAAGTATTTTCAAGCTGCAGCTCGGTGTACTGTTAACACAGAGCAATATAGCTGTGGTTATGGATGAAATTTGCATGGATCTGCTCTGCTCTTGGAAGGATGGTGACCCCAAACTCCTGTTCTGCAGATCCCTGAATGACCTGGCAAAGGTGCAGGCACTTAATTACAGAGACCTTTAGGGATTCGGATCACTCACGGAACTAAATCAAGGATTTCAATTTCGCCTAGGTTAAAACGCTGCTTATAGCCATTTAGGGACTATTTTTCATCAATAATAGATTCCTACTTATATAAAGATTAAAATATGGTGACTAAAATTCTGTGTGCTCTCAGGGAGGCCAAGAAAATTACAATAATTCCAAATAATACTGTTCTTCACCAGGCTAAAATCAGAGAATCCTGACTCTGGGCTCTGAAAAGAATGTAGATGTCATTTAGCCTCATCACTTATGCAGCACAGAAACTGTGTTGACCACATATCAGCTAGCTTCTCTCTGGGAACATAACATGACCTATTACATACTGCTTTGCAAGGCAGCTTGATCTATCGTGAGACAGCTCTGTTTGTTAGAATTCAGTCTTTATAATGAGCTGTTTGTCTGCCTCTTGTTCTTAGTTCTGAGTAAGAGATTTCTGCTAATTTTTCTTCCTCGAAGTGGCCTTTACTATTTGAAGCAATGTCAGGTCCAACCTAAACGTACTCTTCTTTAAGGTAGGCTTCCCAATTTTGAAAACTTTCTTCTCATGAAATCTTTCTCAACTCATCAACATCCCTGTTACTATTCAAACTGTGGATATCAAGCTCAGAGAACAGGGAGCTGATGGTCTCCTTCAGGACAGTGCTTTTACTGATGAGTTTAAAGGAGTCTAACATTGGGTTTTGTATTGTTGCTTGTTTTTTACTTTCTTTTCTTTTTTATAAAAACCACATTACTACTGATAACCAGCTTATGGTAAATGAACACTCTAAATCTTTCTTTCCTATACCTATATAATAAGTTTTTTTTGTTTTGTTTTGTTTTTTAAGATTATTTATTTATTTCTCCCCACCCCCTTGTTGTTTGCACTTGCTGTATGCTCTTTTTAGAAGGCACTGGGAACTGAACCTGGGACCTCCAATGTGGGAGGGAAGCACCTAATCGCTTGAGCCACCTCCATTCCCTGCTTTGTTGTGTCTCTCATTATGTTTTTTCTTTTTGTATCTATTGTTGCATCAGCTTGCCATACCTGCCCATTGCATCAGCTCGCTGTCTTGCTTGGTTTTTCTTAGGAAAGCACTGGGAACCTCGTTAGTTTTTTCTTCTTGTGTCTCTTGTTGTGTCATCTTGTTGTGTCAACTTGCCATGCCTGCCTGTCATGCCAGCTTGCTGTCTTCTTTAGGAGGCACCAGTAACTGAATGATGGGCCTCCCATGTGGTAGGCAGGAGCTCAGTCGCCTAAGCCATATCCGCTTCCCTATAATGAAGTTTAGAAAGAATCTTTAACCTTAAATGTTGCCAGATCTCACTAGTCTATGGCAACACATGAGGTTACATTAACTATAAATGTTAATTTATAACTATAGTTATATAAATGTAACTATAAATGTATAACTAAAAACTTATATTTCATTAACTTTTATCCACATTTGCTGAAGTAGTATTCCTACATAATCAATCTAATTATTTCTGAGTCTTCCTGATAGAGTCTCACAAGAACAATTCCATCCTTGCTAGAACCTCTTTTCCACCAGGCCCAGCAGCTCCCTAGGGTCCCCAAGGCAGACCAGGTCCCGTCGCTCCCAAGGAGTAAGGCAGCTTCCACAAGGTCATGCTTTTACTTTGTCGGTGATCCAATCAACCTTAAAATTGCTCCCCTTTGTTCCTGATAATGTACAGAATGACATGCGATATCTGTGTACTTACAGCTTCCTGCTTTGTCCAGGACCCAAAGATTCCTCCCTGGGGATACATTTGAATAACAGCCACCAGGTTCCATTCAGAATGACTTTTCCCTTACCATGGCCAAGGCTTTGTCCTTGGGCTAAACTCATTGTGTCCAATGCTTTCCTCTGTATAAGGATCTTTCTCCAAAGAAGTCATTCAACCTCCTGTAAGTAGTCTTTTACCACTTTGCTACACATTCTCAAACCCTGTTTCTCTCCTCTTGAAAAGAAAAAAAATGTTCATATCATGAACATTTTCCCTAAATCATTAAAGATTCTTCAAAGCCATCATTTTTAATCCCTCTATAGCCATCCATCTATGGATATACCAAAATATAATCCATTTGCCCATTTTTCTAATGCTGAAATGTTGTTCTGTATAGCTAACTATTATTAAACACATGCTGAACTTTACATATTACTATTAAAGCACATTATTTTGCATATGGAAATAATTTCACATCCCAATTATATCATCCAATCTACTAGCATCATTCCCAGCTTTTGATATGCATTTTAAAGATGAATTTTTAACTTTTTAACCATCAAATCCTTGCTTATAGTCTGTTTTTATATTGCAGTCTATGGTGCTTCCATAGACCTTGTAGTGACATCCCTCTATAACAGAAAGAAGCATATTTCTGAGGTTTAAATTCAAATCTCACTTGTAATTTCCAACATTACTGAATATTAACGTCAGCTGCTAATTGGCATATTTCATAGTAATCACTTCATACCTTTCTCAATAAAAATAAGTCATACAAACATGAATTATAGAATTAGAAGAACCTTGAGATATGATCTACTTCAGTGATCTAATTTCAACCAACCATCCATCCATCCATCCATTCCTTCAACCATTATAATCAGCTTCCTTCTGTGTACTATGGACAAAATAAACATTGACGATTAAAAAAAAAAAAAATAAGTAAGTCACAGACCCTGTCCTTATGATATGGATGATAAAGGAGTGAATAGAAGTGATAGAGGTATGATTTGATTTCTTCTATTTGAAAAGAGAGGAAAGGATTCCCACAGCAAGTGACATTAAAGTCACAACTTAAAGAACAAGGAATTTTGCAGAAAGAGACAACTGATTGGGGTAGTCTTGAAAGGAACTAAATTTCAGTTACTTTGTATTAGCTTGAACAAAATCCTTCCTAGTACTCTGAGATGAAGTGACAAAGTTGAAAGTCTGGTAGTGAAAAACATGGAGAAAAACAGAGAGAGCATAAGCCATGTGCCTATTATCCACCATGAAATGGGGAAAAAAAAATCAAGGTTATTCAAGTAGGGGAATGGCAAGTTTTAGACACTTTTGATAACATTATGGAGGTGGATTATAGCCTGGAAGCAAGAGATAAGGCTTTCCTTTTACAATATGACATACTATTTTATTAATAAATCACCTAATTTATTATACTCAGATCTGTGTGGAATGAGATGGGTTCATCTCAACTTGTCCAGGTTTCTTGGGAAAATGGTAAGCTCTTGTTATTTCTTTTGTTTGTTTATCTGTGAAATGTGGTAGACAGGCTCTCTGTTTCTCTTGGTAAAATCTTTTAAATAGCTAGAAAAATGAAAAGGCTGAGAAAGGGCATCAAGAACTTCTTTTACCTGGATCTTATCTGCCTTTTGGATTATAGCTGATTCAACGCTCAACATACTACCAAGCCTGTATTTCATTTGGTTGACAATGTGTCAAGAGAATTCCTCAGGCCTCCTTTGTCCATTAATAGGGCAATTGTGAGTAACCGTCTGACCATGAGGAAGGGTTCATTTACTTTTTCATAGTCCTGACAATGTGACTTTTTTTTTTTTTATTATTTTTTTTTTTTAATGTCCAAAGTACTATCCTGGACTAAAGTGCCTATTAAGAAGGTTATTTTCTGCCACAAGCAGGGAGCAGAATGTCAAAATCTGATTCCAAGAGCCTGCTCATCATTCTGATAACCTCAGGAAGCTGCAGTCTTACAGCTGCCTGGAGCCCACGGGCTGTATATGATGTAGATCGGTGCTGATAATTAGCTGCCTCAGGATGCTTAATGCCCTCTGGCTTTGGAAATACTTGTTAACCCACAGAGGGAGGAGCATAACTGGAAGCATTTGGTCCACCGCCTGAATTTATTATAACTCAATAACCACCTTATCTTCCCAAATCCTTGTTCAGAAGCTGTTGAAAATTAGAGTTTATTGAAGTTGGTCTCAGTGACACCTCCTGAAAGGGGAGGAAGACTGCAGTGCGAGGTTTCTCGAAGTCACAGAAATGTGTGGACAGATACAGAGAGAAGCCAACCAATGGCACTGCTCAGACACACATGTGCACTTTTCCAGAGGCTAGAAAACAAATGCCAGGGGTTAAGGGGAGAGGAGAGGCTCACGTTGAGTGCGAGCACGTAAGAGTCGCATTTCTGAGCTCCAGCCAAAAGAAACAATGCTGACTCCCCACCTCCCGTCCACCACCATTCTTATTACACAGAGCTGGCTCTCAACAAACTCACAATTTTCCTTAATACAATTCTCACAGCATAAACTGACCAACCCCATGAAACCCAATCAAGGAAACAACCGTTGTCATTGGCAACAAGTGCAGGCGTTACATCACTCACTAAGTAAACCACATACTTACTCCACAGAGCAGAACGTTACACTACAACCTACAAAAAACTGGCACTGCTCTTTATCTGGTCCATGATATCATTTTAAAAAAATTCATAGCAAAGTCCAAATAAAATTCTTTAAAAGAAAACATATGCAAATGTTAATTGTGTTGATAGCTTTCCCATAATAACTATTACAAACCATGTTGTCTAAATATGGTTCTTAAGACCACCTTTCTATCTGTATAACATGAAAAACAGCAGCCCCTCCTTCATTCTCACCCTCTGAAATGACACCAAGAAATGGGAAGGGCATTTCATTAGCTCACCATCCTTGGTTGCCAAGAATTCCCTCCTTGGTATTAGGAGAGGTCAGTGATCAAGTCCTATGTTATATTTGTACCATTTGTGTACAATACAATCTTGGAACACAGTAGGTGCACAATAAATGTTTGCTGAATGAATGATTGTATAGATGAATGAATTAATTTTTTTGGATTTCTCTACTAGTGAGAATTTTACCAGGAGAAATTTGCTTGTGGTAATGATTGAAAGGTAGATTTACTCAAATGTGGGGATTCTAGACAGTCTTTCCATTCCTGTATCATAGACACTCTTGTATTCTTCCTATTGTGCTTATGAAATAAAAGAACATGGGTTAAGTTATAAACTAATATATATGTACATGGTTCTTTAAAATGTTAATACCATGCCAGTGTTTGAGACCAGAATAGTCTTGTAGTGAATAAAATTTTCCATTTTAAATTAGGCTTAATTTAAGACAACTTGGTATTAGAAAAATTTTTTATGTTTAAAATTTTTTCAATGACATTAAGATAAATAGGTTCACAAAAAATTGCCCACTACCTTTATTAATAACAACCAAAATATGTGTTGAAATATTAATATTAAAGCTAACTAGATTAACAATTGTTTATGGTGACACCTGGCTTAGTATTATACAGGTTTTAAAAATACATGTTTTGGGGAGCAGATGTAGCTCAAGTGGTTGAGTATCTGCCTCCCATGTGGGAGGTCCTGAGTTCAGTTCCTGGTGCCTCCTGGAAAAAAACAAACAAACAAACAATAAGCAAAACAAATGAAAAAGCAACTCGGGGAAGCTGATGTGGTTCAGTGTTTGAGTGCCAGCTTCCCACATATGAGGTCCTGGGTTCAATCTCTAGCCCCTGGTATATTTAAAAAAAAAAAGCATGTTTCCCCCTGTTCCATGCCATACCCTTCATTTTATCCTTCTGTCAGACCCTGTAAGATTTTCCTTAATCTTTACTTTTCTTTCAGTAAGAAATAACTAAGAGGATTTTGAGCCTTCTTCTGCTCGCTTAGAATATTATTTGCAGTGACTTGAATCTTTGGCTCTTAAGTCATGAATGCCTGAGGACTTTGGTTTACAACCATAAACGTTAAAAAAAAAAAAACTCTATATAGAGAAAGAGATATTTTATATATATAATATATAGATGTGTGTGTGTGTGTATCTACATATATATATATATATATATTTATTTTATTTTGTAAGTTCTTTCTGGGAACCACAGTAATCTACTTCCTTATTCTCCTGGAAATTTGTGGAAGGGAAATCCTCATTCCCCTCCTTGGTTTGTAGAGTCATTTATCTCTCATATAGATGAGCCAAGAGAAGAAAAGAATGATTTAACACATCCTTGATTAACAGACAGTGCTTCTTCACAATGGTGTAAAACAGGTGTTCACTTTTACTTGAACATAGTAGAATGAATAACCTTAATTTATAGAAGTGGGTGCTGGTTTATACCAAGATTCCTTGACTTTGGGTCACTCTCACACTTGAGTGGAATCCCCAATGGGAAGCTTTAAAAAATACCGATGCCTGGGTCTCACTCTCAGAGATACTGAATCTCTGGTTTGAGTTGTGGCCTGAACAGTGACGTTTTAAAACTCTCCAGGTGATTCCAATATACAGCCAAGGTTGAAGCCATCACTCTGTATATTGAGCAATAACAAAACCAGGTCTCTGCTGTTGCCTAGGGTTCTCACCATTATAGACTCTGTGATGAGTTCAGACATTCTCTCTACAAGCTCTTGGCTATAATATAAGCTGTACTATTTAGATGGGGTAATGAATTAACACAATTGTACTCACATTTAGGTGTTACATTGGTTGGAAGTGGTCCAGAAGCAAAGGGAAGTTGGGGAAGGCGTCACCTGTGCAAGGGTAAATGGAGCCAATGTAAACTCATGGAGCAAGAAGGAAATGTTGCATCATCACATTTCTATTAATTAAATTGGATTTAATTTTCACTGTCATTCATCCCTGGTTTTAACTCTCACAGAATTGCTTCCAAATCATTATTTCTTAAATTAATGCATAGATTTGATCACTGTGGTAGAAAGAATGCTGCTAGGGATTATATAGCAACATATAATGCTAAGGTGCAAAGTCACAATAGTCTTTATTTTTATTTTATTTTATTATTATTTTTTTTAAGATTTTATTTATTTATTCATTTATCCCCCCTTCCTGCTTGTGCTAGCTGGGTCAGCTAACCACGCCGTGCGGGCGGGCTTGCCTTCACCAGGAGGCCCCGGGAACCGGGCCCGGGGCCTCCCATATGGTAAACGGGAGCCCTACTGATTGAGCCACAGCCGCTTCCCCACAATAGTCTTTAAAATCCTTTACAGTCTCCACATTCTATTATTCTGTACTTGCAGGTGCTGCAACTCTAGAAGGAATAGCAATAACTAGAGTAGTGAATTTATTGGCTTCTGAGACACTGAAACATGCTACAAAAATGAGAAATGCATCTGGAATTTTTTCACATAAAAGCAATGTGTTGTGTAAGAACCCAGTGCCTCACTGTAATTTTCAGATGTTAGTCTCTTCTTTCAGGATTTATTTAGGCAACCATTACTGAACACTTATTATTTGCTACACTAAAATTCTGGTTTTATCAGTTTTCATCCTAAAGAGTGGGCCCTAGGACTGAGCAAGATACTAGCAAAACATATATCTGACAAAGGACACATACCTAGAAAATATAAAGAACTTCTACAAATCAGTAAAAAGAACCCAAGTTTAGGAAATGAGCAAAAGAACAGGCACTTTACATTAGGCATATCTAAATGGTCAATGAGCAGTAGTTTTCTGGAGCTGGTCTGTACTGACTCACAAGCACCAGTTTTTAACTGTCCATGAATTTGGTGAGTTGAATGTTAAATCCATCAATTATTTACAATTACATAAACTTACAATGAAATGTTATATTTTAAAAAAGTTAAGTCAATTTATTTACTCATCAATTCCTAATTATTTTAGCACATTTTACTATTATCTATGCTCTTGAGGTTATTTATATCTATCATATCTGTCTCGTGGGAGCCCTATATAATGGTGTGCTACTGTGTTTCTTTTTCCAAACTGTGTTCAGTGATATCCTGTTGGATGCTTGAAATTGGCCAGGGTGGGAAGATTTACACCATAAAAAGTCATAAATGCTACAAATCAGAGCTTGAGCTTTTGTTCTGTTATTTGTCTAGACTTAAGAAAGTGATGGAGAAAATGTTAATACAGATTAAACTTAAGTGTACTGTGTCTGTAGCCATTATATTGTGAATATACAAAATTTGAGAAACATTCATTTAGAATTTGAAAACAGTCATACAATTGAGCAAAGAAATTGCTTTAGTGTTTGACAAATGAGTGAAATTCCAGCACACACCTTTGTTGTTTTACTTTTGTCTTGTTAATGTAAACTCAACTATTAGTCATTAGGTTCGGAACGACACTCCTTTGTCAATTGTAACTTCAGTTTTGCTTACATATACAAGAATTCAACAAAAATTATTTTGTTAGAATTAATTGGCTTTATGGAATTTAAAATAGAGTATTGTACCTTTTTATTATTTGTAAAGTGTATGCTACACGTTCGTTATATAGCAAACTTTATAATAAACTTTTTATAGTCACACACATATACATATTTTTTTCTCAGAAAGCTGGTTTTTAAATATTTACAACCACACTATTACTAATTATTATATGAAAAGCTAGTCATCATCACTATTCTCTAGCAAAATGCAATTAAAACTATAGTAAGATATTATAACACCTTCACTAGAATGACTAAACTTAAAAGGACTGAAAATACCAAGCATGGACAAAGAAATAGAGAATCTATTCTCATACATTGCTAGTAGGAATTTAAATTGGAAAGATGACTTTGGAAAACTGAACGTATACCAAAGCTAAAAGAGTGTATAACTACAATGCATTCATTCGACTCCTGGACATATATTCAACAAAAATGAATGGTCATGTCCAATAAAGTTTATGAGCAAGAATGTTCACAGCAGCTTTCTTCATAATACCCCCAAACTGGAAACAGCTCAAATGTCCACCCGTGGTAGAATGGATAAATTGCAATACAATAAAACAATGGACTACTACAGATGAATGAGAAAGAGCAACCTCTTACTACACACAGTAGTAAGAATAATCTCGGCCATTATGCTGATGGAAAGAATCAGGATGCAAAAGGGTATATATTGTGTGTTTCCATTTATATGAAATTCAAGAACAGGCAAAACAAATTTACAGTGATATAGGTCAAAATATTTATTTGAGGGGCTTGTTTTTATCATCTAGAAAGGTGGTTTACAAACTTGACTTTCGTCAGAATCACTGGTAAAATTTTCCTGGACTTCATCCTTGCTGATTCTGATGTAGTAATTATGGGTTGGGCTCTGACCCAGCTTTTACAACCACCCCTATAATATTGTAATGATCAATCTGACTTAGGAAACTACCGACCTACCACTTCAGCCATCCTTCCACCTTTGGGTAAGGGTCAAATATTATAAATATGGAGTATATGTCTTAAAAAACTATGTCTTAAAATGTGTATAACCCTGGGTATGAAGAGAATCCATTGCTATCATACCCAGGGTTATACACATTTTAAGATATAAATTTTTAAGATATATACTTCATTTCTGGTGACTTCTTTCTCTTCATCCAGACACAACCACTGCCCTTACAACTGAAACTTAAATTATTAAGAACAAATTTGATAAATGAAGGGGCTATCTTTGGTCATCTATTCCTTTACCACCATTTTCAGATAAGGAAACAGAGACACAGAGAGTGGCTGGTTCACCTGAGGCCTTTGGACAAGCAGTGGCAGAGTCAGGCATGGTCAAGAGTTCTTTCCATCACACAAAGCCCTTTATCTTTGTAAAGCCTTTGCTGCAGCAACACTACTGCTAGACCAGAATCCAAGGAGCTTACCAGTTTAGTCCTCATCTAGACCATTGATTTTGCTCAAGGCAAAAATTCTGCAAAATAGTAATATAATCCAGGCCAGGCATTTAACAAAATTCTATACTAATATGTAAAAGAAGTAGTAGGGCAGGAAGGATAAAATGCTCAACACAATCAATCTTTATTATAAGAAAAGCAATCTAAAACATGTTTTCCAGAACACTACTGAAAAAAAAGGAAGTTAATGCTTTTTTTCTCCTAAAATGCCTTGAATAATGTGTAGATATTGTCATCTTAGAGATACTCCTGTGAAATGCTTGGTCAACTAAAATTATTAAAGAACTAAAATTGATCATTGACTTGGAAGCAAATGAAATTTATCTTCCACTTCTGTCAATTTTAATAGTAACTGTTGGTACTCTGCTTAATTTCTTCTACCCTAAAACTAGAAGATAGTTCTTGGGGGAAAAAATGGCTTTGAAAAAGAGTGCAGGGAAATTGATGACAACACAAGGCTGTTTGAGGAAAAAATGTGGGGACTCATACACTGTTGGAGGGAGTATAAATTGAATCAGTTGCTTTGGAGAACAGTTTGACAGTTTCTATTAAAATGAAAAAAAATATATATAACAATGCTACTTCTGAAAAAAGAGAAAAAAAGCTTAATCTGTGCACAAGCAAGAGTTTGCAAGGCTGTTCTTTGTAATAGTAGGAAACTGGAAACCTGAATGTTCATCCATTGGTGGAATGGCTAAATGAACTGTGAAATAGCCATGCAATGGAATACCATGCAGCAGCTGAAAAGAATAAGGGAGATCTTTGTTGAGTGAAAAAAGCAAGTTGCCAAATGATTAAATATGATGCTATATATTTTTTAAATTCTCACAAAACAGTGGTATTTGTTCCTATAAGCACATAATTATGCATGGAATTAATTAGAGGTCTACAATTTCAATGTCCAATATGGAAGTCGATAGCCAAAATGGCTATTTAACCTTAAATTAGCCAAGTTAAATAAAATTTAAAATTTCATTCCTTGGTTGCACTAGCCACATTTCACATTCTCAATAGCCTCGTGTAGCCAGCGTTACCTGATTGGACGGCCTTGGTCTAAAAGGATAAACACAGCTGATAACCTGTAGGGAGCCCTGAGTTTGAGGATGGTGGTCTAGAAGGACTTTAGATATCTAGGTACCTTTGAAAAATTTTAGAAGAATATATTATCTATTAATTGGATAATTTAAAGGTAATAATCTTTTTTAAAACTGAAAGCATGCATAGCAATGGGATTTCTAAAACATTTCCGATTAGCCTGATGGATCAGGGTAAATTGATTTGGACTCCGTATCTTTTTAGTCTGTTAACTGTCTAAAAGCACAAAGAAAAATACTGGAGCAAACTGTACAAACCCTCCCTTCCTTCCTTTAATAAATGTCTACTGAGCACTCACTATCTTCCAGGCATTTAAAGTACAAGGATCATGAGGCAATCACTGCCTAGACATGAACATTTTCACCATGCGTGCAACAAGAGGATTTTTTTCATACACTGATTTTCCTTTGTAATGGATTAAATAACTACTGTTGGCCTCATGTGATGTTTATATAATTACAGACTACCAATGATGATTATCAGATTCATTAGGACATATATTTTTATAATATTGGAACAATAGCTATTCATATTTATTTTCTTAGGGCTAGAATAATTTCAGAAAAAAAACAACCTCAAATTGATTTTCATAATTCAGCAATCATTCAGGCACCTCCAGGCCAAAATTGAAAGCACCAAAAAGAAAAGCAACTGCTTTTATGGTTATCCATAGACTAAGAATATAGAGTTTATTGATGTACAACAAACACATTATTGATTAATTCTTTGGAAAATAGTTAGAAAGGTCAGTGGTGCAGTGGTGAATCTTAATGTTAACTGTCCTTGGCAGTGCTCCATGCAGCCCAGTAGGCTGGACTGAAAGCAAAGAATCAATTTTGTGTCCCCAGATACATCACTAGCAGCATCTCCAGTGTTCCCGTAGAACTTGGCACATAGTATCTGTTCAATTAAATACTTAGAAACTGTTCCCTGGATGTAATTTAATTATTTTATATCTCAGTAAAGTTTGCCTTATAATTTCAATTAATAGTATAGAAACAGGCAAAGAACTCCACCCTAGTTACAAGAGTTTTGTTTCAACTGCTAGTTCTTTTTTGCCTCATCTTAAAAGTGTTTATCTAATATATAGCAAAGTTTTGCCTCTAGAATTGAATTTTTTATAATGTATATGTTCTTTTGAAAAAGAAGTTTATGATTTTATCTATAATACTGTTATGTAATGAAGATTATTTATGAATGTATTATTAAGTCAACAAATTTAAGCACTAAACAAATGGGCAAATATAAAGATATAGCACCACATGGGTACAAGTTAACTGCCTTCATTTACTAGTCTTCAGTAGCCATCATTTCCTACATACCTCAGTGCAGGGAGTCTTAGCAAGGGGTCCATGAGCTTGAATTGAAATTCCAAAAAACATTATTCTTGGGATGTGTTGGTGCGGGTGTGATATATCTATTAAATAGTACACAGTATAGTGTGGACTTAATAAGAGAACCATGGTTTTCACCTGACTGACAAAGGGGTCCGTGGGGGGAAAAAAAGGTTAAGAACCCCTGCTTTCGTGCCTGAATACCCATGGGGAGATCTGTGGATCATCATTAGCATTACCTGGGAACTTTGGAAAAGCAGAATCTCAAGACCTGCCCTAGACCTACTGAATCAGAATCAGCATATTAGCAAGATTTCCAGGTGATTTTTAGGCACATTAAAGTTTGGAAAGTCCTTGTCTAGCTTTCAGTTGTCATAACTGACATCTACTCCAATATTCCTCTGGTACCTTAGCCTGTCTGTAGCCTTCCAACCAGCATGTTGTCTACAGCTTTGGCATTTAGACTCGCAACCCCAGCTCTCACAGCCTCTGCTAAGCTTATGATTTTTTACATCTAGAGATACACCAATCCCAGAAGAAGATGGATTAACTTTTAGAGTAGACACATAATAACCTTGAGTCTAATGGAGGCTACACCTGGCCTCTTGTTCGGTTGGAAGCATTCTGTTGACTGCAGTTTGGTAGAAATTAAACAGGTCAGAAGCCCAGGAAGATGCATGTTATCCATGGGCTTTATTTGTAATAAGTCAAGGTAAGCGTTCCTGGAAACAGCAATCTCTAGAAACAATAGAGGTTGCAGATGGGTTCAGAGCCAAGCAAGTGTGGCTTCACAAGTCACATTAGCATATTAAAAGGCTGAGAGATCTTGCAAGGATACCTTCTTAATTGTGTTTACCCCAATCCAATTTTTTTTTTTTTTTTTTAGGAGGTGCCTGGGATTGAACCCAGGAGGACCTCATGCCCTCATACATGGGAAGTAGGCACTCAGTCACTGAGTTACAATCACTCCCCCCAGCTCAATATTTTTAAATTACAAAATGCTTTTATTTCATGCGGGATTCATTAAAATTAGACAAAACAAGTTTTTGGTGGGACACAGTGAAATATAAGTATAGGAGAGGGTCCTCTTACAGCCTAAAGCTACTCTTTGGAGGTAAATTAAGCTCTGAAATTTTAGAAAATCTGACTTATTATGTAACAGTGAATATACCTATCACTGTAGTTCCACTATTTTAGAAGTAAAACAATGCCTTGATTCCAAATATTAAATTAGCTTAGGCATTTCTCTCCCACTCTATCTCCCAAACTGTGACTCAGATGTCAGAACAATTTTTTTTTACCTAGTTAGGGAAGGAATTTTAAAAGTGCCAAGGCCATAAAAGCATCAGTGGGGCACCTGCTTTGTGCAACATCCTCTTCTTTGCCATCTTCAATTACTTAAACATTGAATATGTCTTGTCTGTTTGTCTTTTTACCTTATCTGTGATATATGCTGTCACTGCATGCCAGTGGAAGAGATTACATTGCCTTAGCATGTACTTGATAATGCTTTTTTCTTAAATCACAACTGAAACTTGCAATCAGAGATTAAGAATTAGTAAAATTGCAGGATTTTAGACTGGAAAACTGAGTTCCAGAGAAGCTAAATGAACTTGTTCAAGGTGACTTAGCTAGTTAATCACAGACTTGGACATGAAACTCTAGTTTTCGTAACGCCTTTTGTAAGGTATCCCACATAAATTACTAGGCCTCCGTAGTGTCCTTGGAGTTAGGTATGAAAAAATGCTATGCCTGAAAATATGATTTACTTATGTGGAATCATTGTTTAAATATATTAAACTTTAGAAAATAAATTTACAGCTACAATTATAAATCTCTGAATGATGGGCATTCTCAGTGAAACTAGGTTTTAGCATTTGTCTCATAAAAACCATATTCAAAAACGAGAATCACTGAAACGGATGCTATTTGTGAGGGTCAGAAGAAGGCTATCCAGTTGTATTATGCTAATTTGTGAATGATTCTAAAAATCCTCTCTCAGCGTTGGTGGGGGGTGAGCACAGAAACAGAGTGAGAGAGATGAAGAATGTGTTCTTGGGAACTAGGTTTTGAAAAGATTGCTTATTGTGTGTGTTCCTCTGAGATTGGGATATATATTGGATTTTGTTCCTTGTCATTTCTATTATGTAGACAAAGGCAACAATAAACATTTATTTGTTCTCTTCAACTTTTTTTATTTAAAAAAAAAGCTCTGTAGATCTATTCAAGTTCTTTTTATTTTATCTTTTTAATACTTAAAAAAAAAAATAGATTACATAAATGTTACATAAAAAATATAGGGGATTCCCATATGCCCCACTGCCTACCCCTCCCACACTTTCCCACATTAACAACACCCTTCATTAGTGTGCTACATTTGTTAAAATTGATGAACACACATTGGAGCGTTGTCACTAAGCATGAATTAGAGTTTACACTCTGTCCCACACAATTTTGTAAGTTATTTGCCTCAGTAAATAATGCCTCAAATAGCTTGGCTCCTGAGGGCTCTGGAAACATCAAGACGTTATAGGCAGGGCAAACAGATCAGGAGTTTGGTGCCCTGCCAGTGGGCCCTACTTTGGAATTTACCCTACCCAGTGTGACAGAGTTGGACTCAGGTGTGGTTTCCCTGCACTTGGCTCATCTGCTCCTTCTATTTGAACCTATAGTTAGTACTAGACTTGATAGGTGTATATCCAAGAGTCCTAAATCTTTGGGCTTTCCATATGCCAGTTGGGCCCTGAATCTCAACAGAGTTGTGACACCTACTCTCCAGTTCATTGGACTTACCCAGGACAACAAACAAGGAGATGAGGATGGACAACAACTATCCCAAGGAACAGAGAGTCTGCAACTGCAAGCAAGATATTCCCATCCATCTGCTCCATGGAATCGAAGCCCCCTCTCAATTAGAGGTGGGGCGTGGGCATCACCATCCCATAATCCTCAGGATTGGGGAATGAACAATGAACTACAGTAGACTTACTGTTATTCTAGCAATGGAAGAATTTTTATCATTGATGTCGAGGCAGTGGCCACCAGAGGCTCTCTGAGGGGAGGGAGAGGGAAAAACAGGTGTAATATGGGGGCATTTTCAGGACATTGGATTTGTACTGAATGACATTGCAATGACGGATACAGGCCATTATGTATTTTGTCATAACTTACCCAAGTTCTTTGGCACAATCACTATCTGTTGTTAGTAATAAAATGAACACTCTGGGAACCTTTTTGCTATGAAGAAAACATTTGTCAAAGCCTCAAAAACACCATTGTTAATGGACATTGTTTGGGGTTTGGAAATAATTTTACTTCAGTAAATTTTTATAACTGATATTTTGTAGTGAGATTGTATCTACATATATTAAGCTATATGAATTCATTTTGCTAGGAGTACTTTTATTAATGTGCTTGCTTTTTATTACAAAGGCAGTGTGTGCAGTGGTTACAAGCATGGGCTCTGGACTTGACTATACCTTTTAAAATCCCAACACTATCACTGACTGTTTATGACCTTGAGGAAGTTAACTTTTTTTGTGCCTCAGTTATCTCATCTTTAAAATGGTGGTAACAGTTACTGCCTTAGAATGATTGTTGGGGTGGTTAAATGAAGTAATACAAATTATTTATTTTTTATATATAAAATTTTTAAATTTTTTTAAAGATACTTAGATTACATAAATGTTACATAGAATATATAAGGGATTCCCATATTCCCCACTCCCCACACCTCCCACATTTTCCCACATTGGCAACATCTTTCATTAGTGTGGTACATTCATTGCAATTGATAAACACATTTTGGAGCATTGCCACTAAGCATGGGTTATAGTTTACATCGTAGTTTACATTCTCTCCCACTCGATTCTTTAGGTTATGGCAGGATATATAATGGCCTGTATCTATTGTTGTAATGTCATTTAGGACAGTTCCCAAGTCACAAAAATGCCCCCATATTACACCTGTTTTTCCCTTTTCCTATCCCCAGAACCTCCAGTGGCCACTGCCTCCACATCAATATTTCTTCCATTGCTAGAATCACAATAAGTCTATAGTAGAATAGTAGTAAGTCTACTTTAGTCCATAGTTCATTCCCCAATCCTGAGGATTCTGTGATGGTGATGCCTACTCCACCTTTAATTGAGGGGGGACTTCAATCCCATATGGCCAATGGATGGGACTGTCTTGCTTGCAGTTAGAGATACCCTCGTTTCCTTGGTATGTTGTTTGTCCATCATCTCTACCTTGTTAGTTGTCCTGGGTGAGCCCAATGAACTGGAGAGTAAGTGTTACAACTCCATTGAGATTCAGGGCACAGCTGGCACATGGACAGCCCAAAGATTTAAGTCTCTTGGACATACACCTACCAACTCTAGTACTAATTATGGGTTCTAATAGAAGGACAGAAGGGCCATGTGTAGGGAAACCACAGCTGAGTCCAACTCTGTCATACTGGGGAGCATAAATTCCAAAGTAGGGTCCACTGGCAAGGGACCAAACTCCTGATCTATCTGCCCTGACTATAGTGTCTGGATGTCTCTATAGCCCTCAGGAGCCCCTCTATTTGGGGTAGTATCTACTTTGGCTGTCAATGAGATCCTGCTGAGACATGTATAAGCATAACCTCTGGAATGACCTCCTGACTCACTTTGAAGTCTCTTAGCCATATAAATTAATTTGTCTTTACCTTTTACCCCTTTGGGTCAAGGTCTTTTTTTTCTATCTTTCTGGTTGCATTGCTTATTGGTTCTTTGTAGTAATCCCTTGGTGCCAGGGAGGCTCATCCCCAGGAGTCATGTCCCACACTGGGGAGAAGTTATTGCATTTATATGCTTAGTTTGGCTTACAGAGAGGTCACATTTGAGTAACAGGGAGGTTCCCTGTAGGTAACTCTTCGCACCCTACAACACTAGGCTACGTTTCAATTTTAAGAACAAAGGCTCATAGGCATCAATATCAAGGGCCCATCAATGGGCCATCCTCCTTCACTAGTTATTGCCCCTGTACTTGGGGGATTCTTGTTGTTCCATTAGAGAATGTGGCAGAGCTCCCCAGGATGGGAATTTGATATTCTTGTGTTTATTGTGTGACTCTCCACCCACTGTGATAATGCCCCATGAACATTTGAACACATTTATATGCCTTATATGTATGCCCAGATGAACTTCCTCCCATGTATCCCCCATCACTGAACACCCCAAACCAATGATTCTCCCTTGCCACAGTTGTAACCCTTCTGTGATCCAAAAAGTCTTCAAAAATGAAGCCAATAAAATAACCAAATACATTCAATAAGAAAATAATAGTGATAATTTTAAACATAAGAAATAAAATACAGAAAAATTTAAAAACTAAAACTAAAATTAAATTAAAAAGTTGGTATGCTAAAAGATAATGAAAAAATATTAAAAATTTTTGACATTTTGCCCTTCATCACTGTAAGATCTGTTGTCCTGTACGTACAGTGACATTATTTTCTTCTGTTTATTCCTCCAGTGTCTTACTTTTTTCATTTTGTCTTCAAAGAAGTTTTAGGTCATGGTAAAGTCATGTACAGAATACAGGGGGCTCCCATGTACCCAACATCTTCCCCCATTTCCCCCTTCCTGTATTAATAATCTTTTTATATGAGGATGATACATTTGTTACAACTGATGTACAAATATTGAAACATAGCTATTAACCATTGTCAGTGGTTTATATTATGGTTTACATTTTGTACCATACACTTTTATAAATTTTTGATGAAATTTAACATGGCCTGTATCCATCATTGCAAGTTCATGGAGAACACTTCCATCACCCCCCAAATGCCTCCTGCTTTTTCTATTTTATTCCTCCCTCCCCCTCCCCTTGGGGCCCATGGCAACCACCAGGCTTCACTCCTTGAAGGACAAGATTCATAGTTACTTGCAACAACACTGAGGGTTTGACACACTGGTCTGTCCTCCCCTATTAGGCACTACCCATGCTTTTGAGAGACTCCCCTCTCCTCTGTTTGAGAGCATAGCAGGCCTCCCCAGGATTGGAGTCCAACACCTTCCCACTCATTATGTGGGTCTTTACCCACTGATACCACGCACTATGACAAAATGATCACTCACACACTCCCTAGAAGCCTGTCCCAGATGTGCCCCAGATGCCGCCCCCATCCACCACCCTAAACCAGTAATCCTTCCTTGTCATATTGCCAAAAGAGCATTCCCAACATTGTAGTTTCAACCATGTACCCAGCAATCCCCAGTGTTCATCTTCCCCAACCCTTCCCCCAGTTCCGTGGACAGTCCAATACTATACTACCTCCCCACCCTGCCCCCCTGTCAGACCTGAACCACCCAAACCAATAGTATCACTACACCCCTGCCATATCCCTTCTCTGCACAACTACACATTTCCACCCTATCATAGATTTTGTCCATATGGGCGTTGGCTCACAACCTTCTTCTCACTATTTCCTGTAAACCTATCTTCCAGACTCTAGCTCTGTGAGTCTGCTCAATTTGCTTAATTTATGTCAGTGAGATCATATAATATTTGTCCTTCAATGCCTGGCTTGCTTCACTCAACATAAGGTCCTCAAGATTCGTCCACGTTATCCCATGTGTTAATACTGTGTTCCTTCTTACAACTGAGTAATATTCCATTGTATGTATATACCACATTTTGTTTATCTGTTCATTTGTTGATGGGCATTTGGGTTGATTCCAACTTTTGACAATAGTGAATAATGCCACTATGAACATTGTTGTGCATATATCTGTTCATGTCCTTGCTTTCAATTCTCCTGGGTATAAACCCAGCAGTGGAATTGCTGGATCATATGGTAGATCTATAGTTAGCTGTTTGAGGAACCGCCAAACTATCCTCCACAATGGCTGGACCATTCTACATTCCCACCAGCAGTGGATGAGAGTTCCTATTCCTCCACATCCTTTCCAACACTTGTAGTCCTCTGTTTTTTCAATAGCCACCAGTCTAATGGGTGTAAGATGATTTCACATTGTAGTTTTGATTTGCGTTTCACTAATAGCTAGGGATGTTGAGCATCTTTTCATGTGCTTTTTAGCCATTTGTATTTCTTCCTTGGAGAAGTATCTATTCAAATCACTTGCCCATTTTTTAAACAGGTTGTTTGTCTTTTTATTTTTGATGTGTAGGATTTCTTTACATATGCTGGATATTAGGCTCCTATCAGATACATGGTTATTTAATATTTTCTCCCATTGGGTAGGCTGCCTTTTCACTTTCTTGACAAACTCCTTTGAGATGCAAGAGTTTTTAATTTTGAGGAGATCCCATTTATCTATTTTTTTTTCTTTCATTGCTCAAAGTACTTATGTTTAGTGCATTTGTGTCTTACACATATGTTCTCATTATCTTTGGTCGGCTGGGAGATGAGTCACTATAGATTTAGTTAGGCTATCAGGGATTTTTATTGTTTTTGGCAAGTTGAAGGCAAAATATGTGGCTATTCTGCCCTCTGAGAGAACACACAGAAACATAGGATATTGTCATATGTAAACATTTTAGTAGCCTTTAAAACCTACTGTCCTTATTGAAGTTTGGCTAATGTTAGGAGAAGGCATACAGGGGCTTCAGTTTAGCAAAGTAATTGGGAGGTATTTCTATCCTATTATTGCAGGCTTTTTAAAGTGAATATATCCAAAGGAAAGAAAAGGCTCTTATGTGAATTGTATTGCATTTTTTTCTAAGTAATAAACATGCTGTGTTAATGTTGCTGGTATAAATTGTGCTGTATAAAATGTTCTCTTTCAGATGAAATCTTGACTTCTATTTCAGCAGAAATCTCACTAGAATTTAGTTTTAGTCCAGAAACAAACAAACAAACAAAAAACCCAAAACACCAAATAACAAATAGAGCATTTAACTATGGTTCAACTTTTCATTAATATGAATTGAGCTTGGAAAAACACATTGTATCTCAAAATGTATCTCCAATATAAATCAAGTCAGATATATTTCTTTTTTTCAATAAACTATAGATACAGTACTTTTCTACATTAACAGCCTTATGATTATTAAGTAGCCTGGATCATACTTCGTTGGTGGTGTATTTAATTGATTTTGCTAAGAAAAATCTGATCTCTTTTTGACTTCTCCATTGACTTGCACATTCACATAAAGCCAATAACAAATCCTTCCAATTCTTGTTTTATTAAGCCCATTTCTTTCCATTTTTTCACAGATTTATATTGAATTGGAGCTGTTGAAATAAACACCCTCTAGAATCTTACTTCTTCAAATTAGACTATGCATTGCCAAAATATTAATCTTATTTAAATATCTCTACATATTCTTTACCCACTTCCCAAGTGAACTTTATGATTTTTTTCATAGGAAAGGATCTCAAAATCTAATATCCTTTACTACCTGGCTACCTATCTTCCCAAATCTTTTTTTTTTATTGTTTTGCATGTACCTTCTTTCTAGGCTCAATTCAAGCCCTGCTTCTTCTTCGAGCTATCCTCCATCCATCAAATCTTATTGGTCACTCCTCTAAACTCTTGAGGCACTGATTATCTTTGTTTTTAATTTGATATTCAGCATTTCTTTTCTTGTCTTTTGTTAGGTGGTAATATATATACCTTCTCTTTTCAACTAGGCATTTTGTTTTTGTTCATTTCTGCCACTAGCCTAGTACTTAACAAAGGTTCAGTGATGATGACCATGATTTGAGAAGCCCTGCTATACAATCTTCGGGTGTGCTTTCAGATATGGCAGTGATATAAAGTCTAAATGAAAAATAATCATGATACAAATTTAAAATTAAAATAACTTAACGAGATGTCATTTGTTAAAGTAGAAAACTACTGTGGAGTTTAATTTAAACTCTCGCATATCAGACGAGTTCAGGGGGATAGAGGAAAAAACAACCAGAAATTCCACCTCAGGTTGCCCTTACTTGACTACCACACCTTTGCAAGAACTTCATGACTTGGCAGACTTCACGGGTTTCCTGGTGTGTTTGGTGTGAAAGCAAGGACAGCATTTTGTTAGACGAAATAGAAATATTATTTGCCATGTAATATCCATAACAGGTTTTAAATATTGGATAAGTTTCTCTTTTGGGGATGGTATGCGACAGAGTTGAAATAAGAGTCCCTGGTACCTTATAGACCCTGGTTCAAATGCCAATTCTGCCATTGCTGAACTATATGACCTTGGACAAGTTATTTAACCTCCTTACACATCCACCTGTAAAATAGTGATAATGAACCATCATCCTACAGGACTTAAATAGAAGGTAATGCACAATGTCTGACACATAGTTGATGTCCACTAAATGTAAATTCCTGTAAGTACCTTGTATCAGTAAGTGGTAGGTGCTTACTCTGTTCTAAACACTATATGATGGGTATTAACACATTTAATCCTTGCAGCATTCTTCTGCAGTAACTATTTTTTTTGTTGCTGTTATTACTATTGGCATCATCAGCCTCTTTAAAGATAAGACCCTGATCCACAGACAATGGTTTGAGACAGCTTTTTGGCTCTAAACACACACTCTTAAGCACTGAATAGCATAACCTCTCCCAATATTAGATGATTTTCTTGGACCACATCCTATGGGCTATTTGAAAATCAATCTCATTTTGATACACTATTAACCTAACTAAAACACAGAAGAAACATACAATGCATTCCATAGTCAAGTATAAATCATTTTAGCTTATCCCTTCTTTTGAATTAGCCACACCTTTGCTCCCCTTCAATTGTGGGAAAGCCAGCCTTGCTTGTACTTATTTGGACAAGGGCACGCTTTTCAATCTTTGTCCCAGAACCTGGGCCAATCTTATGTCTTTCTGGTTTTACCACCTATGAATAATTAATTAAACAAAATATTTTCAGAGATTCTGAATAATCTAAGAAAAACAATTTTTGAAAATCCACCAAAAGGTATCTAGGAGAACTTTTTTGAAGTTAAAAGACATTATTGGCTATTTTAGGCGTGGGTGACTTTATGAAAACATTTTGCCTACTTCCAATTTCCACTTGTTAAAACCTGAGGCCTTATTTGGCTGTCACTTACAGTACAGTGTTTCAGACAAGTTTCCAGCAGCTAATTTTAAAGAGATTTTGTGAAAAAGGAAAGCTCCCCCTGACCCTTTGCATTCATTAGGAAAAAAATTGCCAGTCTATCCAAACTTCACTCATCTTGGGTGATCTTTAGATCTTTACACTTTGCATTTCCTAAGGCAGTGATTTGCAAGCACGATTTTGGAACACTGCAGGGTTTTTCTAGTTATTTCAAAGGAGTGGCAAAGAATTCTCAAACAAAATTAATTTTTATTTTTACAAATGAGCATGTTTGTCATACATCATTTGTGGGGTTCTGGAGGGTAATTATAGATGCTGGGAAATTGCACCAGTAAAGCTAGGATAAGAGGATCAGCAAAGAGGTTTTCAATCCCACTTCTACAATGGGATCCTTTAGAATTCACCAAAGCATTGGGAGATTTGCAGACTGTCTTTGTTCAGTTTTAGTCTGTGTTTAGCCACAACCCTCAATGCATTTTTAATAGAACATTGTTGTTTTATTTTTGCTTAGTTGTGATCAACAAAGCACCCAGTTTCTCTGAGCATCCACTGACACACCATTTATGAGACCAGCTTGTAAATATGATACTCTTCTTAAGTACCTCATCCAAGGTCACTAAAAGCAAGAACTAGAACCTAGAATCTCCTGAAGTCCATGAATTCCCCAATACGTAGCCCATATCATTCTTAGTAATTCAATTTCTTTATTCAGTCACAGAAAGTCACCTTTCTCTATTTAAACCATCCATTTAAATATCTCCAGTTTCCTTGCTCCAATATGGGTACTTTGGCTACATTAGAACAATTCTTTTTTCTTCATAAGAAACCATCTTTATTAATTAAAATTTGCAAAAAAAAAATTTATGCATTCAATATGGTTATCTCTTTTAATATTCATAGAGTAATTATGTTTCCTTAAGGGACAATGTGCTAAAAGACAATGAGGTTTAGTCCTGTTGCCTCATGTGAAAATGTCTTAGAACACTATTTCATTAGAAATGGAAGTTAATAAAATCTTTGACTATATTTTATCATGTCAATTGTTTTGCACTTGTGCTTCTGTGACTAGAACCTCAGAGTATTCTTTTCTGTAACATTTTAAAAGCAAGAAATTGAAACTTATGATGGAGCAACCAGAGAGGGAGATAGGAGAAACTTTTTAAATTGACCTAATAGTAATCATAAAAACCAAAATAAAAATAACTAATCAGACTATTGCAACTTCCATTTTATCTTGATGCATTTCCTAGGTACTTGTTGAGTTTATTTAAAATACATACAAAAATATTAGATCCTGAGAAACGTGATTTGATTTCAATTCTGAACTGTCTGTAGCATCACTAGGCTGCTCCGACATCCCTATTCAAAGACTTCAATGGGGCTTATCACTTACTTGAATGTTGTTTTTTTGCAAGTAGAAAATAGACAGGAAATAATTTGTGCTTTTATTTTAAACAGTGTCTGAATAAGTTTGTTGAGACCAGAAAAGCATATTGATCACAAATGAAAATCTTAAAAAGGGGGAGTTGTTGTGGGGTGAAAATAAGGGTGGTCGTAAATCTTGGAAATTTTTAACAAAATTAATTTTTATTAAAAAAGGCAAAGGAGAGAACTTGGAAAACTAAACTTATCTCTTTTTACAGTTGAGTATATAAAACTGCATATAATATAAGGGATAACTGAAACTTTAAAATCATTTTTAACTACTTTTATGAAAACAATCTGCCCCTGTGGAAGGTAGTTGGTTTAATAGTTTAAATGCAAAGAGAAAACAATACTTTTTGTCAGTTTTAATAGTGTTGTTCTGTTTCCAAAGGGTCATAATTAGCAAAATGGTAGGACACAAAGGTAACCTGTAATGTGCTTAATTTGTATTTTTGAAATCTTTGTTTGGTTTCTAGCTTGGGGTTGGAGGGCGGGGCTGTCCATTTTATTCTCTTGGGATTTTAGATTCATCACATAGAATTTAGCAAACAGGGAAATATTTCTCCTTGTCTAACAATACGTGTTTATTCTTGCCTTATAAACAAAGAAGCAAAGCACTAGCAATTTTCTTTTATGAACGTAGACTGTACGGAGATAAATAGCCTTTGTGGGAGAGGAAGGTCAAGTTCAAAGTTTTTCTTTCCTTTGGATTCAGGAATAAGTAAATGGAAAGACTAGCCAAACGGCGGAGCTGCAGGCATCCGATGGTTAAGCCCTCCCCCCAGGACTTTTTATGTACATAAGCAGAAGTCACTGGAGCAGCTGCAGCGCATTAGTTCCAATAGTTTAACAGCCTGCTTTGCAGCGCTGACAAAAGCCGTGCTAGAGCAGTTCCCTCCATGTTCCTTTGCCATGCGAGCTCGTCAGTGATCTTTGGCAAGGGGATCCAGAGAGGAGGGGTGACGTTTCACAGGCTTCCGCGGAGGAGTGTGCTTGCCTCGTGGACAGCCAGCTCCATCTCCACCGAGAGACTCAGGTAGGCGAACGAATGAACTAACAGCAGCTGGATTCGACTTGCGTCCCTGGACATTTCCCTGGGGCTCTGAGTGAGGGAATCGCTGGAAAGAGGCCAAGGAACCACGCTGCCCTGGATTGTTGCCAACTGTACAAAGTTGACCGGGAAAATGGCTCAGCAGACGACAAGCCCGGACACCTTAACAGTACCTGAAGTGGATAATCCGCATTGTCCAAACCCGTGGCTGAACGAAGATCTTGTGAAATCCTTGCGGGAAAACCTGTTGCAGCAGGAGAAGTCCAAGACAGCAAGGAAATCGGTTTCTCCCAAGCTCTCTCCAGTGATTTCTCCGAGAAATTCCCCCAGGCTCCTGCGCAGGATGCTTCTCAGTAGCAACATCCCCAAACAGCGGCGTTTCACGGTGGCACATACGTGGTAAGGCTGGCTGCACAGAGAACACGAAAATGGTGGCAGTGATTTCTCTCCCCCCGCCCCCACGCTCACCTTCAACTTTGAGGAGTGGGAGGGGGTCTCGTCGACATTCCTCACCTGTGATTTATGGGAAGCGATCTACCTTAACAATAAATCCTGCATATATCCAAGTCAGGGCAGGAATCCTTGAGATCTGTAATAGGAGTGGTTGAGGGGGTGGTTTTCAAAAGTTCAATTCCTAAGGCAAGTTCCTACAAGAAAACTGGATTTCAGATGTCAAATTAGAATGTAGTTTTGCTTCCATGCCTAGTGGCAGTGTGTCTTTGATTTCTTAAGCTAATTTCTCTGCCAGGTCCTCTAAAATCTTAGGCAAGGAAGTACCAGGAAGGAAGTGAGGAAAATCAGTTTGCTCTCTTTTCTGCATGATTCCCACCTGAACAGAGATGTGGATATGTGTGTATATGAGTGCGTGGAATGGTGAGTCTGTGTAAAGCCCTTCGTCCCTACCAAGAATTTAATGTATTTATAAGCTCACACATGCCTTTCCAAAGGAAAGAAGAAAGGGATTGGGGAAACTGTGCAGAAAGTTGCAGGCTGGTACTTTGTCATACTGTTGTTTTCTTTGAATTTGGATAGTTTGCATATTTTGCCAGTATTTTTATCTTTTTATGAATTTTTTATCTGCTTGATAAGGGGCGAACTTCTTTTATTTATGTTTCCATGTATTTTACTGCACGATTTCTTGGTATTTTCTGAGCTTGTTATAACCATTGTGATGAGCTTATTATGGAGTTTCTGCCTGAGAAGAGGCATGCTGGGCTGTGATCATTGAGAGGGAGATCTGTCATGAACACTTGCTTGATTTTCCATAGTAGTGTGTTCTGTATACTACGTCCATATTTTGGTAAAATGAGAATACATTTTGATAAAGTAAACATGGCTATTTCAAGTATAACAAAGAGAACAATAATAAGCTTGCTAGTTAAGAAACAGATGGAATGATATTTATACAGTTTTTTCCCTAGCAAACCAGAGTATGTCAGGAATGGAAAAAAAACAGAAAAAAGATTTTTAGGAAGGAAGTAGCAAGAGGAGAGGGTCAAATTCTAAAGTAGTGACACTGGCCATATCAAGGAAGGATTAATGCTGTATATGAAAGTAGATGATGAGGGAATTCAAAGGCGTGTCACACCCAAGGAAATGCCTTATATCAGAATTTTAAATAGTTGGATTTCTGATTGGGGAAGTGTTCTTATTGTCCCCAAGATTCCAACAACTAGATGGCATTTCTGGGTTTAGTTAGATATAGTATTCCTAGAGGAGTGTGACAACTTTAATTTTTCAGTCTTAAAGAAATTATGTAAAAAACGATTGGTGAGTTCTCTCTGAAGATGATGCCGAAAAATTTGTCAGAGACAAGCACTGAATGAAAGAAAGGCACAGAAAATCATTGAGAGAGGTTCTCAGGAAGAGAGATGGCATTAAGACCGAGCATCAGGTGCCAACACAGGAAATCTGGCTTGGGTAATTATGAACCAGAATTTTGGTTTCCAATGTCTCTTTTGGTATAGCTCCTTAGTTGAACCCACTGCTGAATAGGTGAGTCTCAACTGCTTATTTTCTGTCTGAGTGAAGCAACCTAGAGTTCATCTGAAGGTTATCTGAACTATCTGGACATGTTGAGATGTGAGGAAGGCAGGGAATTTCACAGGCTTTCTTCTGAAATTTCTGGTACTTCCTTTTCTGGTGCTGTTGGAAAACCTCCAAGAGCAGTATTTCTAGTGATTTCATTTTGGTTTATAGGGTCTCAGTCAGATTGGAGAAGCATAAAGAGAGCAATAGAAATATAAAAGAAAAATCATGGTATTGATTCTCAATAACTCAGAAAGAAGTAGTTTGCCTCATGGAATAAAATCATCTGGCAAGGGAGTTAGAATATCTCCCCTTTTCCAAATGGGTTCAGTGTGCCCCAGGGCTTTCATCATATCTACAATATCCACAGGAATCTTTTGGCAAATGTTATCTCAGTTGTGCTTTCACAATTTGTACTAAACGCTATACAGAACTTTTACAATTTATTTCCAGTGGTTCTGATGGATTATATATATATTTTGCCATTTAAAATGTTGCTACGACTACCACACTCCATCCCTCTGCTCTTCCTAACTTAAATTATCAGTCATTTCAACTCCTGCCTTGTTTGTTCCTGCCTCAGAATGTTTGTTCATGCTACTGCCTGCACTTGGCAGTCCCTTCTACTTAATATGTATACATTTAGTACCTACTGAGTCCAAAGTGTTTAGTTTGTACATTTAGTAAGAGCCATTGCTTAGTTTCAAATAATTCAGACCCTAGTAGAAAAAATAAGTGATATTGGAAGTTATCTCTTTTAATTAAGGAAATGCTTAAGGCTGTGCAAAGTACTCCCCAGATCTCAGTGGGTTAACACGGTGAATGCTTATTTCTGGCCTCGTGGGCAGGCAGTCTGCCCTGGGGTACTTTGGGGACCCAGGACCCCAATATTTTGTGTCTCCAATATTTTTAACATATGATTTCCAAGACCACCAGGTTCAGCTGAATCAGGGAAAAAGAGCAGAGAGGTTGGCATATATCAGTCATACTCTTATCCCCCTGGCTAGAACTCAATCCTCTGGCCTCATCTAACTGCAAAAATGACAAGGAAACGTGTCAGCTCCATTCCCAGGAATAAGGGGACACAGTTCTGGTGAACAGCTAGCCTGTCTTGTCACAGTACCTTAATGAGTGCTCCATATACTATCTATGCTAGAGTTGAATTGGTAGAATAACATCTATGAGGACCAACACTTTCATCTCTCTGTGCAGCCCTTGGATAAGGATCACACAGAAATACCTCTATTTTTGACATGTCTATTGATTGCAAAGTCCTTGCTCATATACTCCTGAAGTCTCCTTTTTTTGTGACTGTCATTCTTGGATCCAGCATCTGTTTTGTGGGTCTGTGCTTTCTTCCATATTACAGCCCTTGCTGCAAGAGGTTCCGAGTAACCCACCCATCTTGGTTAATCTTGGTATGCCCTTGCTTGGCTTGATGGCCGGCACGTGGTAGATGCTTAATAAACATTTGCTAAATGAATCCATTAATCAATATTTTCAGCCTGTTATCATGCTTTATAAAAAGGCTTCTCTTTTCTTAACTAAACACCCTCTGTTATTTTACCTTTATTTGCTGTAGTTGCCAGGTTCATCCTGGTTGTTCTTATCTAGACTTCATTTGGGTTGTCACAGTCCATTTAAAGAGCAGCGTACTAAGTTGACACAGTACCCCAGGTGCTGTCTGACTCGATCTGAGAGCATCTAAGTGGTCAGAAGGCAGATGGCAGATTGCTTAAGTTCAAATTCTCACTTCTTATCTACTAGTTGTATCATTTTGGTCATGTTACTTAACTATCATGTGCCTCATTTTCCCCTGTCGCCCAATTTTCCTGGGAATATTTGGTGTTGTGCCTTTATTGAGTAAGATAATATATAAATTAAAGTGCATTGCACAGTACCTGGCACTTAGTGTGATTATGAACTAATATTTCCCTTATTATGCAGTATGTGTACATTAATGAAGGCTCAGTCTGCACAAACTTTCAGGATTATGTTTAAACTTCTAGATGTTCCCTCTGTCAGTTGTTTGTGGATAAACTGGAGTAAGAATATATGTGAAGAGATCAATTTATTGCAAGTGTTTGAAGGAATGTTGAGTGTATGTCAGTTTCATGACTTTAGGAAAATAAAAGCAGAAAATAAAGATATTGTGAGGCCTAAACATAGGTTTTGGTGACTCTGCTCTGCCTCCCCTAATTCCATATAGCTTTCAAGCTCCCTGCTCTTCCTGAGAGCTCCCTCCAGTTGCCCCAATTCAAAGCAATCTGATGCTCCTTCAAATTTCTGTAGCACTTCTTAACTCTGGAGTTCTTTCACTGCTTATTAGTCATAATTATTATATTGGCTAATATTTGCTGAAAACTTTCGATTTGTCTGGTAGTGTGTGCTAGGATTAGAACCCTCTCATGTCCACACTCTTCACTACTCTGTTTTACCACTTTTACATAGCATATAACTCCTCAAATTTGAGTGATGATAGGTCTTATGGGAATTTTCTCCTTCAATAAATTATAAGTTCTTTGAGGGTAGGGACCACAACTAATGTATCTGAGTATTTCCCCAAATAAAAATGTGATGACTTGTCTTTAATTTATTTCCAGTAGATGTGTGTTGAATTATAAAATATCATAAACCTAACCCAAGAAGAGGCCCACTAAGGCAAATCATATCATGTGCATTACAACCTCAACTTCATCCATTTTTAAAATGATCATTGAAGATTACTCTTCAAAAACCATCCCACTGCACATATGTAGCCCAATCCAAGCCAATCCAATCATATTGGTCCTGTTGTCCTTCGAGTGATTGACTTAGCAATGGGCATTTGAGCAATTCTAGCAAATAAGAGGTGAAAAGAGAGGCTACAGTGGGGCTTCTGAGAAAGGCTCTCCTTATTCTTAGGATACATTGAAAGAGTTAGTTCTCATTCTTCCTCTGCACAATGATGTGTATGGATTGCATGTCAGGAATGACTAGGCCATCTTACTGTGAGCCGTAGAATATAGCCTACAGTATGGATGGCACAGCTGAGACGTAGTAAGAGCCTGTGTCCTTGATAACATTATAATGTTATTGACAGTGTGGTGCTATGCACCCTAGCTCTAAAATTCTGCTTTGTCCTGTTACTGTTTAATTGGATCATGGCTGAAAGCTACCCGAATGCTGCTGGTTGGAGATCACAAAAGATCTCTATGGTACATGAAATGATATGAACAGGGAGGTCCCACGTGATGAGTATTTCAGATGATAATAACATAGATGCGTAGAGAGACACAAATTCACGTTTACAGATATAAAACACTTAATTCATATGTACATTAGAACACATTTGCCTTTTGTAAAAAGAACAGCTAGTTGTGTTATTTCTTTTTCCCTTTTCCGTGACCTTTCTAAATCACAACTCAGGCATCAATACAATAGTTGCACTGGGCCTGAGCTCATTGCTCTGATTTCCTACATATAACAAGTGGTCTCCGGCCAGCCCAGGACTGTGCTGTTTTTGGCCCACTTTTTCATTAATGCCAGTCTCCTGGATAGGGACTTTCTTTTGCATGATGACAAAACTTGAGTGGATGCCAAGAATTTACAGGCCTTTTCTTTTGCATAAATTATGTAGATCTGAACAATATAGGGGGATTCTATTTGTAATTGTAAATGTTAGCAACCTGAAGCCCTTGGCCTTTGGAGATGGTGATATGACATTGATGTATATAGTGTCTTCACTTCAGTGTGGCCTCTGATTTCCTCTGAAGTCAGCAAGAACTTCCCAATCAGGGAAATCTTTGGTGAAGAAAGCTTAACTTCCAATGTTAGTTTATTTCAGGAAAATCAAACAGTCAGGGAATTCATTGTATTTTTCAGATTTTCTCCTCGCTGAATGTCACACACATTTCCTTTGGGCCAGGCCTAAATAAAATTGGAAAACAACAAGGTAGAGTTGCTAGTTTTCAGTCTTTGGGAACGAAGTTATTTTTCGGTCATCCTTAAGTCACAAAAGCTCATATATTTCATTGCATATCCTTTTTTTAAAGAAATTTAATATTTGTAATCATTATTTTAAAATTATACAGTCTTTCTTATTTATATAATATAAACTTATATACCCAACACCTGGATATTTAAATGCCAATATTTTGTCATTATTTGCATCAGTTTATTTTTCAAAACAATGAAATGCTATTGAGATTACTAAGGCCATCACCAATCCAATTCTTCTCCTTTCCATATATAACCAGGATCCTGAAGTCGATGTGTTTTTCCTTACATGTCTTTATCATTTAACTGTGTATGTGCCCTGTTTTCTGCATTTAACCATTTCCTAACTGTGTATATATGTGTGTGTATCCTTTTGCAACATGCTCTTTTTCCCTTTATATTATAGTGGTTTAGCTGCATTGATATATATTTAAACCTGGCTCATTCATTTAAACTACTGTACAGTATATATTTATTTGGCTCTGGAAAGCCAGATGCTTATCTAGTCTTATAATATTGATAATATATTATTTTCTATCAGACTTCAATCTAAGTGACTGTGTAGTAACAGTGAAAAACATTGAGTCATCTAACCATAATAAAGATGAAGATGCAATTTCCTGAATCTTAGAGTAAATTTAGGCCATATATTGCTACTTTGACCATATTAACCATTAAAAACTAATATTTATGTTAGTAATCAATAAGATCCCTCAGGTTTGGTCATTTATGTAAGCATTTTTATAAGCACATCCTTTAAATTCAAATATAAAATCCAAATGTGATTTTCCAATAGAAATAATATCATAATGGAAATTGTATTCCTGATTAAGGACTAGAAGAGAAAATTTCCAGAGAAACCAAACATTTTCATCTTACACTGTATTCTATACATTTAATGGAGGAAATTGTTGTAGAATTATATATAAATGAAATTAGGCAATAGGATTTCTTTGGGTTCAGATATTAAGCAAATGCCTTATCTTTATAATTCCTCTATATGTATGTATTTATGTATGTTTGTTTTTGGTACCAGGGGCCAGAGATTGAACTTGGGACCTTATATGTGGGAAGCTGGCACTCAACCATTGAGTCACATCGGCTCCCCTGAGTTGGCTCCCTTGCTTGTTGCTTGTCCCCCCCCCCCCCCCCCCCCGGGAGGCACTGGGAACCAAACCTGGGACCTCCCATGTGGGAGGTGGGCACTCAATTGCTTGAACCACATCTGTTTCTCCTGTATGTGTATTTTTATTTACAGCATATCTGAAGGTAGAAATAGTATTTAGTAAGATCCTTAGACAAGACAAAATAGTTCCTTTAGATCAGTTTTTCTAAGGAGATTTTTAGGGACACTTTGGGTCAGCTAGATTTTTCAGGCCATATTCTTTTGTTTATTTTCCTTTAGCAGGCATTGGCATTAGATATAAAGCTGTTTGTATTTAAAAATAAACACTTGATTTCTTAAGTCATCGTTTCTTTTGTGGCTTTTATTGTTTAAGAGAGATATACACTAAAAATTTTTTTAAGTCACAAAAGGGGGAAGAAAGCTTTTGCACCTATAAAAAGAAATCTAGTCAATTAGAGAGTTTGTAGGTTAAAAACAACAACAAAACAAGGTTTTCAAAACCTTCATCTAGCAATTATAGCTGAGAACCTTTTCTCCCTTGTTCTACTCGCCTCTTTTGCCCTACTTGCTTTAAGGTTATCTTTTTTCTGTCCCTGATGGTGAGGGTCCCCAGATAAGGGCTTTCCTGGTGCTCCACTGGAACCTAGGCATCCAGAGGAGGGCTATGGGTAAAGTGTGGTTCCTGGAGGTAGGGTAGAAGTTTCCTAGGGAAATCTTCTGAGGAGCACACCAGGAAGTGATGCCCGCACGTTTGGGTGGTGCCAGTCTGTCCCAAGCCTTCCTGCCAGTGTAATTGGCTGTGTACCTTCAGAGGGGATCATGGGAACTGAAGTAAGTTCATTGTGGATGTCTGTAGCTACACATTTCAAAGTCATTATTAGCCTTTGCTAAAATTGAAAGACCCCAGGAAGGCATTCCTGTTCAAGAACATGTCAATTTTCTTGTAATATTTAAGAAATCACTAAAATAAAAGGTGACAAATAGTTACTGAAGAAAAATGGAAAAAAATAATCCAAAACAAACACTGAAATATCCCGGCAGCTTATTACTTGTGTGTACTTCATGTGACCTTTGACATTTATCTTAAAAATGGAGAAAAGATATGATGTCTGTGAACCAGCTGAAGCCATTGTTACTGATAAATTTTTTAAACAAGAAAAATTTTTAAAAAGAATCTCAAAGTTTATTAAAAATAACTTACATCATGGCTTTCATTTTTAATTTTTAAAGTTATTCTTTGTATAAATTTCTTTATAAATAAAAGCTCTGTGAGTTTAGATAAATAAATGAGCTTCAGCACTTTTTTTTTTTCCTCAGACAGGAAGCTCCTGAAATTGTTCCTCCTGTAACAGTTTCAGGAAGAAGCTCTATCACCACCACAGTGGTAAAATTATGTCATTGTTTTCTTAATGGTTTCACTTTTGAAAAAAATTTTTTCTTCAAATCAAAGCACTGATTTAGTATATTTGTAGCCATATGTTTCCAGCTCAGCTGGCTACTTGATATTTGACCTTAGTTACTCAACCTTTTTTGCATTGTAGGCTCTCTATTCATAAGTCATGGTTATAAAAGCATTTGATACTTATAAGTTAAAAGATTGACTAATTAAATTTACAAAGTGATAACAAACTCGGTACACTTAAGTAATTAAAAACAGGTTCCAACTTGCTGCTATAAGAGTGAGTTGAATACCACGTGGGTAAAAACAGAGGACAAAATTTTTAAATAATTCTGTGACTCATAAAAAAGCCCATATATAAGAGGCTTTCAGAATGAAAGTATTTGTGGCATTCATTCTAGGACATCATCTGGAGCCCATGGTTATCAGTAGAAAATGTGGAAATCTATAGATCAGTGTAAATAATTCTAATTTAAAATTCTCCTTTATTAGATCTTCAATTTTACACCATGACGCCAATCTCTTCTGTATGTGCATGTACAAAAGACAAAATCATTCCACATGCAATTTGAAGAACACAAATGCTCCCCAGCTATTTCTGCTGAAATCCTTATTCTCAAAATGATGTCTATAAAAGTTGATATGAAAAGACACACTCAGCTTTCATTTTGGAATAAAAACTATTTTAGATTTAAAATAAAATAGCCTTATAACCTTAGCTTTTTTAATAATGAAGCTACCAATGATTTCGCTCTTGCTCTGGGTCAGGTACTTAGCATTCATAAACCCTTCAAAACAACCAAGGTTGACTTTATGTATTATTAACTTTATATTACATATGTAGATGCAGAGGCCCAGAAAAACTGAGTTACAAAACCAAGGTCATGCAGCCATTCAGCTGTGTCCCCATGTCAAGAAGTGGAGTTAAACCTCTAGCCCAGCCCCACCTAACTCTCCATCCCATGTTCCTTCAGCATCACTACTCTTTGGGTTAAGGAGTCACATTCACATTTATTGCCACACCCTGCACAAATGGAAACTATAACTGTGAAAGTTCAAAGATTTTTCCAAAATGGTAATTAGTTATCAGAAGGATAGGGACACAACCCTGTTTGGGTTGTGGAATCTCAGTTTGTTTACACATGTGAGTTGTATGGAGGTACACATGGTTCTTTCAGATAAAAAAAATACATGTATATGTTTGGGAGAAATACCTGTCTTTGGTGAAGGAGACTCTAGGGTCGACAGAGTACATATTAATTCAAAGCCATTTTTAAATAAGATGTTATAAAAACAAAACCAATCCAAGGACAATTATGTTTTGAGTGAGTCAGAGAAAAAGGCATGAAAGGCTTGAGCTCTAAGGAGAAAGATCAATTCAGACGTCTATTAAGGTTTGGTTCCAGAAGAGCCAGCTGGAAATGATGGTCTGCAGGCTCAAGTCACTAAGCAACAGATCAGCAAACTGCTTGGTAACCAGGGCTGGCCCGACTCAAAGGCTGACTGTGAGTATTTGGGTGGCCAGACAGGAGGATCCCAACCCATCCTACCTCAAAAAAAAAAAAAAAAAAATCTCCTTCCACTCTTATCCTACCACCACGACAAATTCCACTATTATAGAGTAATCTCTTTGAATTCACAAGATATCTGCTTTTAGAATGTAGATATCTCTGGGACTAGAGGCAAATGCTATCAGCCTTTCTCCTTTAAAATGAAATTTCTGAGATTGCTTTCTTTCTCCTTAAAAATGGCATTTCCGAGATTTTTCCCTTTGGCTCTGCAGATCATAAATAATGCACACGCTTTAAGGAGGGGAGAGAAAGGGAAAATTTTGGGATTATGATGGTTGAACTTTGGTTTTTCATGAGCAAATGCGTACGGGGCCAAGATTTCCTGACTTCATTTGGTGAAGCCTTCCATTGTATTCTGAGAACATTTTATGTTTTTGCCATTTGTTTGGCACTTTCTATCTTTTGCTGTCTTTTATTTCATGTGTGTGTTTTGACTCTGTAGCTGGACTATAAGTTCCTAAAGAGCAAGAATCTCCATAAGCATCAGTCTGTGTTTCCGTTGAGAGGATCAGAGTGGCATCTCTGTAATATGCATTCAATAAATATTTGATGTTTGAGGAGTGTACACCTTCCATTGCTGAGCCTCTTACGCTCTGAGATCCACACTCTTCCAGCCTAGGTGTTCTGGTGATATTGTGTTTGATTGCCATAGTGGAAATGAAATTTCAAACTCAGTGATTAACTATTTGTATGGACTTTGTCACCATGACTTGTGTGTGTGCATTTGTGTGTGTGTGTGTGTGTGTGGGGTAATTCAGGGCATACACACACCTAGACTAGTGTACTTGATTTTTGTATATACAAATGAATCAGTAAATGATAGTGTCATGATAATTTTTCATATATATGCGTTTTAATAATATTTAGTTTGCACAATGAAAATAATTTATGCCCATTGTATTTCTGAAAACACAAACTATATAAATATATTTATGATACTTTGGAAATTACTGAATAAGTAGATTATTAAACTCTTGTGACTAATCCTTATCTCTTAGAATTCCTCCTAGGAATACACAAAGGACCCAAGCTTATAAAAGAAATGCCAAATTTTTCAGGAGAAATTTGCAAAAAACACCCTCCTTAGTTCCTTTTTTTATATGATAATTTGGAGAAAACAGGCAGAAAGTAAGCACCATTTCTCTAAAGCATATATTCTGAATAATGCAAATTAAATAATAGGAAACCTCTTTGAAGAAATTGAGTTGAGAAATGTTATTTTATTGTAAATATTTTGTCCATAGTTCAATCTATATCACCTTGACATTGTGGTAATTTCAAACCATGCGGTTTCCTGTCCATGACCCCCGTAAGGTAGCTCTCTGATCATATTAGCTATTATTAAAATAAAGTGACTTCCTCTGTATATTATTATTATTATTAGCACAATAATAATGAGTTTTTCCCTTTTCTTACATCACTGATTTCATATTTATATTTATAAACAATGAGTGTATGTTGTTGACCTTTTGAAGTAAGGACTTTCTGACTAATAAGGTTACTTGGGTTATCATTTCTGCTTGTTTACCTTCTTTAGGCTTATAGTATTTATTTTACTTTGCTTCATTCTGTACAGCGTGATTTTTTTTTTTTATGACCTTCTATTGAGTGAGTGCCAAACAGAAAAGCCTATGATTTATGGTTAGTAATAACTAAAACATATATGAATTGGAGGCTGATGACGCACAAGGTGGGGAAGCACGGCTCTCCTCTGAATATAACCAGGCTGCTTTAATGAAGCCTTTCACCAACAGTAGTAGCACCATTTAGACTGTGCTCATTCCACTATCACCTTCACAGTGTGAGGCACATCTGTGTACTGTTTGTACTACTTTGTGTTTCATGATTCTTTCAATGGAGTCACATTTTTATTTAAAAGTCTATATGTTTATAAGGGAAGCTTTATATCATGTAAGTTGAAAACCATTCTCATTTTTCACACAGAGAAGATAACTGAAAAAAAGTGCAATGAAAAAGCAAAAGTGATTCAAGTTTAGCTCGATGCTATAACCTGCTGAAGGTTCTGAGAACAGGCATCTATTCTCTTTTTTTAAAATGGCAGTTAGGGAGTCACACAGAGATGCAAAAGACCAACTAAGTCTTTCTCCTTGAGGTAATAAAGAGCTTTGGAAAGGAAATAACCTTCCTATTATGGAATTAAATATTATGCAATGCAAGAAACCATATCACTTATGCCCCAAAACCATCTTCTAGTAACCTTAAACCACCTAGTGTACAAAGCTAGAGGCAACTGAATCACTGAAACTTACCCTCTGGCAAGAGATGCATTAGTTTTTTGTGGGACTTCTTGCAGCCCGAGTACCTTGGTTAAAGATAAACACACTGAGCTTGGATCGGGTGATTCCACTTCCTCGGCAGAAAGTATGGTGTTAGTACTGTTTTACTTCCCTATACTTACTAATTCCTATCTATTCCTATCTAGTAGCTACAATGATACAAAGAAGGATATAAATGTTCTTGGAAAAACCATAGCTGTTAAGGGCAGTTTCCAATTTCTATTGCCAAAGGCTCAGACATGGGTATTTTAAGAAAGTGTAGGATCTTCATGCAAATAAGTGAGAGCTGACATTAAGCGAGGGATCACTTTCTGCACCTCTGTAATCTTATTGAGAATTTATTTATTTCCAGATTAGAACACCCACACAGGACCTGACACATAATGTGCAGGACCTAGTGTGAAATGAAAATGCAGGGCCTTCATTCAAAAAAATAATAAGAATTTCATGATGGCAATGGCTCCCTCTGAGCACGGAACCCTGTGTAACTGCACAGGTCATACACCCTGTGCTCACAGTAGGGTGGAGGTGGGGCCCAAGGAGCCACATTTATAACCAGCTCCACAGGTAAGACTGAAGCCATACTTGAGGAAAGTCTATCAGAGGAATGTCTTGCTTCACTGCCCCCTTCTCTTCTTACACTGTTAATAGAGACTTCAAAAGACTATGATATACGTTAGAGTGAAAATGAAAGTTTCAGGGAAAGTAGGCAGTACGACAACTGTCAAGTGAGCAAAAGCATTATCTTACACTCATGTCCCGGGCTTTCTTGGCTAATGAGCAAGTGCATACATAAAAATTAAAAGCAGCCTCACCTTTGCATTTAAAAATCACTTATTCTCACTCTCAGTCGAGGCAACAGATGGTTAGCATTTGATGTGGATGCTCACTCTTCTTGAAAAGCTCACTCATTCACTAGGGGTTTAACTCCTTATTTCTGTGAGTTCGCTCTTGACCCCCTTCATTGACTTCATTTCCAGCATCTTAACTTGAAGTGGCCCCTACTTCTGTAACTAGCCCTTTGATCTCAGTTCAGAACTCTCCCTGTGCCATGAGCCTGACCTCTGCCCCAGCTCCAACTGCCATCTCCATTTAACAAAATCTGACCCTAGACCCTCACCTTCTGGCTTAATTTCCATATGCCTCCTCTGGACATTTCTACTTGGGAGAAATGCTCTGACCTTAAATTTAATGGGTTTAAAACCAAGCTCATCATTTCCCCCTTTCTGGTTTATCTATTTCTGTTGATGGTACCACAGTTTTCCAATGAATGAGACTTGATATCTTTGACTTCTACTTTGCTTTCCCTCCACCCAGGCCTGTGGATTATTTCATCTAATATAGTTTCCTTTTCTATTCTTTCCCAACACTGCCCCTTATTTTAGTACTTAGCCTTATATTTAGGCTATTTCAATAACTTCCTAACTTGTCCTCCCTCTTAAGGATATCTTACATGTACCTTCTCATTCATTATCCTCAAGTTCTGCGTCGACTGTCCATTGTCTAGAGCAGAGGTGGGCAAACTTTTTCTGTAAAATGCCAGGTAGTAAATATTTTAGGCTTTGGGACCGTATGTTAATTCTCTGTGACAACTACTTGATTCCGCTGTTGTAGTGCAAAAGCAGCTAAAAACACAAAAATGGGCTTGAGTGTGTTCCAGTATAGCTTTATATAAACAGATTGGGACTGGATTTGGTCCTCAGGCCATAGTTTGCCAATCCTTGCTCTACAGGAAATTCATACTCCTCAATTTGACATTTATAGCACACTGTCATCAGGTCCAAACCTATCTTTACAACTCTATCTGGCATTGTTTCCTATGGATACATTGGTCATTTACTCTAGAGCTGAATCTAGAGCTGGGCTTCTCAATCTCATTATTATTAGCATTTGGGCCCAAATGATGCTTTGTTGTGTGGGCTGTCCTGGCCATTGTAAGATGGTAGGAGAATCCCTGGTCTCTATGCACTAGATGCCAATAGCACGCACCTCCTCCCCAGATGTGAGAATCCAAATATGTCTAGATATTGCCAAATGTCCCTTGGGGGACAGAATTGTCCCCAGTGATAGCCATGGTTTGTGAGGGAAGTAACCAGTTTTAGCTCTTTCACTAGTGTTTTCCGAGCACAGTCTTATGATAAAGACATCCAGAACCCTACTGCTTATTCCAACTCTGCTAGTCACTTACTATAGCATCCCAGGAGTATCATTTAACCTCTACAGGCCATAATTAAGTTAATCTATAATACATGCATTCATCTTAGAATTATTTAAAAGGTTAAGTAATATACTTAATAAAAAGGCCTTTTAGAAAGAATAAAGTACTATCAAATATTATCTAAAAAATATCAGTTGAACACTTAAGGGTGACATGAACCAATTGAAAACCTAGAAGCTTAATTCAGCTCACATACTGGGTCTACCCTCTGTAAATGACTGTACTGGATGCTACTGGCATCCTTGCTCTCCAGAGTTATGATCTAATAGATAAAATATGATTACTCAAGTAACCATAACTAAGTACAAAGAGTGGAGGGAGTTTATAGGAGGCAGCAATCATATCTGGTGGTGGGATTCATTCAAGACTCCATGCATGAGATGGAGTTGTCACAAAGAAGTTCCAGGCATGGTACTAAGCATTCTCTTCGATTATTTCATGTAATATTCACCTCAACCTTATGAAGTTTAGGTTTATTATGACTATTTTACAAAGAGAAGAACCAAAAGGAAGTTGACATTTACATACGTCGTAGAAGATTTCATCAGGGAGAGAGCTGTAGTAAGGTATGGAAGGGGAGGAGGGGGGCAAGGGGTGAGTTCTTCTCATCGAGGGAACACCATGAATAAAATAAGGTATACAGGGGGCTTGGGTGAATTTGAGTACAGCACAGAGTATGTGTAGGGAAGGTGGGCTGGATTCAGGTTCTGAAAGGCATCTGCCTTTCATCCATATATATAAACAGATAAACTCACTCGTATTTACCAGAGATGTATATGCTTAAATGAAACATGATCAATTTTATCTTTAACACTTTCATTCCAAATAAAAGGAAGTAATGTCTTGAGTTATCTCCCCATGCTAAGCTAAGCTTGCTAAGCTACAGCATGTTCATTAAGCACTCTCAATAGTTGGAAGGTGAGATTTAGGCCAATTGGACAAATTCATACCATCTTTCAGCTGGCTAGTAGCCTTATAATCTTTGTAGAATAATCCTTCCGAAATATCAGTTTACATAGTTGCTCTTGTGTTCTGATTTATAGAACAGAGGCATTATGTGAGGGCCATGCCTAATGTTTCACCAAATTGCAAGAGAGTATAGCACATGTAACACAATTCTTGGAATTTTGCTCTAAAGTGGGGTGTGGAAGGGATTGGAAGAAAAATAGGATGGTAGCTGTAGGGTGATATAGGTAAAGAGCATATGTTATTAATTGTAGATATTACACTGTATTTGTATGTTTTGAGAAAGGACAAGAAGAGAGGGAAATTTGATCATGTAAGATTGGGGGGAAAAAGCAGGAGCAATATCCTTGAAGAGATCTGGTGTACTAGGGCACCAGTGTACAAGCAGAGGGGTTGCACTTAATGGGAACACTGATTGTTCAGTCACTGGAACAAGTGGGAAAGAAAAGTCTGGGAATATAGAATGACAGGAGCTTAATAGAATTGGTAGTGGGAGTGTGTAAAATTTCTCTAATGATTGTTTCCATTTTGCAGTAAAATAATAGGGAAGTTCATAAACCTAAAGATGAAAAGAGAGGAGGAAATGTTGGAGGTTTGAGGAAAGAGGAAAAAATAATTATCCAAGGGATTTTTCTAGAAAAATGTGGTAGAACTGCCAGATAGCACAAAGGGGCCACTTCAGTTTAGTAGCTATAAATTTAAAGTTGTCATAATAGCTTGGTTTTCTTCAACCACAATTTGCTGCATAGGCATAAGCTGAGAGTTGGCAAAAAAAAAAAAAAAAAAAAGAATTTTAAATGAAGTGAGATATTCCATGTAAGTCTGAGTTGAAGGATATGCAAAGAAGTGATTATGATGCCCTATAATCACTAAATTCTAAACCTGCTAAGGAAAGGAGGCTACAGGGTTGGCGAGGTCAGTAAAAAAAAACTTGTAAAATCAGTGGACTGGAGGATTTGATGGGTTTGGGAAATTATTGGAGTCAGAATACTAGAGGGAAAGAGTAAGAGAAGTCATGGCAAGATGCTTAAAACTGAGCATAAGGAATAGTTATTGATAGTGGCTTATGACAATGAGAATGAGGTGGCTGAGGTGCAATTATGGACCAGATGATCTGAAGTGAGTTCAAGTAACTAAGAGACCATACAGGGAATCAAAATCATTATGAATTATGTCAGTGCTAAAATCTTTAAGGGACTAGGAGTAGTGATCTGGATGTCTGTAGAAGACTGGAATGTGGAGGGGTAGTGGACAGAGTAATAGCATGAGTTTCCAAAATGCTGTGGGTTTTTAGGGAAGAGGGAGAAGCTGTGGTCTGGCAGCAGGGGAGAAGAGCAAGGTAGACACCTACAGCTCCTTGAAGGGCAGTGGTACAAAAATGTGGAAGGGAAAAGAGTCAAGCATCCTCAGGAGTTCGAGCAAGAAGGTTCAGTAAACATCCGAAATGCAGGAGAATTTGCTGCTGACAGACTATATAAGTGTTGAAAGTCACAAGAGAGAATTTGGGGGTTAGGGGTGAGGGTTGGGGCTTACATCAGATAAGGAGATTTACAGAGCCGTGTGGGCATGCGCATCTGGCAGTGAGTGATGTCCTGGCAGTCTTGGGCTTGTTGTGATAAAAATTATGTGTCAAAGACAAAGATCTAGTTTTGATGCCATGTACTCAGACAAGCACTACTCTTCTGTTGGGATGGCCAACCTCTTGGGTCTGTTTGTTTTCATTTATTTCAGTCACTGCAATTCATCTGCAGTGTGTTTATAGAAATGGAGGGGAGAGTAAACCTGAACCAAGCTGGCCAAGTCTGCCTGGCAGTTTTCATTCCAACATTTCTGTCTAGTAAAGCCATGTTCTTCCGAACTCTGTCATGTATTTATGCTCCAGGGTGGAGAGATTTGGGAGAAGATGCAGAAAGGTGATTGAGAAATTGCTGGTTTCCAGATGTAAGGCTCTGGGGCAGATTTTCTAACATTAAATTGCCATTTTTTTCCTGCATTGGACACAAACCATGTACTTGATTGTGATGTTAAGACTAGATATTGAAGAGCCCCCCAAAAATATTTTTGAAAAAAATACGTTGTGCTTACTACAAGTTTATAGGCATAGTCTTTACAATAATATTGATTTTGTTAAATAAATAGGTATTTTATAGTCATAAAATATTTAAAAGATGGCAAGACTGCCACATCTTAACCTTTATAGGGGAACATTTTCATGATAATAATTGAAAAGCAAACTAATTTAAAATGGATAGAACATAGCTTTCTCTCTGGAGTTTGAAATGTTGGTTTGTATTGCCACTTGCAAATTTATTTTTGCATTGGCTGGCTGTTATTAGGAAATTTGATCTTCTGTGTCTTAGGAATATTGCACGTGACGTGTGCAATTTTTTTTTTTCTGCCCTAAGGGAAAAGACGCACCCTGGCACCTTTTAACCTGTAAGGATTCTGTGGCTCTGCCTTGATTGATTGGTTGGCTTTTCCTCAAGAAATGCTCCTGGTATGTGTTTTATGTTCTGACAGAGCCACGGCTTTGCTGATCAGCATGTCATGCCCGTGAAGACGTGGGCATGCTTTTGTGCATTTGTTCTCGTAGCCAGGGAAGCATATTTCAACACAACAGTCAGAATTGGCTGGAACACGCCTGTCACTCCCAGCTGACTCTGATGACGCTCTTGCCAACGTAGATTTACATCAACACAGTTCTTTACTGGAAAAAGGTCGTTCAGAATATACAGGGTGACCCATTTAAAAGAGATATAGCGCCAACTTAAAAAGCAATGCATTTTACGTGAAGTCTTTAAGAAACACACTATCAGTTGAAGGCTCCATGGGAGCAAAGAATTAGAATCACTCAAGAAGAAAATTTCCCCTAGAAATTGTCCTAAACTCTAACTTCTAAAGTATTGTTTTCTTTTTCTCAGCCTGCTAGATATGCAGGCATTTCTAGCCTCCTCTTTCCCTACCCACGTACTCCTAACAGTCTATTCATTAAAGAAGGTATGAGATGTGAGAGCTGATGAGATGCACTGGTGATGTGATAGCATTGCCCTTTCCCTGCCCAAAATTCAGTTTGGCAATTTTACTCTTAGCATGTAACCTTTTGGCATATGTCCTCTTGTTTTTTGACTCACCCTCAATAGCCTAATGAATGTTTGGGATAGGCATATTACTCAGATGCGTGGGTCTGCAGACAGGAAACCAGGCACTCAGAAATGAAACCTGTTACCATAGCTATCCAGAAAAAAAAAAAAAAAAAAAAAAAAACAACAACAACAACAAAATACCTGCCTTTTCTCAACAAAAGAAAAATTCAGTATCAGTGGCACATGACCTGTGATTATTACTATGATGACCCTTTACTACTAACTCTTCATTTCCATCATGCTGGTCTAGTCCAAGTCATTACAGTAATGGATGCAACCGAATGGGTTTGCAGTTTTACTCCTTCTCTCATGACAACCAGCATGATTTTCAGTGATACATACTTTGATCTTTCTGGTTTTAACTCTCAAGCTAGGCAGCTCTAGACAGCTTCCTTTCAGAAGGTTTTACAAGCCTAATAGACCTGGTCATGAGTTCTATATTTATGCTTGTTTAGATACATCAAAGGCAGGCTGTATATCCAGGGGACCACCTAGAAAATTAAGGTCATCAGCTTCTTGTAGCCATTGGGTTACTGCCATGCCTAGCAAGAATGGAGGTTGACCTTGTAAAGTGATCAAAAGGTATGGTCTACAATTTGGAGAATTTAAAAATGTTCTTCTCTGATGTTTCTTCTGCTGTGTTTTGTCCAGAATTAATACTATGGCCACAATTAACATGAAAGGATTCTATACTTTTGTATACAACATAGAGAGGGGAAATATATATAGGAATAAGAAATATAAGCTTTTTCCCATGTGAATTAACCTAAAAAATCAATTCTTAATACTTCTGAGCCAAGATGCAACACTTTAAAGAGATGAGTTCGTTAGCCAATCAGAAGGTAGGATTGATCAGAATTTGAGCAGAGGCAGAATCACAAAACAAGCATTTGCCTGTCCATGAGAAGGGAACTCTTGGTCAAGAGACCGATTTAAACATCCAAAGTATGTTAATTATCTTATTACCTGTAACTAAAAGAATGTTGCCTTTTAACATCTATCTATCTATCTATTTTTCTGGTTCCATGCTCTAAAGCAATCATCTGATTATATAATTCGTTGTTATATAGGCCTCCCTACTGCAAAGGAAAGTACTGAATCAGGCTGATTGAGGCTTTATGAGCTGAGTGATGATTTTAGTTCTTAATGAAAAGAAAGAAATTTGCATTTGCATTTCATGTAGCAGTCCTGTGAGCTTGTAGAATATAGGTCTGCTTATGAGAGAAGAGGTTGCTCTCATGTGCTGAGAGATTCCAGTTTTTGAGTCTACAAAATTCAGTACCAGAATCTGATCCTTGTCATTGTAATTTCTCCAAGGTATTGCCAACCTCAAGGCCTCCTGGGAGAAAATCTGCTAATCTTCTCAGCCCTAATTCCTCTCCATTACCATGCACTGAACATTTTCTTCTAGAAAACATGGTATCACTAAATACACATTTTAAAACTGTTGGCCAATCAGTAGGTAGGATTGGTCAGAATTTGAGAGGAAGAATGAAGAAAAGGTATATTATTCCATTTCCCTCATTGCATTTTTTAATGAAGGTGTCTGGGGAAACATCACGACTTATGATTTGAAAGTCATTTTTTTATACATCTAGCTTTTAGCCCAATATATAGTTGGTGTTTTGTTTTTCTTACTGTATGATATAATAGAGAACTGGATCAACAGTTTTTGGAAAGGTGTTTGGTATTCAGAGGCACAGCATTTGACCCTTTTCTAGACCCTATCCTTTCCTTCCTCAACCCTTCTCAGATCCAGAAGCTCAGAGGGTACCCTGAAATATATTACAGCTTTCACCACAGAAAGATATATCCTTTCAGGGACTTTTGCCTTTTAATAAGGGTTTTTGAAGACTGGGAAGCCTTTGTTTACCTAAGTACATGGATCTCCAGTTGTAGAATTACAGATTAATGGGGCAGGGTTCAAATCAACCTCATTAACGTTCGTGACAGTGTTACTAGGAGGGATTGCTCTTCCTAAGCACTCTCCCCCAAGGTGGTGTCTTTTTAATGCTATTTAAGGGGCCATGGTGACTGTTAAGAATATGACAAAAATAGATGAGAGGAAGTGATGTACAAGCAAGGGTCAGTGTACAATTGAACATTTGTTCTGTATTAGTTTCCTGTCTCTTTGGTAGCAAATTACCACAAACTTGGCTTAAAACAACAGAAATTTATTCTCTTACAGTTCTGGAGGCCAGAAGTCCAAAATCAAGGTGTGGGCAGGCTGTTCTTTCCTATAGAGGGGAGAATCTGTTCCATGCCTCTTCTAGCTTGTGGTGATTGTCAGCTTCCTTGAGCCCTGGCCACACCACTCTAGGCTCTGCCTGTCTCTTCACGTCACCTTCTCTTTTCTGTCTCCTTTGTGTGTCTCTTATAAGGACATTGTCATTGGATTTAGGGCCCTGGGTAATCCAAGACTATCTTTTGTTGGAGGCCAGTTTCAATGAATGATTTCTATATTATAGAATTATTCTTTTTCAAATGTGAAATGATGACAGAGTTCTAGAAGGAATAGAGAGGTCTATTTCAGGACCTTGCCTGAGTGTGCATCTAGGGCTAAATTTAGAAACTCTGAGCCCCACACCTGTTACAGAGATGTAAAACCCTTGTGCCTACATTTAATGATGCCTAGCATTTTGAGGTACAGGTGAAATAAATAGGAGTCTGGAATCGAGGTATCTTCATCAAGACCCGGCCTTACTTTAAATTGGTTGTAAGGTATTGGTTGTAAGAGTTTTCTAATCCTTCTGAGCATTGGCTTTCTCACCTACTAAATGGGATGTATAGCCTATAAGAAAAAGTTAAAAAAGATTCTTTAAGCAACTGAACAATTTGATGTGTCAGATATATACTTTATAAAATATCTCATGGCAAAGAGGTGATGATGATAAAGTGAAAGAAGATCCTGCAACACACATTCTTTCAAGTGAATTCCCATTCCCAACATAACAAGCACTCCCAGAATAGCAAGGCTGGACTCCTAATCCCTGTGTTGTTTAAAAACCCATTATGATTATGAAATCATTTGAAGCATTAAAAACCAGAGGCTACTAGAAGTTAATTATTAAATTTAGATAACATACTGTTAGAAAAAACTTTCCTGGCCAGCTTTTTCTTCTCCTAGTCTCTTTATTTTACTAATTTACAGTGGAGCTTTATTAATTGCTTGAAGAATATAATTTCAGGTTGCATGAAAGGAAGGAACCTGGATGTATAAAGATGCCATTCCCCCCATCCAGGCTCTCCTCTTCTGTGCACACTCCAGTCTGTTATCTCCATCCACTAAGGTCCCCAACATTTAAAACATTTTTTACCTCCCTGCCATCCCCTCCTCCCATTAATAACCTCTAATCTGCTTTTTCATTTGTTTCTTTTGGGGATTATGCAATGCTCCCATCTTTAAATTAAATGTTCTTCCTCTCCTATGACTTGAAAGGGGAGAAATTAGGTTCTGTGTAAGAAACTATATGACATTTAGAACTAAATCCGCTAGAGTTACCTCAGGAAAGCTTCACAGCCAGAGCTAGTTGTTCCCTTTCAGTTAACTACATTACTCTGAAACACCAAAATGTTAACACTACAATTGTGGAAATATTAAGAAATCCTATTATTAGGCAAATCCATTTTTATGCTTTTAAATAGCAACTCCAAGAACTTCTGTAGGTGAGTGTATTGCTTGGACAAAGGGTTAAAAGATAAATTAAAAGGATATGTGTTAAGTATTAGAGGAGAAAGATGTATGCAAACTACTCTTAAATGTTTAGAAGATAGATTACAGATCAGATAGATATAGATAGATAAATATCAACGATAGGTAGATATAATTAGATTAAATGACATACCAAATATAGCAAAATACTAATAGTTGGTAAATCTGAGTATCTGCATGGAGGTGCATACTATTTTTATGATTTTCCTGTAAGTTTGAAGTTATTTCAAAATAAAAAAAATTTTTAAAAGGATATGTCAACTGTTTAGAGAAATAATGAGAGAAAAGAGACCTTGGAGAGATCATCTTCAGTTTTGACTAGAGGAGAATACTGAGGTCCAGGATGGTACAGAGAAGTACCCAAGACCGCACATTTAGTGCAACATGAGACCTAGAACACAGATCTTTTGATGTAGTCCTGTGTTCCCTTTAGTCTGACCCAGAGCCTTTGAGGATGATGGAAGGAGATAGCAAAAGGCATAGTCATTCAGCACCTTTACTCAGCAGCCACTCTCTCCATCACTCCGGAGCAATTTTTCTCGTGTTTTGGCCCTGGATTTGGAGTATAAAGAGACCATGCCCATTTTCATCTTTGCATACATGACTTTGACTTTCTAGTGCTTTGAATGCAAAAAACAATTATGTAGAAATGAGTAACAGCATTTCACTGTGAACCTAAAGACACTTAATGTTGTTACTCTTTTGCCGCTAGCTAGCTGAGTGATCTCAGGCAAGTTTCTTAAATTCTTATGGGCTTGGTTTTCTCAAATTTAAAAAGAGGGTGCTAGGTAATTGACCTCTAAAATCCTTTCCGATGTTAAATGCTGTGCTTGTCTATCTTTAAATGAATAATTCCATGAGGAACTGAGATGGCATTAGCTGCTTGTTTTTTTCACTACTAATTGCTTATTCCCCTCAAACTTGAGAGAAAAGGGAGTCCCAAGTTCAACTTCCAATAATCTGCATGTAATTTATTTGTCCCTATTTTCAACTGGGCATTTCGGTCTTGAAAATTTCATAGCTGCATGTGAAACCTTTCATTCAAAGAATTAAATGAAAAAAAAGGAAGGGAAACTTCAAACCTAAATTCCACACCACTTTTCCACTATTTACTGTTTCTGCACAAGTTATGAATGGGTCAAGAATTTACAAGGTTTATGAGAATTGCCTTTTGTTGCAAAGTCTAATGAAGACAATGCTTATAAAATAATCCATCCTTTTCCTCAATATTTTCCATTTTAGAATAAAAATACCAGCAGGAAAAAAATAGATTACTCTTCCAGTAAATATATGGGGGTGGATTATTTGGCCATTATTAAAATTATGATCAAAGGTTATATATTTGGAAGGTCCAGAATGATGATAATTCTGTGTACTTAATTACATGCAAAAAATGTGCTAACAGACATTAAGAATCTTAGAAACTGTTGTTCAGGTACTAAATAATTTATGGATTAATTTATTACTCGGCTTCAGAACACCAACAGTAATATTTCCTACTTTTATAAATAACTCATTTTCTCTGAAGTTTCACTATAATTCTTATTCCCAAGCGTGTATAAAGACGAAATCTTTATAATGGAGTTCTGTAATGTCAGACTGACTAGGATTCAAAGCTGCAGCCTACACTGAGACTTTCTGTGTTTCATTAAGTTAAGATATGACAATAGTAAAGCAAGGTTCATGTTAAACTTAAAAATGTATTTTTCATTCTTCCATATTTTCCTATATTGTTCAATAAACTTTATACTATGATTTTATATTCCTGACCTTTATTCAGCCATTCTCTTAATGTTGGATATTTAGCTCTTTGCAATTTTTCACTATCATAAATGAGCCTGCAACAAACATCCTTGAAGATCAATCCGGGATTGTTGCTTTAGGATGGATTTCCAGAAATGTGATGCATAGAGGTAAAGATCATTTTAAAAAAGAGAGACATTTCAAAAACTGTTAACAGAGTGCATTAGACGACCACATCCCTGCATCATCCTGAGTATTGAGTCTTATACAGTTAATAAATACTTGCCAAATTGACAAGGTTGAAAAATAATTTCTAACGTATTTCAATTGTTTAACATTGGGGCTGCACATTTTTTTTTTCATATGCCTATAGGAATTTTCTGTTCTTTGTGAACTGCATGTTAATGTCGCATTAGTCTGCTAGGACAAATTAACCTTTCATTTGTCTCTCCTATTTAAAAAAAAAAATAGTTTTCTGTTTCTCTTTGCCATTTAATTTTTATGTTGATTTTTGATGTGATGAGAGTTTTTTAAGCTATTCTAAAAACATTTCAAAACATTTGAAATAAAAATTTCAAAATTTTTATCTACTGCTTTTATTCATAGAAAAGCTTACCTCAGTTTTCTTAGTTTGCCAGACTGTTACAACAAATACCACATAATAGGTTGGTGAAAGCAATAAGAATTTATTGGCTCAAGGTTTTAGAAGCCAACAGTCCCATATCAAGGTGTTGATAGGACCATGCTTTCTCCTGGGGTCAGTAGCAACTTCGTGATGGCGTCTTCTGTCACATGACAGTGTCCTTGGTCTCCTCCTCTGTGCTCCTCTGACTCTGAGTCCAAATTTCTTTGCTTAAGGCCACCCTGAACAGTTGGGCCATACCCAGTTAGGATTTTAGAGGATCCTATTCACACCTTAGCATCTTCAAAGGGTCCTGTTTACAAATGGGTTCACACCCATGGAATGTAGATTTAGAAACTGTCTTTATGCTGGTGTACGTAAATCAGTCTACGAGACCAACCCAAAATTAGACTCAATTTCACCTTAGTTTCTTCTAGTATTTGAAGCAGTCTTTGTTTTTAATCATTCTGAAAATAATTGAAAGACGGTATTTAATTTAGAATTTGTGTAAAATTTTAGCATTTTGATGAGGATTGAAAAGGATAAGAGATAAATGAGTAAGAATTGTGCACAGAGTTCTAAATAAAATAAATGATCAGATAATATGTATGTTTAACAGACTGTAGAATATTAGAGATAAATTTTAAATCATGTATAAAAGAATATTTTATATTTTTATTTAAAAATTATTTTTATTCATACAGAAAGCATAGATAGTAGTACAGAAAATAGCCATGCATATATCAACTAGCTCAAGCAATAAAACATGAAAAATATAATAGGAACCCCATTGAACTCCTCCCAGTTCCATTATCTTCCCTTCCTGCCTAGAGGTAATTAATATTTAGGCATTTACTTTTTCCAGACATGTTTTTGCTACGCAGATATGTATCACAAAGGAACAGTTTGTATTATTTTTGCAAGTTTTATAACTTTACATATGTGGAATAGAACTATGCATATTATGTGTCCAGTTTTCTTCACTCAACACTGCCAAATGTAGCCCACATTTATTCATTTTTAATTAGAATATTATATTTTTTATATTTTTATTAAAAATTACAAATATTATGTTTTTTAATATACCACAATGTATTTATCCATTTTTAAAATAATTATACTTTAAAATTTTTTAAAAAGATGCTTAGATTACATAAATGTTACATAAAAAATATAGGGGATTCCCATATGCCCTGCTCCCTACCCCTCCCACATTTTACCACATTAACAACATCCTTCATTAGTGTGGTATATTTGTTAAAATTGATGAACACATTTTGGAACATTGCCACTAAGCGTGGGTTATAGTTTGCATTGTAGGTTATCCATGTTCTTTTGATGGGCATTTAGGTTGTTTTTGCTCTTTTTTGTTCTTACAAAAATCAGCTCTTATAAAAACTACATCATTGAATATTCTAATAACTGTCTTCTTTAGCTCGTGTGGAACAGTTTCTTTAGGGTAAATACCAGATTATGAAATTGCTAGATAGGAATGAATGTGCATTTTTGAACTTTGATATTGTCATGTTGCTCTCCAAATATGCTCCAATTATACCAGTACTGTTCCTCCTAGCCAAGCCAACGTTTTATATCATTATACTTTTATATTTTGCCAACTTTGTGTATGTAAAATGGTGTCTTATTATTTCAATTTTCATTACTTTGAATACTAGTGAAATTGAGTGTCTTTTCTTTGATTCATTGTCCATTTTGGTTTCCTCTTCCATAAAATTACCTGTTCATATAATAGATAGCACTTTATGTTTTCTTTGTTTGTTATGTCATTGCAAATATCTCCTCCACATCTTTGGTTTGTTTTTCTCAGTAATTTTGGTGTCAGTAGAATGCAGAAGTTTATAATTTCAACATGATCAAATCTATCAATTTTTCATGATTTTTGTTTTTTGTGTGTTTTTATAGAAACCCTCCTCTATTCCACATTCATAAAGATACTCTTCTATATTCTCTTCAAAAATATATAAACTTTTCTTTTCATGTTTAACTTTATAATATATCTATAATTGATTTTTGTACTTGGTCTGAGAAAAGGATCTAACTGGTCCACCACCCACCACCCCAATGTGGATTTCCTGTAATCCAATTAACATTTACTGAATAGTCTATCTTTTCCCACTATCTCTAATATACAGCATTTTTCTCTGTGTTGATCTGTTTATGATCCACTGGGATATTATTCTATACCTGTGACAATGCCTCACTGACTCAGTTGCTATAGTTTTTTTACCGGGACCAGGGATTGAACCCAGGACCTTGTATGTGGGAAGCCGGCACTGGCACTCAACCATGGAGCCACAGCAGCTCCAAGTTGCTATAATTTTTATTTTATTTATTTATTGCACACCCCTCTCCCCCATTGTTTGCGTTTCGTTGTGTGCTTGTCTTCTTTTAGGAGGCACCAGGAACTCAACCCAGGAACTCCCATGCAGGAGGGAGGTGCCCAATCGCTTGAATCACATCTGCTCCCTGCTTGTTGTCTCATCGTTGTGTCTCCTCATTGTGCCAGCTTGGTGCACCAGCCCATTGTGCCAGCTCACTCTTTCTCGTCGTCTTTAGGAGGCACTGAGAACCGAACTCGGGACCTCCCATGTGATAGGCAGGTGCCCAACTGCTTGAGCCACATCAGCTCCCCCGCAGTTGCCATAATTTTAATTGCTCTAGTCTGTAGACTCAGATTTAATTGGTTTAGTCAACACACAGTGATTTTAAAAAGCCCACACAACTAAAATTATTTCCATCTGCACTTAGCTGGCCTAAAAAAACAAATGCAGTCATTATAAGATAAAGACAATTTATGAAGTGTAAATGGAGGAAAAAGCTAAAAGGTAATTTTGAAAGTTGCAGCAATTTAGTTTGTTTGTTTATATGTCAGAGCATGGTACAATGGTATAAAATTTATTAAAAATGTATCTGCTTTTGTTGTTAGGGCAGATGCTGACAAGAGGTTATTCTTTGTTTTGAAATTATATAACAAGGACAATTTTAAGGGACCTATTGATTAGGAAATAATAAATCTGAACAGGAGGAAATTTATTTCTTCCATATTAAAATGAAAAATTAACAACTTATTAGCTCTTATTTATTTGCTTACAAGATAATTTTATTATCACAGAGCTTTGGCATGCATGATTAAAGTAAATCTTAATGATTTTTCTTCCTTGTAATTGTCAGATTTCTTCATTCCGCTTGTCAGTATTGGCAATACTATAGAATATCTCCAATTATTTCTTACCCAAGAGGATTGAATGATGATCAGATTGTACTGTTAGGGATTATTGGATTGGGGATTACAGATATGGGTGGAATGTATTTTTTCTTATTTCTAATGATATTACCCTCTGTTTACTATTAATCATAGGTTATAAGAATTTTAACTTTTTGATCATCCTATGGTAGATGTAATTCAAATGTTTGAAAATCCCAATTTTCCTTTAATTCTGTATAATAATAATATTTGATGAGTTCCTTCCAAATGATTAGGTTTAGTAAAACTATTATTTCAAAGAAATTTCATTTATTTCCATTTTTCCACCTCAGAAAACATAAATAAGCTGTTTATTTTTCTGTGATTGTATATTTTTTTAAATATTTTTTTAAAGATTTATTTTATTTGTTTATTTATCCCCCCCCCCTTGCTGCTTGTGCTTGCTGTGTCCATTTGCTATGTGTTTTTCTATGTCTGCTTGTCTCCCTTTGTGGAGTCATCTTGCTGTGCCAGCTCTGCGTGGGCCGTCAGCTCACCGCGCTGCGTGGGCCATCAACTCACCGCGCCACATGGGCCATCTTGCCTTCACCAAGAGGCCCTGGGAATCGAATCTGGAGCCTCCCAAATGGTAAAAGGGAGCCCAACCACTTGAGCCACATCTACTTCCCTGTGATTGTACTTTAATATCTATTTTAACAATACATTTTGTAATACATCTAATTATAATAGGCAAATAATATTAAACTTGTTTTCCCTCTCTTATTCATGGGGAATGCAATCCACTTTTATCCATTCACAATTTGTCATTTTTTTTTTTTTTTTTTTTTTCTGTTTTTGAGGTACAGGGCCTGGAATTGAACCCAGGACCTCATATGTGGGAAGCCGGGCTCAACCACTGAGCTACAGCAGCTCCCCCCAAGTGTTTTTTTCTCTTTTGCTTGTTTGTGTTGTTTTTGTTTTTAGGAGGTACTGGGGATCGAATCCAGGACCTTGTATGTGGAAAGCAGGTGCTCAAGTACTTGAGCTACATCTGTTCCTCTTGTCATCTGATATTCTATCCTCCTATGCTTTGTAAACCTAACAATAAAATACAAGCATATGACAGATGTTTTACAAAAACATGTCAGCATATGTCCCATGTATGGCTCATTGTGTCTATATAAAATTGAGACATTTATTTAAATATTCTTGGTCCCCAAACATACGTGTGTGTGTGTTATCTGACATATGTAGATATTTGAATATGCCATAGAAATAGTATCTCTTGCTGGCCACATTTTAACTTGTACAGTAGCAATTGCAGTGATGAATCTTTATTTTTTTTATTTTTTTATTTTTTTAAAGATTTTATTTATTTATTCATTTATCCCCCCCTTGCTGCTTGCGCTCGCTGGGTCAGCTAACCATGCCGTGCGGGCGGGCTTGCCTTCACCAGGAGGCCCCGGGAACCGTACCCGGGGCCTCCCACATGGTAAACGGGAGCCCCACTGATTGAGCCACAGCCGTTTCCCCTGAATCTTTAGATTATAATTGGAGCTGGTAGAAAAATATGACTCTCTATATTTTCCACATGAAAATGAATGTGTTGTGAGAAATACGGTTCCTGCTAAATCTGCCTTTACAAAACTGGATCAACAGACAGATATATATTTGATTCCATTTGGTATGAAAATATTATGGTAGAAAATCTACATAGTGTATACATATCTAGTTATTTATCCATGCTTAGCAATTTTAGAGAGGTTAGGTAACTTACCCATTATTGCAGTGTAATTCTAGACAAAAATTTTAGTAGTCTGTATCCAATATTCATTTATTATACAACTATGAGCCAAGTTAGGGACTTAGTGAAATATCAAAAAATATTCAAAAGCAAGACTAGTAGTAAAATAACATTTTAACACTTTTAAACCAGATCGTTCCAAATGCCCTCTCCTCTTAGAAGGCCACTTTAAAATGTTATGTACTCAAAATTATGAACTTAAAGTTATGCATTCAAAGTTATTGTATTGGATTCTAAAATAGTACTATAAATAATTAAATATTGCAGAAATGCAGAGTTGGTAAAAAAATGAGATTTTCAAAGAGTATATCAATCTTAATTTATTTTAATAAGTTCTAATTACTGTGAAAAAATCTACAACCAAATATAATTATATTCCTTTTATATATTATATTACCTTATGTATATATTCTATTTTTGAAGTTCTTTTATTACAAAGTAATACTTTCGTATTTTAAATATTTGAAGAATGAAAAAAATATGAAGAAGAAAATACAAATAAAGCCATACTCCTTCCTTGAAATAATCATTCTCCAAATGTTAAACATTTGGAATGTTTCCAAATATTTTCAGGTATAGATAATGCTACTGTGAATATCTTTTTTGCTTATGTATTTTAACTTGTGTGAATCTTCAAGATTTTTGCTACCTTTTATCACATTGCTTTCAAAGGAATTTATATCAATTTACAAATGCCACCAATAATATGGTGCCATTTTCACCATATTGAATATTGAAATTTTCTTAAAATATTTGCTTATATAGATTGTATTAAATGCTATTGCAAGATTATTTTCAGTAAGGATTAATATTTTTCCATTTTTTAAATTTACCCTTTGTAATTCCATTTGCCTGAACTCCCTGCTTAGATCATTTTAATCTCTACCTGATGGGTTTTAATGTTTGCTTCTTTGCTTTTTCTTTCACATGTGGACTAGTTCCTTTTGTTGTGTAGCTTTTACACTTTGTTTTATTTGAAATGACTGTTTCCAGGTCTGTTCTTTTACTTTATTTTTTCAAATTTTACTGTAAAAAAGTTTTGTTTTTATGACAGGTATTCTACCTTATAATATGCTTGCTTTTTATAATTTATTTTTAAGAAGATTTAGTTATATCCCATCTGGAATTTACTTTGGTAAATAATGCAAGATATGTTATTCCTGTATCATTTATAAAATACACCATCCTCATTTTCTTATTTTGCAAAATCTGGTGAATTTCTGGATTTAATATTTTGAAGGAAACTGTTGCCACTGATTTAAAAAAAAATAGAGAGGCAAGGATCCCTCTCAAGTGTTGCATCTTAGAATTTGGCTGATGGTATTTCAAGGCAGTCAGCTGTTTGATTTAGTATCCCAACTCTGGGGAGCAGATTGCCTGAATGCAGTTAATAGAAAAGAAAATATTTCTTCCAGTTACTTCCCTGACATTAGTGACCATTCTTTTGCATTCAAGTCTAATCTCCTAGTATATTTATGTGTAGTAGTTCAGTCTTAAGATTTGTGTTTTATAATTGTAGCATCACTCTATGATGTGCAAATGAGATTATACACTCAATTTCTTCATTGGCATTCAAATGAATAACTTTTTCACAAAATTTTACAGGAGGCAAGGCCTATTGAAAGGTATCACTTTTAAACAAATATCCTATGGGCAATGGATAAATCTGAGGCTTTACAGACTAAAAGAGCTTAGAGCCTCAGTATAAGATATATGGCATTTAAACGATTTTATGAGCAGAGTGCCTATGAAATTTTTATTCCTATTAAGGAGCTCATCCATGAGTCTGACTTGTGGGGCAGTCATGGGACATGCTCTCCCAGGGAGTCTGTAAAACCAGCCTGAGATTCATTTGTAAGCATTACAGTCTGGAACTCAAAAGCTTGTGCACATAATTGAACTTGCTTAGCTTAATCTTTGGGTCAATTGCACAGAATTTTCATCATCTTCATCTCACATGTTTCCAAACTCTTTTTTTTTTTTTCCCCTGTGTTTTTAGCTGCAACTTTCTAGAGGGAGGGAGAGAGGAGCTCCGGAGAGGGAGAGAGCGAGGAAGGAGGGAGGGAAGAAGGGAGAGAAGGAGTTCAGGAGTCCATGACATACTCTATGGACTCCATAGCAATGAATTACTATGTGGGGTTATCTCAATATTTTTTAGTTCCTGTGGACAGTTCTCTCACATCTACCTAGGAAATGTCTGACCAAATAAATGTTCTTGACTTTGTTTATGAGAATAGATCTAATAAAAATAATTGTTTCAGCATTTAAAAATTAATAAAGTTGGGACATTCTACTTTATGTGCTTAATAATCTCCCACAAAGTTTAAATAGTAAAAATATTAAAGGCTGTGAAGAGGAAAGAAAAGATGGTGATAAGGTGCTATTTCCATTCACAAAGACAAAATTGAAGGTTATGGGCAAGTAGTTGACACTTCAGTTTTCACTTTTGGTAAAATAATAGTTTTGATCATATACTTAGCAGATTACCTGAATTAAAGTCAGATTTCAACTGAGATAACATCCTAACCCGTATAATCATAAGTGGAAGATACAGAAATAAATCTAATCCTAAAATTTCCCAGGCTTCCTTCTTTTTAATAGAATAAGTATAATTTCATAGAATATTATATATACAATGGATCTATATATGATATATATGATATATATAATGTGTATATATATACACAGACATATTGGGGTGGAGGTGCATTGAAACTAATTTTACTACATCTCAACAATATGTTCTCAGTTACCTGATAAAACTCACTCACCTCTGCTTTCTCAAAGAGCCTGAACTCTCCAATTAGCCATTCAAAGTCCTAGTCTCCTACCCTGTCCAGGGTCTTCTCTTACCTTTTACATTTATTCTTTTCCAAAAGGGCCACTTTTCTGAACTTTCATAGCCCTTTGATTTTGCCCTTCCATGTGCTTGCAGTGCCCTCCTTTTAGTATCACCCTCTATCAAAATCCATCCCTAAGGCCTTACCCAAACATTACTTCAAACTCTTTACTGATCACCTAATGTGGGGCTGACCTTGTAAACAACTATTATTTCCTCCCTAAGGAACTTATCACATAAAAATGTTGAAAACAAGGGCAGTGTGTCATCCATCTTGAAATCTCCATTGTGCAATTTTTAGCTTACTCTCTTAATCGCATTATCTTATTTAGAAGCCGAATAAATCAGTAAGTGGACACTATCACTGGGTCTATGGAATTGATTTCCTTAAGTTGGATCTCTAACAGGCACTTAATAAATATTAAATGCTGTCAATTCTCAATTATTCATGGGTGTATTATTTGCATTATAGCTGTGATATGACTTTAAAGGTCATATTTACATAATGAATGACTCTGCCTGATGAAGCCTTTAGTTGACATAAATAGGTTCTTGGTTTATGTTCATCTGACAAGGATTAGCAGTGAAGCCTCTTTAAACCAATTTTATTATTTAATTACCACCAATTCTCCCTTTACCAGCTTGGTCATAAGGCAAGATTTTGCTTTGAGCTGTTTTGCCTAAATCTGAAAGCTGATACTGATCATTTCCAGCATTTATGGGGGAGTATGGAAAAAACTAATCAGGGACAAAAATCCAAAAGGTCAGAAGTTTTCCATTCCTCCTTCAATCAGATCCTCATAGTAGAGTTTTGTTAATTTGTGAATTAAATTGTTCAATGCATTCAAAAAACTTCCTGATGAAAACAAAGCCATTTTGGTAGGGGGAGGAAACTCTGCCTATTTGTTTCCTATTTTTATTCCTATTTTTTTTCTGTCTGTTAATCTCCTGACATTTGAAATTCACAATGAGATGTGACAATCAATAAAATCATACAATATGGTCTTCACTAAGGATATTAGCCTAGATAAAGGTACACGTTTTCAGAGAAGGATGGGTTATTTAATAGAAGCTAAATGGTTTTAATTTTATTTTTAACCTTTAAATAAAACCAAAGATAGGCAGTGGATAGTGAATTTTATTGAAATTCATTCTCTATTGTGAGTTATCAGAGAATCATAGTAAATGAATGAATATAATTCAATATACATCATTAGTTTTGAGATTATCAAGACAGGTGCCAAATATGAATGTGTTGGTTTATCCACCAGCTCCTGTAATGACATTTGCACATTTGCACAAGTGATCTATCTTGTCAGATTTTAGAAATTGTCAGCAGTTTTATTAGTCTGTCAGCAATTGCTGAGACAAGCATTGGGATTTACTTGATACATTCATGCAGGATAAAATCTTTTGTGCACAATCACATGACAAATAGCATGCATGAAATACAATAGGAACCACATTCAATTATAATGCATTTTATACTAAATGAATTAATAATTTGGAAAAATAAGCAGGAACTGAATCAGATGACATAACTATTTCCACTTTTTCTCCATTTCTAAATGCATGCTTTTTAAAGAAAATAAGTGACTAAAAGAAACATTACTCTAATAAAAGCTGAATTAATGTGCCCTGATGTAATGACTATTTGGAAGAAGATAGCTGCTTGTGTTCTTATAGTTTTTGTGCTAACTTCTTTAGAATGTTTATGTTTTAAAGTACGGTGGGTATGCTAGAAAGTCTTTCATGCAAAATCATCATAGTCTTTTTTATCAGTTATATTAGTCAGCCAAAGGGGTGCTGATGCAATGTACCAGAAATCTGTTGGCTTTTATAAAGGGTATTTATTTGGGGTAGAAGCTTACAGTCACAGGCCATAAAGAGTAACTTACTTCCCTCACCAAGGTCTGTAGCCATGTGTTGGAGCAAAATGACTGCTGGTCTCTACGAGGGTTCGGTCTTCCTCTTCCTCTTAAGGCTCCATGGTCCCAGCTGCTTCTGATTCCAGCTGTAGGCTAGCATACAGCTTGCGTCTCTTCCCAGGCTTGTTTCTTTCTGGGCTTTCTCAGTGTTCAGGACTTTGGTCTCTTCAGCTGCAAACTATCAGGTGAATGGCTGGGCTCTTTCCCCAAGGCTCCAGCATCAAAACTTAGCTCTGTCCTCTGCCGTGTCATTTTCTGTGTGAGTGTCCGTTCACCAAGGGGGCCGGGGCTCAACATCCTGCTGATGTGGCCGAATCAAAGCCCTAATCTTAATTTAATCAAGTAAAAGTGAAACCTCTGGATTTAATACAGCCAAAGGGTATCCCATCCAGAGGAACAGACCACTTTACAAACATAATCAATATTTCTTTTTGGAATTCATAAATAATATCAAACTGCCACATCAGTTAAGGATACATTCAGCTGTAAGTAACATTTCCTTATTTGTAGTTTAAGCATTTAAGGATTTATTTCTCTTGTGCAAAAGGGTGTCTGGAGGTAGCAGTCTAGGGCTGGTACAGTGATCCCATGATTAATCTTCAAAGACATAATTTCCTCTTATTCTTTGTTTTCTGCTGTCTTAGCATATTGGCCTGTCCTGGGCTTGTTGCCTCATTTCCGCATGTTGGATGTCTGTTGCTTCTCTGGGCAGGGTGAAAAATGGAAATGGAAAGGAACCATGGAGGAGTGGCGTCTTTACCAGGGAAGCAAGAAGAAAGTCACATAGTTGTCCCTAGCTGCAAGGGACGCTTGTGTTGTTAACTGGGCTATTATCAGCCTGAACAACACTTGGCTTGTATAAATGAGGAAGAGGAGTGTAATGCATATTTGATGGACAATCAGCAGTGTCTGCAACAGTTTTATGCTTCAGTGAACAGAGCTTAATTTGATGAGATTATAAAATGTAACCAAATGTCTAACTTATTATGAAAAGTAGACTTTCTTATACACTACCTAAGATTGATGAGGAGAAAAATGAAATAAGAGTATTCAAACGAGATCTGATTATCTTACCTGTACACAAGTGTGTTAGGACTCTACTACCAAAAATTGCTAAATTCAGATTAATTGCAAGTTATTCATTTTCTGCACCATCAAGACTGCCTTTGTTTTAAAGACACATTTTCTTGCATTATTCACACGAAGCCTATGGGACAAATGACTAAAATAGTTGGACTGCAGCCCCTCTCAGAATTAATTCAAAGTGATCCACTTTACCAGGCAGTGTGGATATCAAACTCTGAAAACAGCAGAAAATACCAAATGAACAGATTTGGTGCTATTTATAGCTGATCCAAAATGAAAGGGGCGAATGAGACAACTCTCTGATTGATGACAGTCCCCAATCCCCATTTGGTAGCTGTCTTGATAAATAGCTTGATAAATGAATCCCAAAATTGGAGCTAATTTAAATGATAAATGTTCCAACAGTCCTTTATTCCATGTGTGTGTAAGTAGAGTATGAAAATAGAAGTTTTTAATCAAAGTAGCTGCATTTTAAAGCTTGAAAATTAATGTTTATCTTGACCAATATCTAATATTATTAAAAAGACATAACTGTATTCTAATTTTTTAAATTCCTTTGATTTGGAGGCAGAAATAGATTCTGTGCAGGCCTTAGTGTAACCTCACTCAAACAGGATTTTCCTTATTTCAGTGTCTACCAACTATTGCATATTTTAGAGCTTCATGCCTACTTTTTCCTTTTCTCTTCTCAGTGACAGAGGTTTTGGCTTCTCTCCTCCCCACTCCAGCTTGCTCATTCCTAGAGCTTTCTGGCTGAGAATGAATAGCATTACTGCATCTGCCATATCATTTGGATTGGGAAGTGTTGTACTAGAGCAAGGTCACTGTTAGTGTTGGCTGTCTTAGAACCTGCTCATCCCATGTTGTGGAGACCTTCCTATAGGCCAGGAGTATGCAGATGAATGATTTAGTCCTGGTCTAGCCATCTAAGGGCTTACAATCAAGCTTCTATGAGGGGGCTTTAGCTGAAATTGGGTACAAAAGACTGTATTATGAGGGAGTCCGACATTTGAATTGGCCTGATGGGGCATAATGAATTGATTTCAACGTATGACTTCCATGGCCAAAGAAGTTGAGGGTGACATTTTAAGTTAATTTGAATAAAATGTAAAACTGAATGTTTTCTATCTCTCATCTGAAGAAGTAAATTTCTTGTCATTAAATCTGTTTATATTTATGCCCACAAGGTAGCTGTTCATTTTTTCCTTCATTGAGAGAATCTGGCTGTTATTCCCTGGCCATTAAAGAGAGAATCCAGTTTTACTCATGGCAGGTGGTGAACAGGCTGGAGTCCAGAAAAATTTTGCAAAGCCTTTCTTTGTTATTCTACTAGGTAGCTATTGATTCCATAAAGAAATTCCTCTTTTCTTTTCTACCCCTAAAAACAGCAATTTGCCTATTTTATTTTGGGACTCCAATATGTATTACCAATATATATGCTTTAGGGTGTTTAGTGCTTGCAAAAACAATATATAATGGCTCATACACAACATCAGGTGGCTCTATCGTCTACCTAGTCATTCAGGGGTTCAGGCTGGTGGAGGCTTTGCTATCTTTAATACATGGTCTTGTAGGTTGAATCATGACCCCCCAAATGTATGTTCAAGTCCTAAGCCTTGCCCCTGTGAATGTGATCTTATTTGGAAATAGCGTCTTTGAAGATGTGGTTAGTTCAGATGGGGCCAAACTGGAAGGGGGTGGCCCCTAAAGGACAATATGACTAATGTCCTTTAAGAAGAAGGACTTTGGGGCACAGAATCAGACATTGGGGAGAATGCCATGTGAAGACAGAGGTAGAGATTGAAATACTTTAGCTGAAGGCCAAAGAATGCTAAGGATTGACAGCAAACCACCAGAAGCTAGGAAGAGGCAAGGAGGGATTCTCCCCTACAGGATTCAGATGGAGCATGGCCCTTGATTTTGGACATCTAGTCCCCAGAAAGGTGAAACAATAAATTTCTGTTGTTTTAATATACCTGGTTTGGGGTACTTTGTTTGGCATCCCTAGGAAACTAAGGCACATGTAGGCTTTTAAAGTTGTCCTTGGGGGCATCTCCATACCTGACAGCCAAATGAGGGAAAGAGCACAGAGGAGTCTGGACAGAACTCTTTGTGTGACCTCACTAACTTCAATAGAAGCTGGCAAATGAAATCTAGCCATGTGCCCAGGAAGAAACAGATTTTGATGAGTGTTAAAATAGCTAACCTCAGAGTAGAGGTGATTACATTGGAGCTGGATCTTCCAGCAAGTCCATGTTTTCATCAAACATATATGTTGCTTAAGAAACATACCAAGTACCCCAAAATTTCAAGCACTTACTAAATAATGTTATTTATAAAACTGCTTTCCCCAAGGCTAAAGTTTTAGGCCAAAACCAGATGATACTTGAAAGAGATAGATTATTCTGATGTAACATTTGGATATTCTATTAGATATTATTATTAAATAGTATTACATGAGATATTCTGATGTAACAATATTGTGTGATATAAAATACAAATATCTTTCCAGGATTATTTTTTTTTCTCTAAAAAAGCATGTCACAGGGAGTTTGGTCCTCTCTGGGCATGCTCTCGATCTGAGAAGGGCTTTTTAATTTTTAGGTACAGTGTGTAAGATTCGTTCTAAATCTCATTCTCATCTTATTTTCTTTCCCAGGATCCTTTGCTGCTTTCTAATTTTAGAAAAAGTCTCACGTTGTAACTTTATTAGACACTGCTGGATATTTACCTCCTGGCAGCTCATCTATTTTTTTCTAGGGATTCATTTTTCTTTGTAGCTTTGTATTATAGCACAGCATACAGGCCGAACAGTGTACATGTCCTAGGCGTATGTCTCCATAAACTGTCATGTTCATGTAGCCAGATCCCTGATCAAGAAACAACATCCCCAGCGTCCCTCTCCCCTCCCAAATTCCCTTTAGCTCTCTTCCAGTAGTGATCCTTCTCTTCAAGACTCATTGCCATCCTTACTTCTGACAGAATCAACCAGTTTACCTCTTCTGTGCTTTATGTAAATGGAAATGTGTAATATGTACTTTTCTATGACTGCCTTCTTTTGTTCAATATTAGTTTGTACAGTTCATCCATATTCCATTGTGCAACTAAACCACAATTTATTCATTCTGCTGTCGGACATTTGGGTAGTTTATAGATTTGGGGCTATTATATATAATGTTGCTATAAACATTCTGGTGCATGCATTTTGGTTGACACATTTCTGTTTATAGGGTATCTACTGTATCTTTCTGACACAATTGCTGGTTTATAGGGTATCTACTAAAGCAGATAAATTCAGCTTTAGTAGATAATGCCAGTTTTTCAAATTACTTGTTCAATACACAGAGGGATTCATTTTTAATTTACAAAGAGGGAAAATTTACATAAAAATGGAATTCAAGCCTTATTTCCCCCTTTCAGACATGTAGCCTCTTTTCTCAATGAGAAGCTTCTCCCAAGGGCATTGTAGGCATCCTCCAAACTAGACGTGATGAGAACAACTAATTAATGATCATTATGTGCTTTCAGCCTTCTAAGTACTCTATTATACCTCTAGGTTTGAAATAAAAGTAATAATTTTGTGTCAGTGATTTTACTGTATTCATTTTGAACTCTACTGCAATAACCTCTCAAGTGATATGGCTTGTGCTATTATTATTATTTTTCCTTTCTTCACTTCCATCAGCATTATGATAATCATCTGAAAATGCATTAATTAACATGTGATGCCAGATCTCTTTCCCAGATCTTTCACAATAGTTTTCTATTCAGATTTATCATTTTTCTATGAACTTTGCAAGATGGTAAAATATTAATTGAGTAGCAATTCCTTTATCTTAAGAAATGACTCCTTTTGTGCTTTGTCTATTAAAATTGCATCAGTGTACAAATACTTCTCATTTCCTTTGGATTATATAGCTAGATCTAAATATAGCTAGGATTATAGAGGGAGACAAAAATGGATGTATAGATATCCCTCTAAAGAATGGAGGATAAATATAGATGAGTTTATTGGTTTTTCTAGATCCACCTTCATATGCATTTTCCTGGACTGAAGATAATTAAAATATACTGAACAAAGAAAAATACATAAGTCACTATACTAGTGATTCCTTTAGTAAACTTAGTTGGTATAGACCAGTGATTCTGGATCTTGCATTTGTAAATGCTGATTTTTAAAATATGGGTGATATATAAGGCTGCCTACTTCTTACTTACCAAGTGAAGTGATTTCAAAAAAGATCCAACTCTCCATTCTTAGCATTTCACGATATCTTGGATATTTAAACTTTACAAAGTGGTAAAGATCATCTCAGAATAAAGAACAGTTCTTTAAATAGGATAAATGTAGCTTAATCAAAAATATATAAAACTGTCCCTGTTTCTCTCTTATCTATATGGACTAATGAAAACATTCTCAAGGAGAAACTTTGGGGTTTAGGATCTATGGGAATAGATGTTATACTAAAACTTTGGACTCTGGCAGCTTTAGTTTTTTGGAAAGCTGAATGTGTTCAATGAATAACCTGAATGGGAAAGGTCTATTGGTAAAAATCACCCAATCTAGGAAACAGTAGCCATGTGTCAGGACCAAGTGCTTTCTGGATTAAGCTGTTCAGAAGGATCCCTCTCTCTTGTTCATTTTATTACTTTGTTCCATTTGAAGACAGGGTACCAACAGTGTCTTCCAAAATATAAGATTTTAAAATATGACATTTGTGAAATTGTTATAAACATCTTGGGTTATGTGGGGATAGGATAAAAATTTCAGAGGGAAATTCTCTGAATTACCTGCACACTAATACGAGTGGGGAGCCATTAATAGTATCATAAGGTGTGGGTGTCTTATCTAGAAATGTAAAAATAACATAAATATGTAACAATTGAGATTCTACAAGCAAATTAAACTATTACAGCCATCCATTTTAAGTATTCCACTAAAATTGGAGTGGGGGAACAAATAAAATGTAAATGATTAGTTGGATTTTAATAAAAACAGAGGATATGCAGAGGGCAAATATTCAAACCCAACTGTATGCATTGTACTGCATTCATCACAGGCAATCTGTGTTCCCGCTACATAAATTTTAGTACTCTAACACCATTAATAGTTGTCTATGTAGGATCTGAAACTATGTCTACAATACTTAGTGAGGCAGCCATTGGCCACAGCTCACAGTGACACCGAGAGCAAGGTAATAGTCTGAGCTGCCACATGGAGAAAGACCACCCTGTTTATGCCTCACTTAGTTCAGTTGAAAACTTCTTAGTGTAGTGCATTTAGATATCTTGAAATGGGAGAAAAAGAAAGAGAAATAACAAAGTTTACTCATTTGGGTCTCCCTGGAGAAACACCCTAGAGAGATTTAACTTTTCAGTCAAAGATCTTTCAGGTTACATTAGGCAAGCAAAATAGGAGGTTAAGAATATATTCGTTAAAAAACAATTGCTTAGCTATTCCTCTGTTGATGGGCACTTGGGTTGCTTCCAACTTTTGGCAATAGTGAATAATGCCGCTATGAACATTGATGTCCATATATCTGCCCGTGTCACTGCTTTCATTTCTTCTGGTTATCTTCCCAGAAGCGGGATTGCTGGATTATATGGCAGTTCTATAGTTAGCTTCCTGAGGAAACTGTCCTCCACAATGGCTACACTAGTCTACATTCCCATCAGCAGTGGACGAGGATTCCCTTTCTTCCACATCCTCTCCAACACTTGTAGTTCTGTTTTTGTTTTTTTTTAATAGCCACCAGTTTAATAGGTATAAGATGATATCTCATTGTAGTTTTGTTTCATATTTCCCTAATAGGTAGTGATGTTGAACATCTTTTCATGTGCTTTTAAGCCATAGGTATTTCTTCTTTGGAGAAGTGTCTCTTCAAATCTCTTGTCCATTTTTTAAATGGATTGTCTTTTCTTTTTCTAGATGTAGGATTCCTTTTTATATGCTGGATATTCAGCCTTTACTTAATAAATGGTTACCAAATATTTTTTCCCATTGAGTAGGCTGCTTTTCCATTTTCTTAACAAACTCCTTTGAGGCGCGAAAGTTTTTAATTTTGAGGAGGTCCCATTTATCTATTTTCATTGCTCTTGCTGAAAACATGATCTTCAGAGTCAAGGTAGATCTGGTCTCAAGTTCTGATTCCATCTCTTCCAGTCTATGTGATTGTAGGCAATCAATTGCCTCAAGTTCCTCATCTGTCAAAAAGGGTTAATGTGGGTAATGGCTAAGGCCTCTGAGCCTCAGAATCATTAAGAAACTCCCCCAAGATCACATAACTAGTTGTCATTAAAGCCAGCACTTTAAACAGGCTATTGGACTTTTGGGATTGAATCATATACCCCACAAAATATATGTTCAAGTTTTAATTTGCATTCCTGGGGATGAAAACCCATTTGTAAATAGGACCCTTGAAGATGTTTTTAGTTAAGGTGCAGACTCATTTTGGGAATAGGAAATTCAGAGAACCTGTTTAGATGAGGATAGTTTGAATCAGGGTGGTCCTTAACCCATATAGCTGAAGTCCTAATAAACAAAGGAAATTCAGACACAGAAGTCAGTAGAAGCCAGAAGTCAGCAGAAATCAGAGAGGCAGGTAGAGAGAGAGATTGCCATGTGATAGAGGTTTGCCAGAATGATGCTAGGAGAAAGCAAGTTTTGCCAGTACTTTGATGTTGAAGCTTTAGTCTCCAAAACCATGAGACAAAAAATTCCTATTGTTAAGCCAAGACATTGTGTGGTATTTGTCATAGCAGCCCTGTCAAACTAAGACAAATGCTAAAACCTATGCTCTGCCCACTCAGAGCTAGTAGCTATTCCAAGGATCCCATCCTGACTTCTTCCCCTCCTTATACTTTTTATTTGTTTGATCATGTTTTTCTTTTAAAGATTTATTTATTTATTCCCCCCACACTCCATTGTTTTTGCACTCGCTATCTGTTCTCTGTGTCCATTCACTGTGTGTTCTTCTGTGTCTGCTTGTCTTCTCTTTAGGCAGAACTGGGAACTGATCCTGGAACCTTCTGGAGTAGGAGAGAGGCGCTCAATCTCTTGCACCACCTCAGCTGCCTGGTCTGCTACTTCTCTTGTTGTTTCTCCTCTGTGTTGCTTTTTGTTGCGTCGTCTTGCTGCGCCAGCTCTCTGCGTGGGCCAGCTTACCACACAGGCCAGCTTGCCTTTACCAGTAGGCCCTGGGAATTGAACCCTGGATCTCCTATATGGTAGATGGGAGCCCAATCACTTGAGCCACATCCGTTTCCCTGTTTGATCATGTTTTAACCACTTTTTTGAATCAAGTTCTCAGACTTGGGGTACACCCAAGAATCCCGAAAAACCTGTGCTCCTGAGGAAAAAGTATTTATTTGTAATGTTCTCATTACAGTCTTTTTTTTTTTTTTTTTTTTTTCTTTAGGAGTATAATCAAACATCAGCTGGAAACATCCTTCTACTATAAGTGAATAAACAAGCCCACACACATTTTTTCCCCTGAGACATATTGCTGGGAAAGTCTATTTCCCATTTTTAAAAAATCAACATATGCTGAACCAACTGCCTATTTCCGTTTAAACTGACAGGAACTGAGAATTGGGAATTAAGTTTAACTTTTTGCTTCTAACATTGCAGGTATATTTTATCTGAAGGTAGAAAATTTTGTGCTACCTTAGATGCTCCTAAGTAAGTTCTCCCTAAGTAAAAATACCAGAAGACAATTGTGGGATTAATGTAGGTGAAATCAGTAAAGATAGTTTTAGGGAAGAACAATTAGAAAATATGAGTATGTTTTTAATATTATGTTAGTTATAATCTCGGGCCCTCTGTCATGACATTTTTTTGCACTTTATTACTTGACTTATGATTTGTCTTTCTTTTCCATTTTACTGTGTGTTTCACAAAGAAAAGAGTGTGCCTTGCTCCACCTTTGTATACATACCAGTTCTTAGCAAGGTACCTGGCACATAGCAGACACTCAATAAATCTATAGAATTAATTAATGGTGTGAAACTCTATGGTGATATAAATGATCTCCTATATTCAAAATATTTTTGACATATATGTATATATATATGTATTTTTGTGAATAAAGCGAGCAAAATTGAATCTTCATCTTGTTGAAAAGTTATATTTTTCGTGAAGATTGTACTTTTAGCTAAAGTTGCAAGAACATTGAATCTATGACTAAAATGAGGCTAAGTTGGTACATGGGCCTCTTATGTGCTTATGACAATATAGTTATAACTACTTTTAGTATACAAAAGTGGAGGTAAGATGACATAATTAGTAATTTCACAAAGGATCTATTGCTGAAACCTACTTTTAAAAAATCAAAGTGTTGGGAAAATACTACCTTCCCAAGAAGTATTTAATGTCTGAAAACATTTAACTTAAACAATGTTTATTGCAGAAGACATCATCCCACCCACCATATCCATGGGATATAAATCCCCTCTCACTTGGAGGTGGAGTGGACATCACCATCCCAGTCCCCTCAGGATTGAGGGAAGAAATATGGACTAGAGTGGACTTGATGGTATTCTGTTGTACACATATGGTGATTCTAGCAATGGAAGAAATTATAACAATGAGGTGGAGCCAGTGGCCACTTGACACTTTCGGGGCAGGGAGGAGATGTGCAGTTGAAATACAGGGGCTTCTTTGGGATTTGGAGGTTGTCCTGAGTGCCATTGTGGCAATGGATGTAGGCCATTTTAAATCAGCACACACCACTCAGAACTGTGTGGGAGAGAGTGTGGTCTACGATGTGAACTGTGGTCTATGGGTGGTGGCAAGGCCCCAGGATGTGTAAGTCCATTGAGGGTGGTGGGCCACACTTATGGGAGATGTTTGTGTGGGATGTGTGGGAGGTGTGGGAGGTGGGCAACATGGGAATCCCGGTGGGTTCCATGTAATATTTTAGGTAATCTAAGCACCTCTTAAAATATATTTATATATATATATAAATAACATTTTTGTAAGCAAATGCACATGTATGCATATATATTTATATATCATTTTATAAATAAAAAAAGAAATAGTAAGGGCAGTATAATTATTTCCCTTTATGAAAGACATGGGGTCCCTAAGGTCAAAGTTCCTGTCCTACAATGAATCCCAGTGCATGTCCAGATGTCATCTGCTCTTCTTCATAATGTTTTGTGTGAGTGGTGGCTTGGGGAACTGGGTGGAAAAGACTGATTATCTGATACTGCTACTGCTGTGAATAATAAATTGTCCTTCAAATCTGGAAAAAAAAAACAAAAAAACATCAATTTTAGAGAAAAACTCTTGTATTGGGGAGCAGTGGTGGGCTGGGAAGAGACAACTAACAGTGAATATCTTTCTGAGTGGCAGGAACAGTGCTACATGGTTGGTTATGTGTTATCTCATTTCAGCCTCCTAGCAGCAGCTCTTAGAGTATCAACCATTTTATGGGGAAGTTGAGATTAAGAGAAGTTTACTAACTTGGTCAGGGTCACATAATGGATTGGAGATTGATTCATATCAAAGTCTTCCCTGTTCCAAATAAAGTATTCTTTTAGAGACCTGATCCTATTGAAACAATAACAACAACGACAAAAACAACTAACCTTGATGTTTATGTAAACTGTTTATTTAAACAAAACCCTTAGGATTCTAATTGTTTCCTAAGTCCAAGAGATCCCAATGAAAACCAATTTCATTCTTAAAGGTGTAAGTTAAATTACTTAAAATTTAAAGGCTAACTTCTTGGTCAAATACTATTTAGAATTAGACTTACTGTTAGCAATTTCAGAGAACCAGGGCTACAAATCAATTTTACATGTGATATTTTCCCTGGATCATAATTAGCACATTTACAAGCTGACCAAAAGAGCTTCTTGGCTCTCTCCCAAGTGATATATCTCCTTTTTTAGGCAATGAATGCAGCTCCTCCAGAGTGTCTTCCTACTGTTTTGCTTATTCTTGTTTCTTACCATTTCAAGAGTTTTTTGCTGTGCTCTTACAATATTCAACAAACAATCACTGAGCATCTACAGTGTCTACACGTGGTAGACAGAGTGCCTAGGCGAGTTGGAAGATGTGTGCAGTATGGACACAGCCTTCACAGTCAAGTAGGGATAAAACTCAGAGAGAGAAGGGATTGCAAAATTGAGTGGAGAGGGCATGAACTAAAGGCTGGATGAGATTTGCCCTTAGCACCTATGGAGGGTCTGAGCAGCTCAGCCTGGGGTGGTGATGTGTAAGTGGATGTTTATCTCAGGCAAACCAGAAGAGAAGGGAAATCCGAGGAACAATGTATGGACTGTGGGGTACGTGGGAGAGGTAGTCAGTCTCTACCGTTAAAATATTTCCTGACAGCTATTATTATCCCCAGTTCTTTGGATGAGAAAATGAGGCTCCAGAATGTTAAGTAACTTGTCCAATGTGACAAAATTAGTAAAAACCAGAGCCAGGATCCGAGGGCCTTCTCTGACAGCTTCTGGGTTCTTTTCTGCCTATGCAGCATTTGTCTCTATCTGTGAATTTTTATCCCTCCTTATTAATTTAATGTTAAGAGCATAGGACCCAACAGTATTTACCATGTGTAACCCCTGAAGATGCATTTATGTATCACTCTGAAGAATGAGTTTTTATTTAGAAAATTAAAGATGCTTCTAAATTAATTTTGCTCATCTTTGATTCCATGCTTTTCGTGCCAGTTATAAACATAAAGTGACAGCCTTCTTCCTTGTCTCCATTAGCATAGCAATTATTTTCAAAGTACAGTTCAGTGAGGCCTGTTTTAGACCAGTAACATCAGATCCTTTCAAATAGAAATTTGTTTAATTTGATAATATCTTGAGTTTTCTTCATCAACTTTATAGTATCTAAGAAAAGCTTCTGGAAATTCCCTCTGTGGAAGGTGAAATGACCAAGTATTGTTAATACTATTGCAAATTCGGTTAAAAACCTCAATATTGAAAACAACTTATTTTATTGTGTGATGATTATGATTGATTGATTGATGTACCCCAGAAATAACATGTTCTTAACCTTAATCCTATTCATGTGAGCGTTAACCCACTATAAAAAGGACTTTTTGAAGATGCTCTTTTAGTTGAGATACGGCCAGCTGAGTCAGGATGGCTCTTAGCCTTACTGCTGGAGGCCTTAGAGAGAGAAAGCCGCAGGGAGGATCCAGAAGCCCAAGGTCGGCGAGAACCTGGAAGAGAAAGGAGAGGACATTACTATGGGATGGGAAAGTCAAGGAACCCCAGGATTGCCAGACAGCCAGACTGTACCTTACTCAGGGAGGAAGCAAGCGAGCCAGCCTCCTAAAGTGTGTTAATAAATTACTGGTTTAAGCCAGAAAAAAAAAGAAAAAAATCAAAAAACAGAGCCAGGACTTGGCAAAAGTCTCTTTGACTCAGATTTTTAAGTTCTACTTCATAAGAGAGATTTTAATATACATTTGTTATGTATGTCTATTTTAATTGGGCTTTAGAAAAAAACAAAACATGTCAAGTAAACTAAAGCTTTAGGAGTATGGTCATGTTTATACAAGTATTTCCCATCTTTGCCATTCACATACCTCCAAAATTATCCCTAACTTGACAAGTGTTGTCACGTGCCTGCCACCTCATTGTGACACCTTCTGATCGCACACTCACACCCACTGCAAGAGAAAGAGGGCTAGGGAACTGAAGATATATGCGGCCAAGTCAAGGAGAGCATATACTGGCCTGGAAACTACATAATTTGCACATTTAACTAATGTGTAATTATTTTGTTTCTAGTCTTTTTTTTTTTTTTAATCCCCCCTCCCCCCTTGTTTGTGCTCTTTGTCTGTTCTCTGTGTCTATTGGTTGTGTGCTCTCTGTGTCTGTGTCTGCTCATCTTTTTTATAAGGTACCTGGAACCAAACCTGGGACCTCCCATGTGGGAAGGAGGGGGCCTAATCGCTTGAGCCACTTCTGCTCCCTGCTTGTGTTTCCTTGTTGTGTCTCCTCGTTGAGTCTTCTTGCTGTATCATCTTGTTGCGTTAGCTTGTAGTGCCAGCCCATCGCGTCAGCTTGCTGTCTTGCTCGTCTTCTTTAGGAAGCACTGGGAACCGAACCCAGGACCTTCCATGGGGTAGGCTGGTGCCCAATTGCTTTAGCCACATCCGCTTCCCTGTTTCTAGTCATGTTAAAATCATTTTTCCTCTATCCATTGGAGTACTTTGAAATCCTGATGAAATGACCCTGGGATTTTACATTCTTTGGGACTCTGGTGTCCAAATGACCCTTGAAATAGCTAATAATTTTTGGCTCTTCTGAATATAGAAATTTCCATATTTAGAGGATTGTAATATCCCAGCCTCCTATCTCTAGGCTTCCAATGGTTAATTAGCTGTGAACCTCAGCAAACATCTTACTCTGGACCAGTCTTCAGATAGGTCTTAGAAGGCTCAGGGTAATCACCAAGTAGTGGTATCTCTGATATCCTCATCCCTCAATCTTTCCTTCTCACATGTAGGAATAAAATAATTTTTTTAAAAATTTAAAGTCTGCTTCCCTTTAAGACCATGTTTTTCTGCTCCATCAGGGAAAGAAGAAAGCAAAACAAAACAAAAACAAAAACATGAAGACAGAATGCTCTATGACCTGGATTTTAGCTTATCTTTCCCTTCCCTGGATAAAAGCATTTAATGCAACTAATTGCATGGAGAAAAGTTAATCAGTGGCTTCTGCATTCACTGCAAGTACTTTTTCAAACCCATCTGTCATGTCAAATGAATACAGTATTATGCTGAATAGTTACTTAAGTGGATCTCAAAATGCATCTCCAAAGGAAATGTTGAGATATTCTCTACTATGAAAACCCGTATGGGTATTTTGGTTATAGGGTATCTTCTGTGATTCAGGCATAAACTACATATTGCCCAGATGTACTCATTGTCATTCCGGCAAATGGCCCTGCATACATATCCTTTATTTTCCTTTCTTAAAAAGAACTCCATGTTTATGTAAATGATGTATTTACACATGAGATTGTGATCTCACACATCAGAATTTCTGTTTTCCTTTTTATGGGGTTGCCACATCTACATTTATCCAAATTAATAAAAATAGCAACACCTCAGAATTTTATATAGCCCATATTTATTATTTACTTTGTGCTAGTCTCTGTGTTAAATGCTTTCCATGCAGTATCTCATTTACTCTTTTTCTTGTATAGGTTAGAGAACATGCTTAGTTATTTAAGTAATTTATCTATGTTCACACAACTAGTCCTGGGCAAACTAGAGGACCCAGGAGATTTAAACCCATATTTCCTTATTACTTCCTTGCTTAAATTCCACAATTTAAGCAAGTTTCCAGCCCTAGGAAACTCCATGTATGCTTCTGTTTGAAGGTATCCTCTTTATTACCGAAGAACACACTGAAGGTATATCCAGCTACTCTTGTTCTCCCATCCAACTAACCTCAGTCTATGGGATGAGAAATTGCCTTGGGTTTGATACAACCTCAGTGATCTCCATATTTGACACAGTGCTGGGTCACATCCTGATCCACTTTGAAAGCATTTTATAAAGATTATTAGTCTTTAAGGGAGTCTTTTTTTTTAAGATTTTATTTATTTATTTATTTATTTATTTATTTATCCCCCCCTTGCTGCTTGTGCTCGCTGGGTCAGCCAACCACGCCGCGCCGGTGGGCTTGCTTTCACCAGGAGGCCCTGGGAACCGAACCCGGGGTCTCCCATATGGTAAACGGGAGCCCTACTGATTGAGCCACAGCCGCTTCCCTTTAAGGGAGTCTTAATATGACTATGTAACACTGCAGCAATTGTAAAAATAAAAACAGCATTCACATTCATTCCTTGAACTTCCAGAAGCACAAAGTGACTAAAAGGGGCAAGGACGTTGATTCCATGTATATAGAGAGTTTCTACTAAGTACTTTCAAAAGCACAGAGCTCTGAATATATAGGATTATGCTGAACTCATCTAGATTTAAGTCAAGTGCCAACAGTGTTCTGGGCAATAAGCTTAAAAATTCAATATATAAAATTATTTTTCATTATAGATCTCTCCTATGGGGCCTTTACACTTATTACTAACTGCATAGGGGATAGTTATGAACACCAATAAGGCATATTTAATATATCCTGAGAAATTATTCTGTTATCCTTAGGTTACTGGTAGATAGCAGCTAGCACCCAAACACAACCTTTAGAGAAGCAAGCAGTCCAAAATAAATAGAATTATCATGGGGACATACATAAGAATAGAGCTAAGGAAAGAGCAGAAGCTGGAAAAAATATTAGCAAAAGTGGGAAATATATAGCATTAATTTTTTAAAAGGTTCTAGAATATTTTCAAATCAAATTTAAAAAGATTAGACTTTTGGTTGCAATGTACTTCAATTTTCTTTCCACCGTAAATTATTCTTTTAAATTCAGGTTATTCATCTTTCAACACAGATGCAATTTAACTAAATTTTGTATTAGAGACTTTTGCATTTCTCATGATTAATATGATCAAACATCTTACATCAAACAAAGAGAAATAAAGGCCATTTTCTGGCATTGTCCTAGAGCCACATTTGCTTGCCTTATCAGCATTTTATTTCCAGCAATAGAGTGATGAAGACTAATTACAGGATATGGGAGTATTAGGACATATTCTATTGGTCTGCTGTTTCGTTATCCAGAAGGGAGTACGCATTTGGGGACCGAAGATTGTGCCACATTCGGTAATATTCAAGGCACAAACCCCCTCACTAGACTGTCAGAGTCGAGACTTGTCACAGATTGGAGGCTATGCTGTGGTTTGTGCTGCTGCACCCACCGATGCACCCCTGCAGATGTGTGACTTGCCGTGTGCACAGAGGAGGTTTTCAGTCACCAGCCTAGGTGGCGATCAGTTTTGCACAGCTGGCAGACACAGATTTCAGCCCAGGACATTGTAGAATATTTGGGACTGCCTTCTAGTCTTTAGTGGTATCGTTTTATGGAAGATTCTGGCCTAATTATTTTTAGAGTTATTGCTGCTGAATATATTTCATTATAGCTTTCTTTCATATGTTCATTTAAACGGCATTTTTAGTAGGGTAGAGTAGGGAAAAGCAGTATAGCTTGCTGACAAAGAGCACCTCAGTTGCTTCATGTGGAAAATGGAAGTTTTAACAGTAACTACCTCCTAAGATTGTTGAGTAGATTATGAATTACCACATGAAAAATACTCCTAATATGCCTGACACAAAATAAGTACTCATTAAATGTTAGCTTTTATTATTATATTCCTATTAACTTGTCCAGAATCAGACCTAGGAACTGAGCTTCCACGTAACTAATTAATCTGCAGGTATCCATTGTGTAGTTATGTGCCTTTGCTTGCATTAGGCAATGTGAGGAACCCAATGAGATGAGCCATAACTTCTACTCATAATAGCTGGCAATAGAAGAAAGGAAATAACATGTAGAAATAAATAACTGAATAACTCCAACTCCAAGTCTGATTACGTAAAAAAGAAAGAGGAGATCAGTGTGGGCTGTAATAATTAGATAAGGCACATTGAGAGCTGAACTTTATACCCAGAAAAATGGGTAGGATTTAGAAATTGTTAACCACTTAAATTTGTAAGTAATATTACTGGTTCAACACCCATCACTCCTACAGCTGTGTTTCTTTTAGGTTAAAACTGCTGATATCCCAGCTTTTCTCCAACCTACCTAACCAGAGTCTGGTACAAAAGTGCAGGGCTTGGAAATCTGTATTTGTATAGAGCCCAAGTGATTCTTGTCAAACCAACAATGGAAACCCTTTCCTAGAAAAGTAAATCCAGACTTATCAAGGCCATTCTTTAGGGTCTATATAACTCATCTTTAGCTACTCTTGGCCTGAAACTTGAACCAGCAAACCAGAACAACTTTCTCCAGCACCTGGCTTAGCCCTTGTGTCTTTTGTGATGTCTCCCTTGACTCGTCACTGTTCTTCATTCTCTCTTGAATATTGATCCTGTACACTATTTTGCTGTAACATTAATGCACTGAGTTTAACTGTTTACATTTCTATTTCCAAGAAACTAAATAGATCTTGAATTTAGTGCTTTCTTCTGCTCAGCCTAACATATAGTTAATACTCAGTAAATCAGTTAATCTAGAAACTTGAGAGAACTTGTTTTAAAAACAAGAGGCTCTCACTGGGTAGGTATTCTGATTCTGTAGTTTAAGTGAGCATTTGTAACAAGCATGTATATAGCCTACCATTCTCTTCAGAGAAACACTGAGAAATGTAAATGAGTGAATGCATGACAGAGTCAAAGAAACAGCTTTAGAAGGGAGAATAATCATGACATTCACAGAAGGTGATAAGAAGACCATTGAGTTGGCATGCTGGATGCTGGCTGGGAGTTGCTGTTGAAAAAAATAGGGAGTGTCAGTGGAGCAAAATTATATGTGACTCCTTGTATGAAGTTGTAGTTTTGGAGCAGGAAATGAGTAAGGTTGGATCAGATGACCTCTAAAGTCTCCCTTTACACTGAAATCATATAGTGCTATCATTGTGTAAAATGATGTAGATATTGAATTGTATTAATTAAACCTTAATTTGTATTCATGGAGTAAATCTCTCTATAAATAATTACATTGTAATTTCATTTGTAAGTGGCTGTGTATAAAAATGAATCAGGTGTGTGGAAGGTTTGCTTAAAGTGAAAGACATATAATGGTAAGTGATAAAGTAGAGCCACCTTGTCCCAGCTCATAGGAATTATCTGTTAAATTTCAGGGATTTGGGGGAGCCAGTGGTTAGGCCATTATTAAATTCTATATACTTGCAGTCAAATAAATTATACTAAGAGCAAAGGTAATCAATACACAAAACTCATTACTTCCTAATTATTTTTTGTCACATTCTACTATTATCTATCCTCCTGTAGTTATTTATTAAAAACTATTTTATCTGTGTGGTGGAAATACTATGTAATGATGTGCTACTTCATATCTCTTCCCAATTCCACCTTTAGCAATGTCTTGTTGATAACTTAAAATCGGGCATGGAGGTAGTATTTACATTGCAGAAATTGGCAAACCCTACAAATCAGGATTTTTTCCGCCTGGAAAGACGGTTGGTTGACATAAATATTTACCAGCACACCAGGGCAACATGTATAGAAAGATCTCATTGTCTTTGGGTAGAGATTATTTTGGTCCATGACATGACCCAAAAGGTCATTCAGTAATTCTAGCTGTGACATGAACCCCCTCCCTATATTTCCCCATGTGAGAATAGAAAAAGAGAGTACCTTTTTTTAAGTTCCATTAGTGATAGCCTTTAGTTCTGAGAATAGAAAGCAGGTGCCTTTATTGTACTTCAATTTCAACATCTATCAGAAGCATCACTCAAACTTTTGCAGAAAAGTGTTTTCTCCCCAAAGTCTGATAAGTATGCCTTTATTTTATCATCTTTTACAGCTCTTCAAATTACTGGCATTTGAAAGACATTTTCAATCAGTTTTGAAAGCCAGGGAGAATTTCACCTTGGATGCAGAAAGCAATGGCTTATTTCTCCTTTCATTATATAAAGTCATTCTTTATATTGAGTAAATAAGAAAATGAAATGTTTGTTTTGTCAAGAATGATTTCAAGATCTTTCAAATAGTCTCTGTTCTTACAGTGTGGCTGTTATTCTGAGGTTATAGTTCTGCTGGGGCTGTCAAAGAATCTTCCTCTTATGAGAGTCCTGAGGAAATCAATGTTATTTTTTTTGCTTTTCAAATTTTTAAAAAATTTAAGTGTATCATTCATACATGAACACACATAAGCAATATATGGGGAAAGTTGTGAATTTATGAAACAAACATGCATAACATCATCAGGGTCCTATACATCACCCCACCACCAAATCAATGCTATTGTAAGTGCTTTTGAATAGAGATATGGCTGTGCATTCTTCAGGAACTTCTGAATTTCTCAGATATGCCTTTGAGAGATGTAATCTTACTTAAGCAGACATCTATTTAAAGGAAAGATTCTGAAGAATTTCCCTTTTAGAGTATTTTAAAAATTATAGTATATATTCACCAGCCTGTGGCAGGTTATTATGAAAACTGAAACTTCTCAGAGACAGTGCTATGGCTTTGATCCAAACTGACATAAATAAGATGTAAACATTTCAATATATTTGTTATGGTTAAATTTAACATGAGGTAGTGTAGAGAATCGGGTTCATTGAAATCCAAATAAATATTCTTACTCTGAAATGAAAGGAAATGGAATGTCCGGAAACATGATAACATGAATTCAATGGCCCAAACTTCACCGTAGAGGTGATGAAGGTAAATGGGAATATCCTTGGCAAGAGTATAACCTAGAACAGTGTTTTTGAAGCTTGGTCCTCAGATCACTTAAGAATGGACAGAGGAACTGGTACTACTGTAGATTCTTGGCTGTCTACACCAAACCAACACTACTGAATCAAAATAGAGTGTGAGGGTGGTCAGAGTCTTATTTTTTTGAATGAAGTCCTCAGAAGATTTTTATGCATAATAAAGTTAAGACCTGCTGATTTAGACACAGTAACTGAACATTTGCCTTAATCTCTTCAATTGCAAAATGGAGAGAATGAAAATAGGGTTGTTGGAGGACTGAATGAGTCAATATGTGTAAAGTGCTTAGAATAATGCCTGGCCATTTCAGAAGTAAGTGTTATATTATGTATTAGTTATTATTGCTCCTGTTATGGATTGAATCGCTTCCTCCCCAAAAACATTCTCTTGATCTGTGGATGTAATCCTAGTTTTAAATAGGATTTTTGCAGTTGTTATTAGTTAAGGTGAGACTAAATGAATCAGGGCAGGCCCTAGTCCAATATAAGTAGAGATCTTATAAGCAGAGGAAATTTGAACTCATTTGTTGTGGGAGAGAGATGTGGAGAGAGATGGTATTTTAGTTTGCTGAAGGCTGCCAATGCAGAAATACCAGAAATGGGCTGACTTTTATAATGGAAATTTATTAAGGTAAAATCTTACAGTTCCAAGGCTATAAAAATGTCCAAATCAAGGCATCATCAGAGATGTTGTATCATCAAATGTCGGCTGCTGGCAGATCCTGGACTCATGCCACATAGCAAGGCAAAATGGCAGGCAGACTTTTGCCTTCTCCTCCAGGCTTACTTTCTTCCTGAGCTCTGCTGTGGGCAATCAGGCATATGGCTCATCTCTCCCCAGGCCTTGTCTCTTCAGTTTTGGGTTGATTCAGCCTCCAGCCTCTCCCTCAGCCTCTCAGGATTGTCTCTGTCTTTCTGCAGCTGTAGGCAATCTCAGAGTCCCCTCTCACACAGAAGGGTAAAATGGTTGCTCCCTTTCTCAGTATGTTTCTGTTTTCAGTTCTCAGATTATGTAAGACTCCAGTGAGAGGATTAGGACCCACCCTGGGCCCCACAATCTAAACAGCACCCCTTAGCTAAAGCAATCTAATCAAAAGCGATCTAATCAAAAGGTCTCTTAACTAAATCTAAACAAAAGATCCTACATACAATAGTATTTTCTGGTCCACAAAAGACTCAAGCCGGACAGATGGCCATGTAACAGATGCAGAGATTGAATTATGGAGTGCCAGCAAGCCACCATTAGAATGCTACAGACTTCAGAGAAAGCATGGTCCTGCCAACACCTTGATTTTGGCCGTCTAGCCTACAAAATTGTGAGACAAGAAATACCTATTGTTTAAGCCAACAGGTCTGTGGAACTATTTACAGCAGCCCTGGCAAATAAGACAATTACTAATGTTGTTGGAACTTTTGTCCCGGGATTATCAGAGCTAGGTGTTACAAACACCTGAACAAATACCTGAAACAAACTAGAATGCTTCTAATCATTGGAACCATCTGATACCTTAAATACCATAATAAAACCAACACAGTGCTGAAGATCAATCCTCACTCTAAAGCAGGGGTTCTTAACAAGGGGTCAATGAGCTTGAATTTAAAAAAAAAAAAAAAAAAAAAAAAAATTCTTGCGGGAAGTGTTGGTGGGGTGTGATATATTTATTAAATAATACATAGTATAGTGTGGACATAGTAAAGGGTTTATGGTTTTCACCTGACTGGTAAAGGGGTCCATGAAACAAAAAGGTTAAGAGCCCCTGATAAAAAGCAATACTGGATGTTGAGTCTCCATCCTAATAATCTTTCACAGTTTCCTGTTACGCATGCAAATTTTGTTTAAACAATTTCTCAGAAAGAGGTACATGTATTTTTTAATTTCAGAAATGTTAGGTTTCATTCTAGAATTGTGTCTGATTTTTTTTTTTTTTTACCTTGCATATGGAATTCAATTTTATACTCTTTATTAACATAATGGTGTTTATAAGAAATAATGATGAATGATGAGTCAAATATGAAGTGTTTATTTCCAGGAGCTCTTTCAGAGGCTCAGCTCTTCATTGGAGATATAGATCCCTCAAAATATATGCATCTCCGAGTTGCCCTGGTCTGTGAATGGGAATGATGAGATTGTATGGTATCCTCTACTGGGAACTGGGGCATTTCTTCCAGGTGAAAGGCTTGTTGATTGAGATGTGCTGATGGTCATGAGGTGAATGAAGGCTTGCAGGGAAGGCAGCAAAAAGAGAAAGTCCTCTGGGATCAATTAAAGTGATTCAGTGGAGGAGAGGATGACAGAGAGCATTTTCCTCTAGTTCCCTTTCAGTGACATAAATATCAATTATGCTTAGCAATGAGCTTACTGAGGAAGAGATGAAAGGATTTCATCCTGAAGGAAGAAGGTCTCTGCTCACACCCTCTACCTGTGCTAAATCTTGTCTCAATGCTTAATAATAGTACGCTTGACTCCATAACAGTCTTGGAAAAATGAGTCCAGAATTAGTGTAGAGCCAGTTACAATTTCATGTAGTTTTGGTTCTGTGTTTGGTGGGCACACAGTTTAAGTTACTTTGAGTTTAATGAATGGCTTTCGTTTCTTACTAGAGTTTTGTGTTTTGCACAAAGGGTGATGAGTTGGAAGTGCCAAATTGAATAATTTGTCTTGCGTTTTAATAGCAAATTGAAGATATTGAAACATTTATATCTTAAGCAATCACTCCGCAGATCTTTTCTAAGATTACATAAAAATTTGCATAGAAGGGAATAATGATGTGCTCTACACTACACAGAATGTATTGTAGTAGAATTCAAGATTTTTTAGAAAGCATATTAGATTGGAGTTATTAAAAGATATGTGAGGACAAATAGAATGTACCTCAACCTAAGAACCATGAATCTGGTTTCTGGGTCAGATTGCTTGCTTGTTTATTTAACAAACACACTAATTCTGTATCAGTATATGGCACATAGGAAGTACAGTATAAGTGTTTGATACAGCAAGTAACATGAAGCTCTTTTAGGTAGCTACTGTATTATCCACACTTTACAGTTGAAAGAGTTGAGGTACAGAAAGGTTAAGTATGTTTCCCAAGGTCACAAACCTAGTGCATATACTCATATAATTTCTTTTTGAATGGGTTTGTTAAAACCTGCATAAATCAATGTAAAGCTATGGTAAACAGATCATTTGTTGTGGTTCATTAGATTAATTCAATAAACTTATAAGCAAGACTAAGGCTGAACCTTTAACACATTCTTCTAGTTCCATGGTTTTAATGGATGTTGAATGGTAGGTGAATAGGGATGTCTGGCAAAAACCTAGGGGGTCTTTTTCACTGTTCTCTTTTCAGCAGTGTACTCTCTTTTGTTTTATCATGTAGCTTCTTTAAAAGGTGCTATGTGAGAGCAAAGAAAAGAAAAGCACTACTAGAGATCTATAATTTTATTTAGTCAATTTGATTGTGTAATAGTCAGGTGTTATAAATTCATCTTCATTCATTATGCACTGTTTATACTGTAAGCTTTTAAATACCCTGTAATAAACTAATTAGACCATGTTATTGGTAGAACTAATGCTTTAACAAATATCTCAAACAGACATTTATACAAATGTGGTTACATATATTTATTAAAAAGAAAAAATAGTGTGTGAATATGATGGGCAGTTTTTAAAAAGATTTAAAATTATTTTAAAAATCAAAGCTTAATCTAACAAGCCTTAGAATAAAGTTTTTATTATCTTGTCATTTTTATTTTATATTTTTATATAGAGAGACAAAATTGAAATCCTCTTTTTTCTACATCTTAGTCCCATTTCTCATATACACTATCGTTAGGATATATATTCTCTGTGCAGTATTATGTTGTTTTTACATACACATGCATGCAAAATATTATATAATATTTTATGTGATTTTAAATATTAAATAAATCACATGTGAGTAGTAACCTGCATATTTCACTCAATGATATGTATTTTTTAATTTGCTCCATCTCATAACTATACACTGCTTTATTTATATGTTTCCTCCTTGGTCATTATTTAGACCATTTAAAACTTTTGGTACCACAAACAATTCAGTGAAACCCACCAAGGAAGGTAAGGTGGATTGTTTCTTTCAGTACCAGAGATATGCCAAGCAAACAGAACTATGCATTCAATAAGTATTTTTGAGTGAATAAATGAATAAATACTTCAAAAAACACCCTTGTCATCTTTGCTTGTGCACATTTGGAGAGTTGCTTTGAGATATATAACCAGAAGTGAATAGACTGGGCTTAGAGTAATAGAATTACCAATTTCCCTATATTACTTTCCAAAATAGCTATAACAATTTACTTTCTGACAATCAATGTATGAAAATTACCCATTTATCACATTGCTGTAACACTTGATTTTAATCAGATTTTTAATAATTTTGCCAACTTGTTAGGTAAGATATGTTTTGCCATTATTGCCTTATTTACTTTTTTTTCTAATTACTCCTAAAGTTGACTATCTTCTTAAATGTTCATTGACCAGTTTTTTTGTGTGAATTCTTACATCTAATTTGAAAGAAGGAATTTGAACAATACTATTATAACTTTTTTTTTTATGTTATCAAATTCCTAAAATGGATGCTTAAGTCACAGAAGAACTAATACTGACAATATCTCTGCTGAACGATTGAAATTTAAATAGATTATAAATAATGCTAACCATCACTACATAGTCTATAGTGTTAAAGTAAAATATTAATGATGAACTAACTATTCATTCAAACACTCTTTAAACAACTTTCCTCCTTGTTTCATTTATCTATAATTTATTAAAACTTCAAATAGAGATTGCAAGCAATATGTCTTTGAAGAATAGAAGTTATGAACACTACTTTTATTATACTGGGAGCATAAAACTCAGACCCTTGGCCAGAACCTGTCTTCTGGTTTCAGTAATTGTGAAATTAAGTGCAGTGCTTTGAGAGTGAAATTTACTCCATTAATAACAACCATATAGCATATAAATCATTGTGCTACTAGATTTTTTAAAAATAGCTTAAAGCTTGTTAGACTGAAAGTGTATTGATTTTTAGCAGAACTTTTGGAGAGGATGAATTCAATAGGCTAATAAATTCCTAATTATAAATTGCTAATAATAAATTTAGCAATGGCAGGGATTTTTTATTGAATCTAATTGGATTTTTTTTTTTTTTTAAAGAAGCTTTAGATTACATAAATGTTACATCAAAAATATCAGGGATTCCCATATACCCCTTTCCCTCTCCCTCCCACACTTTCCCCAATAACAACATCTTTCATTAGTGTGGTACATTTGTTAAAATTGATGAACACATATTGAAGCATTGCTGCTAACCATGGTCTATAGTTTACGTTATGTTTTACACTTTGCATTGCTCAATTTTATAGGTTTTGACAAAACGTATGATGTCCTGTATCCATCATTGCAATGTGATGCAAAACAATTCCAGTGTCCCAAGAACGCCCCATTTTATACCTATTCTTCCCTCTCCCTCCCCTCAGAACCTCTGGTGACCACTGTATCAATGTTACAAGTTTTTCCATTATTAGAACAATAATAAGTCTACTTTAGTCCATAGTTGCATTCTCCCTCTTATGTTTGTTCATTCCTCAGTTTTGAGGATTTGGGAATGGTGATGCCCACTCTACTTCTGATTTAGACGGAGTTTAGATCCCATGGGGCATATCATGGAACTGTCTTGCTTGCAGTTGTAGATACTCTCTGCTTTTTTGGGATAGGCATTGTCCATCATCATCCTTTTGTTAGTTGTCCTGGGTGAATCTGATGAACTGGAGAGTAGGTGTTGTTGCAACTCTGCTGAGATTCAGGGCTCAACCCCTGAACAGCGAGAAGATTTAAGTCTCTGGGACACATATTTAATGGGTATAGTGCTAATTATAGGTTCAAATAAAAATGGCATAAGAACCATGTGCAAGGAAATTATAAATGAGTCTAACTCTGACACATTGGGGAGACAGGTTATCATATATTCCAAAGGTAAGGCCCACTAATGGGGTGCCAATTTCCTAGGGTTGTCTGTCCTGCCTATACTGTCTAGAGGGCCCTATATCCTTCAGGAGCACCACTGCTGGAGGCATTGTTTACTGTGGCAGTCAGTGAGAACCTCCTGAGACTTGCATAAGCATAACCTCTGGAATGACCTGCTGACTCACTTTGAAATCTTTTAGCCATAAAAACTCATTTGTATTTAATATTTCTCCCTTTAAGGTCAAGGTCTTTTCCCAAATGTATTTCTAATTGGCACTTGGTAATAATCCTGTTTTGCCAGGGAGACTCATCCCCTGGAGTCATGTTCCATGCTGGGGAGGAGGTAGTGAGTTTATATGCTAAGCTTAGTTTAGAGAGAGGCCACATTTGGGCAACAAGGAGGCTTTCAGAAGGTAATTAGGTAGTATATAATACTAGGCTAAGTTTCTATTTTGTGAGAACAAAGTTCATTAGTATAGACATCAATACCAAGGGCTGGGCGTATTGTTCTGTCCTCCTTTGCTAGGCACTGCCCATGTACTCTAGGGATTCTTGCCACTTTATTAGAGAATGTAGCAGGACTCCCCAGGATGGGAATTCAATATTCAGTCAGGTGTTGTGTTCAGAACATGAACACATTCTTATTCCACAGAGGCATGCCCCGGGTGCACTCCTCCCCACACATCCCCCTACCACTGACACCCTGCACCAGTGACCCTCCCCTGCCACAGTTTTAATGAGTGATATAAGGAACTTTGAATTTTCATAAAATAACTTAAATATATAAAGGTTAACAACTATTAGTATATATGTATTAATGCAGTACTCTAATATAAGGAGAGACAGAGAGAGAGAGAAAGAGAGAGAGAGAGATTATCAGATTATTTAGACCATAAAGTAGAGAAAAAATTATAAGGCTATGGAAAGGGAATGCATATGGTGATATCGTGGAAAGAGATGGATCTGGAGATAATGGAGAGATACTGTTCTTTACTTAACGACCTGCTCCAAGATGATTTAGTTTGGTGTTATTTTAGCCATCTGACATCAGTTTATACCCTAAAAGGAATAGAAAAAAGTTTGTTTTTATACTCCATGAATGTTGACAAAGCAGGTTCATAAATCAGAAATTAAATCCCAAGTCACTGGGGAAACTTTTGAAAAATGTCTGAAGGAAATGTATTTAATTCAGATAATATAATTTGCAAAGGAAATTGAAGTCAAATATGAGAGGTAATGAAAGAGTGTGCGGATAAGTAAAATCTACAAATAATCATAAATGTCATTTGGCTAATTGCTTCCCCTTCCTTACCAAAGAAAATTTCATGAGAATTGTTCACGAATAAAACTGGAATGTTATGAAATAATTATAAGCATTCCCTTCAACCATTTTCTCTGGTTGAGATATCAACAATAAATAATATAACCACAATATACAATAGAAGGAAGATGTACACTGTATTAATAATATACTATAACTTGAAAACCCCTGGAATAATTAAGCATTGAAAGTGACGAAGAGATAAAGGTAGAGCTTAAATTACATAAAAACTAGAAAGGTGCGGCTCAGTTGTACCAAATGAATAATGATCCATTCTGATTTTGATTCCCAACCAACTTTTAGGCAAAGCCTCAGTCAAAACAACTCATTCTCAATGGGGAAGAAAAATGCAGACAATTTGAAGGGAGTGAAAAAAAACAGGAGAAAGTATAATGAAAAGATTGAAAGATTATGCAACAGAAGAATATTTACAGCCTGGATAAATAACTGAATTAATTTATTAGTTACCTTATTTTTAAAACAGGATAAATGCTATAAAGAAAAGAGGTTTGAGTGGGTGATAGTAAGGGCAAATGTGAGAATTCCTGGGACAAAATAAAGATTTCTTATCAAGAAGAATTTCCTGGGAGTATGATCTATCAGAATGTGGAAAACTTTCCAAATGTAGTTAGGAGAGTTTCCTTAAGATATAAGAAAATAGATAAGGCATCACCCAAAATTAGTGTGAGAGATATTTCTATACTTACTGCAGAGGACTAACAGAATATCTTTTCACCTGTAATTCCTATAGAGAAGAGACTAAGAGAAGAACTCTGTGAGAGGAAAGATATCACATTGATTAACAATGCAGGCTTGTGGAGTCCCTGCCACTTATAAACTGTGATCAAGTACAAATTACTTAAACTTTCTATATCCCAGTTTCCTTGTCTGTAAAATGTGCATAATTATAGTACCTTATTAGGCTATTGTTAGTATCAATTATAAAACCATTTATATCCATATTCTGTGCCTGGGGCAGTGCCGCATAAGGGGAAGCTAGCTATTGGTTAAGCCATTGCTTTACAAAAAGTTTGAAAGTAGGATATATGACTTTTAAACATTAAAATAGAATAGAAATATACATAAGAATTTTTGATTCATCTCAAAAGTAGCATTAGTACTACAAAAATAGAATCTTTTTTCCCATAAAAGTTCATTAGGATATGATATCTATAGGACCTACGGTCATAGTCTTGATACCTGTGAAATCCAACTGGGTCTTATTACTCCTCTTTTAATATTGTCATTAATTAAGTATTGTTGTTCTGTTTCTTCAGACTAGGTTTTTTCCCCCTGTTATGATAACAAGTGAAATTATTTTAAAAATGGAATTTTGAGAAATTAGAGTGCAGTGGACAGTCACACTGAATTATGACGGGGCAGAATACTTAAGTCATTTGCATGAATCCCCACATTTCACTTTAGATAGAGTGAGTTCTCTACATAAATATGGACTTCAGAATCATTTGTTGGTTCTTCTATCATATATTAAAAGAGTTTTCCTACTTTGCTACTTCCCATACCAGTATAAGCCCTTCCTGCTCTTTTCAGCTAAACCAGATTTCCAGGACTGAAAATTTGACTTCCCCATAAAACTGTGCTTGCCTCATCCCTTCAAAATCCAGTCTCTGACTTGAGTTCTTCCCACTTCCCTTGGTACTGAGCCAGCATAGCTCTGCTTAGTTGTGTAATTGTTTATAGACTTGTGATGTATTCGCAAGCACGTATTAACCCTGTCTCATCCAGAATCAGAAGTTCTCAAGGAAAGAAAGCATATCTTCTTTTTCCCTAATCATCCCCAAAGCACCCAGTACCATGCTGTGCCCACAGAAGGGAATCCACAAACTTGCTCCCATTGATTGTCCTCCCTCCTCCCCTGCATTTTCCTTAGGTGGTCTCCTGCAGAGCTCCAGCTATAGTAAGTGAGGCTTGGGATTTGTATAATCACTATACTAATGGTTATTACTTCCTTTATTTTTGAAAAACAGTGGTTGATATTCAAGCAAACCATGTTACTTTCTGCACACCACCACCCAGCAAGTCTCATTTAGAAACTGCCTTCTAGGCTCCATGCTCCTAGGTCATCCTCCTCCCCCAGCAGGAGAAGGATAAGAGGAAGTTGGAATATTTACAGTGAGATGGAGAGCCTAGAGCACTTGAGCCCGGGGGCTGCCTCTGGCCTAATGTTTCTGTTCAACTGCTTCTAGGTTTTTCCACCAAGAGCTGTCAGAAACCAAGTTTGTGCCTGAGGAGTAGCTTTATCCCTAACTCCCATTTCTCTCTGCTCCCTGCTGTGTTTCTGGCTTCTGGAAACTTCTCTACAGGGTAGAAAGCTCTTTTTGAACCACTAGCCCCGTTTCTCTCCTAAATCCCATATTCTTCCTTGGATGATTACTTTGTTTTTCAGAAAACTCTATTTTAGTGAAACCATCCAAGAATCCAGTGGTGTTTTCAGCTATGAAATAACTAAAACGAATATGTTACATGGCAAAGTAGGTGCCATTCTTTTGGGGAGTTTAGATTTTCTGTTTATAGAGAAGAGTTCTTAGGAATTGTCTGCTTAGCTGGAAGCATTAAACACTTTTCCTTATTTTCTCAACACAGATTTCTCTGTCTGGGTCTGCAGGGAAAATAGGAATTAAGGTTCCTGATCATGGTTAGGTCTCCTACTGGGTCATTTTAGGCAAGTTCCATCACTTTCATGGGCCTCCATTTTCCTGAGTAATAGCAAGTGGAGTGGGTGTATGAAATACATGCTCTGTAAAGCACCTTTCAGGTCTAAAATATTATGATCCTACCAACAGATTTACTGCTTCTCAACACCAGATAAGAAAACAAGACTTAACATTAATGTTGCTGAAATATATATATATATATATATTAAGGGATAGGGATGGGACTATATTTCAAAGAAGAAGCTAGATGAAAAATCAGACATGGGGGCCAATGTTATTGACTTGAATCAAAGTGACTTTCATGTCCCAAGTAAAGGCAAGTAAGTAGGACATTTATTAATTAGAGCTTGGGTAATACCCCCCCTCCCTTTTTTTAAATCAATATTTTATGTTTAAATTAGTTGTTGTGAATTGACATAAATCAGTTTGGCCCTTCACAGTTACCAGGTTCTTGTTGGTGAATATTAGCCTTCATTAGTTAGAAGAGGATGAGGTACATAGGCCTCCTCCCCATCAATCATGTCATCAGGTATGATTTAATAGTGAGAGCAAATCTTGCTGAATTCTGGTGTACCTGCAAGCTTTTGTTACCAAGGCGGCATGAACTGTCATACAGCTTCTTCTCATACTCTTCATGGACTCCCGGTGCTCGGTCTCTTAGATATTCTGACAGGTGAGTTACAGGGAAGGTTCACTCCAGGGGGATGGAATATTGTTCTGAGGTGCGATTAGCTGCCTCTCTAGTCTGAATTGGGTGACACATTCCAGTTAAAGTGACGGGACACAAGACCTAACCAGAGCTTCAGGTGTAGGATGCCATTTAGATTTCTATATCCCTGTTCACCAATGGCCAAGGTAAAATATTTTAAAATCAGCCCATGTTTCTTGAATACTGCTTAATTCACTTTGGGTTTAACCACAATGTTTCTGATATTTTAGCATTTAATTATTCAAATTCCCAGTGTTGCTCAAGAAGCTGGGCTCTGCCAAGTTAGCCTTAAGCCAGTGGCTCAAAGGATTACCATTAGTCCCTGTAACCAACCTACTCACTTCCTAAACTAAAGCATCCAAAGCACCTGGGGCAAAAATGACAAAATCCTCACTAGCCACACCTTGCTCTGGACTTTGCAAGAACAGAATTTGTTTTATTGTTACAGGGTTACCTGGGGTGAAGAACATTATTCATAACAAGTAAAAAGAACCTGACCGCCCACCTGGCCTACCTTCAAGGCATTGGTGTCCTGGGGATGTCAGGGTCTCAATTTCATTTCTGCAAGTTTAAGAGAGTCAGGTAACTTTGGAAGGATGCCAGAGGTCAAGGTACAAGGCTTAAGATGGGTCAAGCAAATGTGTAACTTGTTTTATTTTCAGAATCATAGTAAAGAGTTTAGCTTTACTATTATCATTTTTCAACTTCTGCATTTGCATAGCTAGGATTCAAATATAGACCTTCTAACTCCAGAGCCTTCATTTTTAACATTGTGCTACAGTCCATCATTTTGAGTAGTTGGTACCTCAAAAGGGTAAGTAAGGATCAAAATAAGAAATGATCACAAGATTACTGTGCCAAACATTATCACATCAAACTGTTGGGAGGAATAAATACCATAATGTGTGTAGAATCCCATGCACAGTTCCTGGCACAAAGGCAAATACTTGGATAAGATAATGTAACTATTAATAATAGTAACCTAGATAGGCAGTGGTCAAATTAGCAGGAAAAGTCTTTTTAGTTTACTGAAGTTAAGTGCTAAAAGTACCTAATTTTATCAGTATTGTTATTAAACAAAAAACTAAGTGTTCAAGAAGATGGATATCATAGGCTGGGGAACACTATTATATTTCCTCTTTTTAAAGACTTATATTCAGTGAGAAACTTCAGTGGTTGATGAAAAGTGAGAAGTGTAGGGAATAAGAGACTCTATCCTCCGCTTACATTTGAGGCTTGCCTTCTTTGAAATTTATTTTCAGAGTTGTCTCTCTGCTGAGTTTGTCTTGCTCTGTTAAAGAGAAGTGGCAAGAAAAGTCCTAGAACAATTTGTTTGCATGTAATTGACATGAAAAATGATGGGTTTTTGGCCAGGAGACTCCAGATAGCAGTTTGGTTATTAAGATAGGGGAAGACTATGGGAGCAATTGTTTCTGGTCTCTCTTCTTATCAAGCCTGGAACAATCTTTCATTTACTATATTCATGCCACCAGTGCACAGTCAAATTCCAAAATAAGGAAAACTCTCTCACAGAAACAGCTGTGTTCATCAGACAACCAGTTTACACTGGCGAATTGCTAGAAATGGAAAAGTTTCCATTTCTCTTTGTGTTTATTCTTGATAGTTGTCTCATAAAAATTGCTTTTTGTAAATAAGGGAAGCATGGTTTTAAACAGCTTTGACTAATATCTATATCAGGAGTTTTCAGTTCTACAGAGTTTTGGAAAATTAAAATAAATATGATGGAAAGACATGTATTTCACATACAACCTTTAGCAGCATCTTAATCCCCTAGTTCATGTAAACTAAGCTATGATCCTTCTAGCTCTACATTGATTGGCACTTAGTCTAAAGCTTGAGAGATCTCATTTAAGCCCAGAGTTTTATCCCACCAAATGCCTTCCTCATAGATACCACACATGCTCTTCATGTCAAAGTTCACTGCTTATATATACTGAAGTGGGGGGAAATCAGTTTATTGAACTGCAGCAATTACCCACCAATTAATCTTATTGGATTTATGAGTTGTAGCTAAACAAACCAATGAATAAGTGGATTCTCTGCGGGCAGGAACGCAACAGCAGTCTCTCCAGTTTTTATCTAGTTCTAAGTACAATTCAAGTTCTCAGTCAACACTGGAGAACTGAAAAGGAATCCTCCAAATCCAGATGACAAAATGATCTAGGTGTGCCCTGATGCTCAAGTCCATCTGTGGCAGAACTATTTGGTGATTAGGAAAACGGAGGAACTACTACACACAGCCAGGGTCCCATTGAACAAGCTGCATTAATCACCAGTGAATGTTTGGTGCTTGAAAGAGTTTCCCAAAGTATCCAAATTAATATCAGGGAGTAGCCTAGGCCTGTGGAAGTGGAAAGCCCTAACATTATCAGGTTAATGAAGTAAAATGACTAGGACCTTTGTGTTTTCTTGTTTTGTCATTATATAAGCCTCCTAACTTGTCACCTACATAATATCCTGTATGTTTTACTAAAAGGAGTTAAAAACCCAGATACATGCTCCCTAGTGTTAACAGTGATAGAATGCTTGTTCTCATTGGGGAATTTGTCAGTTGTGGGGGTTACCTCCCTCACATTCCTTGAAGTATTTTTCTTCACACACAATTTTTCTAGCTTAAAGGCCATGTGTTGAAATTTCCTGTTTGTAATATAGTTAGTCTCTCTCTCCATCTCTCTGTCTCTCTGTCTCTCTGTCTTTTTCTCTCTCCCTCTCACCCTCCCTTTGTTCCTCCCTCCCTTTTTCACTTTCTGTCTTTGTTTTCTTACTCTCTCTTCTTCTCCCCAGCTTGGTGCTAGGGGCATATAACTGCCTTTGATATCCTCAGTCCCTCTCACAATAGCAAGCAAATACTAGATGCTGAATCAATATTTAATGACTGTCTATTGAACGTATGTATCATTTTCCAAGTGTTCATGTAAACATTGAAGAGGACAGAGCAGAGAACAGAGGCCTGCTGGTCACCACTAACAAAGCTCTCTCTAATGGACCTCAGCGCATCAGTCTGTACTCTTTGGTTACAGTTGTTCAACCAGTTACTAATCTAACTAATTGTAACCAGTTGAACAACTGAACCCAAAGGGTGCAAAAAGGAAACATTTCCTTGAGAAGTCTACTGGGAACAAAGGGAGCACGGCCAGATCCTCCTTCAATATGCAAAGGGAAAATTCCTTCCCAAATACAAACTCCATGGTGCCTCTTTGAATTATCATTAATATGTACTGTCGTCTATTTCTATTTGTCTATCTGTTCTTTCGTTGAGGATTGTTTGAAGTGTAAGGTGCTTCTGCTATAGAGGGCAATACTAACCATGTGTTAATTGTTGTCTGAGAATCACCAAGGATATGAACAATAAAATGTTTCAAAAAGTTAGGTATGTTTCTTTTATTGATAATTGTGCCTCAAGGCTGAAGTGAGATATAGAATATTAGATATAAAATATAATGTGAAATAGATAGTTCTTGGGGTGTTTATAAAGGAATGAGAATTTATATTTAAGAGCAGGAAGTGTTTAAGTGGTTATTTTAAAGTTATTTTCAAACTAAGTGTATTATTCTTGATATCATACCAGGTTTGTGAAAAGTTCTTGTAAATTTATTGCTCGCTGTTCTAAAATGTTTTCTCTATGAAAGGGAGAAATGTACCTGATGCTTCAGTATAATAGCTTCATGTTTTCTGAGCAACTCCAAATTGTGTAAGAGATTGCATTCCCTTTTCTTATCAGCTGCTGAGAAGCTCACTTTCCACGTATGATATATGTGGTATGCATTTGGATTTACAATTTTATCTTCTTCAGTTTTCTTATTCTGTCCTAAGCACCAGCCTCCTACCTCAGTTTCTTCACCTTTAAAAAAAAAACTTATACCACATGTATTTCTATAAGCAGCCTAATTTTTTTTAAAAGAGAGTATAATTAATAAATGCATAACACATCAAAAGTAATTTCCAGATGTGATTGCTGTTGGTGAATGAATATATCTATCATCTAGCTTCCCATTCCCTTCCATTGTATTTATATTGATTAGTGTTCTCCTGTCCCTTGGGGATTTGATCAACTGTTCTCTGACCTCTATGCCAGGACCCATGACAATTCATCTGCTCGCCATGATTTCAGCAGCTTCCCCCACCTTATGTCCTTATGCTTCTTACTGCCTCTATAGCCCTGTGTCTGTCCACAGATGTCTCTCCTGTTGTGTCTCAAACTTAGGTGCAAAGCCGTACAGGAGTTGAGCGTTTTTTACAAGAAATCCAAAACGATGTAGCACGTTGTGAGTTTAATGGCTTTACTAAAACCTTGAGTTGTGAGGGATAGTCTCATTGACCACGGACCACAGAGCCTTCTGCTATCTTACTGGCCTATTGCCTCATTATGGTGCTCCTTTTCTAGTTGTGTCTGCCTTCCAAAATCAGCACCTTTATTCTCACCTTGTGACCCTCCCTAATTGAGAATCACCCTAGGGGTATATTCCAGGCCTTCAGCCCCCATTCCCATTCTTGAATCCAAAGGCATGGCATTTTCTCCACCTTGTTTATGTTTGCTTTCCAGTATTAATTGTTCAACAGAAAAACATGAATTTACTCATTTAAAAAACTTTTTTTTGTGTGTCTACTATGTTCCATGTATCATGCTAGACACTTATTTACTAACATAAATAAGATCCTCTCCCAAGGAAATCAAATTAGGGTAGAGAAAGCAGATTTAAATAAATGATCAGGGAAATATGTAGTGAGTGCTGCAATTAGCAATATGCACAGGATTTTATGGGAGTGAGAAGGAAGAACATTCTAAGCAGAGGCAAATAGCAGAAGCAGAGACATTGAGGCAAGGGATCACATGGTGTGTGTGCTGAAGAGAGGATAAGTAGATCAAGGACAGGATACGAGACTGGAGGTAAAAAAAAAAAGACCGGGTCATGTTGACCTTGGTGTCAAGTTAAGGATTTTGTGTCCATTTGCGAATGACCCACCATTCCAAGAGGCAGTGTAACAAGGTCAGATCATCCTGGAGGCTGTATGGAGAATGAAGATGCAAAGGACAGGTTGGAGGCTGGCCATGTAAGAAGTGACCTTTGCTGAGGCCCCCATGAAGCATCATATGGCCTTGAAAATAGGTAGTGGGTGTAGGGATTGGGAGAAGGATGCTGTTTCCCTAAATGTTTAATAGCTATAATTGGCATATTGTGTGTGTGTGTGTGTGTGTCGGGGGGCAAGTTATTTCCATATTTTTAGGAAGAGTAATTATTGGTAATTGATAAATAAGACATAGAGGAAGAGCAGGTGGGATTTGGGGCAAGTAGGGTGAATTTTGGAGATAGTACGAGGGGATTGAGTTTCTGTAGAAGATGCAGGTGAGGAAAAAGCAAACAAGTATCCAAACACTTCATTTATACCTTAATGCATTTATACAATGTATGTTATAAATTTTTCTCTTTTGTTCATTCTTTGGGCATTTTATATAAATATAGCTGTCACATTTAGTTGCAACCTTTCCTCCTTTATCATTTTTGGTATGCAATAAATGTGACTCTTGAAAAGATGACCATTTTTGTTTAATTTTTGCAGAGCCTCATTTTAATCCTTTTTTTGCTTGGTAATAAAAATTAAACTGTTTGTTTTTAGACTCTGGGGCATGATTTATAGAAGGACAATAAAAATATCAAAGGTACGATTGCACAAACTTGGCATGTTGGTAGAAAGATATATCAAAGAATGTTCTTCTAGTTAGCCAACTACTGCAAAGTTATATTAGTTGTGTTTGCAGATAATTGATGATTTCACTTTAGGCCAGAACCAATAGAGATTGCAATCACACAGTCTTGCCATTCTGAATGTTTTGTTGTCTCCTTTATTAGTTTTCTAGAAATTCCCAGCTAGCAATTGGATTCAGTTCAGTGATGGTTATGCAACTTCCTCTCACAGAGAATTGAAATTGGTGGCCAGGGATCCCTGCAGTATGGTTATTGGAATTTCAGCCCACCATTAGATTAAACCCATTTATGCAAGCTCAAGGGGTGCTGCTGAGGCTGACTGGTCAACACTCCATAGTTCCTATATAGAAGAAGCTATTAAGGCTCTCGCAGAAGGAAGACTGTTGAAATTGGATTGAACTAGTAGATGTTGATTTAAATGAGGACTATATTGACACTTAATTGACATCAATCCAGTCTTGTGAAGATTTTGAAAATAAATAATTGTTTTAGATATGGTTTGAGTATTAGCTTGAGCAGACATATACTAAAATTGGATGTGGCTTGAAAAGACTAGAGAGAGAGAAAGTATTCCTTATTCCGCATTAGTGGTTCTTAAGTACTTACCAGGAAAGTGGCAAAAATCAGTATCCATAGCCAAAGCTCCACTGACCGTTGATTACCAAATCATCCTCCCCATAAAGATGGAGTCACTATCGTCACTGTCATCATACATTGCTACCACTTTTTGAGTGCTTAAGTTCACCTGGGTTTGAAATAAGCATTCTGATGCCAAAGCCTGCCCTCTCAATTTCTGCACCACTTTTCTATAGTCCAAAGACACCCACAGCAAAAACAAACAAACAAACAAACAAACAAAAAACTGTTGTGCTTTTAAAATGAATTTGGGATTTACTGAATTCTGAGTATTTTGTTGCTCTTTTATATAATTTTGGAAGGTGATGCCAGAAGAGTTTTTAACTCCATAAATTTTTGAAATTCTTATAACTACCAGCTATGTATGTTGCTATAATTTATTGTTACACTGAGTCCTTTAAATTGTTAAGTAATAGATACTTCTGAATCATATTTCTCCTTTTCCCTCCTTTAAAAAAAAGTCTCTCTGATTACTTAGCACACCTCCTCTGTACACTCCATGAAACTATGATTTCTTAACAGACTGATGAGAGTCTTGCATTTTCCCAGCTATCTATTAAGAAATAGTAGAAATGAATAGGTTAGGAAATTCTACTTCAAGATCTCAAACTGTAAAAGCCATTGCCGTTGAAAGCTCTTCTGTTCTGCTTGGGCTTGATGGAAGCTGTGGTAATGGAAAGGTACACAGTACATGGTGTACCTAAGAAGTTAACTGCCCACTTTGAGGCCTCTCTCAGGCTCAAGTGCCACGTGAAACCACTATACTCAGGGAAATTTGGCAACTGCTGGGGTGGTTTGCAGTTTTCAGAGACATAGACATTAGTTTTTTCAGCTTTATCTAAATGCATGATCAACTAGTAATAGTCTCCAGTAATGAAGGTGGATCTTTGAATCAAATGTTCAAGGGTAGAATGTTAATTTGATGTTGCCATCCTGTCACAAGAGCTCCATGTGTAATTATAGTTTTGCTCTAAGTTGATTTGCTTTTAAAATATAAAACAAATCCCATTATGCTGTTTCCTAACTGCAAATTAAAAAAAAAAAAAATCAGTAAATCCAAAATATTTCTAAGCATCATGTGTGGGGCTGTGTTCTTTTTACACTTTGTACGATGTTTTTAAACAATAACTAATCAGTTTGCAAGGGGATGGTTCTTTGTGACAGAATTTGAGTGTATGGTGCTTTATGTCTCCTCCCTTCTGCTCAAATCTTTTAGTTGGTTATGGTTTAATGGCCTTGCCTGAGGGTAGAGGACAACATAGTTAACGTTTCAAATACCCATATAGTGTAGAAATCTAGGGCTGAGATGATTAACTTGTGATCAGGGGAAACAGGGCTATTTCCTTTTTCTCCAATACATACCAACCTCCACTCCCCACCCCACCTAACCAATCAGTTGGACAAACTTTGCATACTTTCTCAAATTGTCCCTGATGGGAATGGCCCTTCTTCCTTCTGCCTCTTCTTAGTGTCCTACTGCTCCTTTATACTCTCCGGATCAAAGATCAGTTCCTCTTGCAAACCTTCAGACACAGTTAGGAGCCTCTGGACCCCATGCTTTCTATTGTAACATTTCCCATAGCATTTACCACTTATCTGTTTATTAGTCTGAATAGTCACAAGATTGAGCTTCTTGAGAGCAAGGGTATGTGTAATTCATTTTCATATTCTCAGTGCTGAAACCGATGTCTGCAGATCCTCCAACTGTTACCACTGTATGAATCAGTAAAGACAGACGGGGATGTTTGTTATGGTGAGTGGTCCCAGGGTTACATCCACTGAGACACTTCATACAGGATTTTCATTGGTCATTCCAGCCCAGATAAGACTGTCTCAATCAGGAGTTGTTGTTGTACCTAGGTTGTTGTTTTCATTTTTCTGCAAAAATATAACCCCAACTTATTAGAGTAACAGATACCCTAGCATCAGGTGGCCTAACACTTAGTTCATATGGGAAAATCATAGACAGGTCGGGACTGGAATATCGGCTCACAGGCATGTGTGATCTTGAGCAAGATGTTTTCCATCTGAGCCTCATCTGCTTACTCATCTGTTAAATGGTTCTAAAGAAAATTTGCCCATAGGTTTGTAATGAAGATTAAAGGAGCTGTTATGTGTAGGGTGCACATTGTGCAGGAATATAGTAACATTTGATAACTATCCACTGAATGAATCAACATAGTACATAGAATATAGACCTCTCCTATTTCCCTACTCTCACACACTTACCGTCCAGTATCAGGTTCATCTTAATTGCACTGTCAAGGAGATTGTTTCCCTGTTACTCTCTCTTTTAACCCTCTGTGCTTCCTTCATAGCACATAATGCAATGGTAATTAATTAATCACAATTATTTGTTTAATGACTCTCTCCCCTATTAAAACCTAAGCCTGTAAAGGCAGGGACTGTTGTATTAACTGATGTATACCTAGTTGCCTAGTATACAGTTGTCTCAAAAATATTGATTGACTAGATGGATAAGCTTTATCCAACTAAAGTTTGGTCTCTAATTTAGATTTACCCCACATTACCTCCAATTCAGGAAAGCTTTCGTACTTAACGCTCTTAGCCCCAATATTAATAAAACCATTTCCCTGATATGTTACCTTGATTGCATTGCCATGATCAGAAAAGCCCCTTCCAAAAATTTATTTTTCATACCAGTTCTATTTCTGGATTTGTTTACTGTTTGTAACTAATGATTTGAGAACTCCTTTTTTTCCGATTTTTAAAAATCCACATCTGCTGAGTTGTTTGCATTGGACGGTCACTCCTTCAGCGGATACTCAGTGCTGTGACAGTCACTCTTCTAAACCCTGCAGAGGGATGTAGTAATGTGTGAAGCACATTTATCGCAGTCAAGGAACTTCAGAATTAATGGAAAAGATAGAACATGTGCATGGTTAGGTAAAACCTAAGGGACTATGTAATAAATACCTTAAAATAAAAGATAGAAACCAAGAACTTAAGAACTTCCTTCAGTTGTTATCCTTTCCTATACCCTCAGTTTCTGGTTACTCACCATATAGATGTGCTCAAGTAAAGCTCCTTCAAGTAGTTTCTCAAATGTGCTTTCTCTTTGAGGCTTACCCTGATACCCTATGTACCATTGCAGTGCACTTCACTTCCCTCCTGCCATTCCCTGCCTCAATTTCCCCACTCAGTTTATTCTGTAGGGCTCACCACCTTCCTGAATACTATGTAAGGTAATTATATATTATGCTATTGTTTATTGTCTGTCTCCCTCCACTAGAATGTGAGCTCCATATGGGCCAGGATGTTTTAGTCACTGAACAATTGTCTGATGCAAGTAGACATTCGATGAATCTTTGTTGAATGAACTTATTTAATGAAGTAGAGATTAACAGTTATGCCCTAAAACTTCTGGATAGATAGCCTGGGTTGAATCCTGGCTCTCCCACTCTGAAATGTATAATCTCATATGATTTACATTAAGCTTCTCACTTCCCAACTGGACCTTCCTCACAGGGTTTTTGTGAGGATAGAATGAATGAAGTATATGAAACACTAAGTACATAGTAAGAATGAATGTTTAGCTATTTTTAAAGTTAATCCGCTCTTCTTTCCTATATAGACATAGATTGTATTTGATCTTCACACACTTTTAAAAAAGATAATTAAAATGTTAGTGTATAAATTCGAGTTGAATGGCCTTGAGAAATAAAAAAATATGAGTTGAAATCAGTTTAACAAGAATAAAATAAAATATGCACCATTCTCCAATATACCCCCACTCTGTAATTCGTCTGACAGGACCCCATGGTCCCGTATGTGTCATGCAGAATGAGTCCCTACAGCACAGTAGTGGGATTGACTATTGGCTTGAGTGATTAATCTGTGGGGGTAACTAATGGAACAAATCAGTCATTTCAACAAACATGTCACACAAGGCACATACATTGATAACATTTAGTAAAATAGCAATAAAAGATGTAGTTGCTACCTTGTGGGAACAATTGTAATAAATTATGAAGAGTTAAGAGTAGAAAAGGGGCACCTAATGCAGACTGGGTAGGGGAGGCAATCAGTGGGAGACTTTCTAGAAGAGGTGATCCTTGAATTGGTCATTTTTTTTTTAAGGATGCAGAGACATCCTGGAGACTGGACTCTTAGTTTTTCTAGTAAATGTAAAACAGGGATTTGAGCCAGATCATTGAATTTTGAAAGAAAAGAATATCCTAGAAGATAGAAACCTTGGAGATTTCCAGCTGACTGATTAGATATAAACCAGTGTAATTCACATGCACATAACGGAGATACCTGATTTTTATATAACAGTTTGAAAGTGTTTTGATTCTAATAGTCTCCATGTGCTTCCATAAGACAGAGCTGATTCTCTACACATAGTTACTGAGTGAATAACATCCTTCAGCAGAATTCATTAATAGTAATGTTTGGGAAAGATCACTTAAGAGGTGACTGTGCTACTTGTATTTCTTGTTACAAGTTAAGGGTCTGTGATGTGTAGGAGAGGATGTTCATGGGATGCAGAGTACTCCTTGGCCTACATCCTCAAAAATCAATGTAGAACTCTATGGATGGATTTATGCTTTATTAATAGTTATCAATAAATTGGAAAAAAAAATTAGGCAAACTTAAAAAAAAAAAAAAATCAATGTAGACACACAGTCCCTCCCAAGCCTTTGCCTTTGTTCTGAAGAATCTCCCAGAGTAATCCTGAAATCATTATCCTGAATTCTTTTACTTTAGACTTGTCTATGGACGAAGGCGAGAAGTGCAGGTACTGGTTGTACATTCCGTACCAAAAGCCGCAAAGCTCTCTTGATGGTTTCCCACCCAGTTACAGCATATTTCCATAATCCCACACAACAGCTGAAACTTCTCTTTCTTGTTTCTCTTAATTTCTGTAGCATTTGATGTCTCCACCATGTAAATTTGAGCTTAATTATAAGTTGTTTTGTGTAATTTTATAGTTGTTTCAAGTATGAATGTCTTGACTTCCCAAAAAGATTAAAATAAAATTCCTTTAAGTACACAGTCTCACTGCACAGTATGAAACATGGACATGGAGTCAACTCTGAATACTGACCTTACCTCAAATGAACTTAACCATCTTCCCAGCAGAGAAAGCCAATCTGGTGCATAACTCATTCTCCTGACTTGTGCCTACTTTATATAGGAATAAATATACTGTATTAATAGGAATTTGTGGAGTGAATTGACTAGTTTCCAATAAGATAATGAAATTTCTAAGTGATCATGTTTGGGAATTAGAGGTGGAGGTGGGTCAGGAGAGAAGACTTGTACTACCAACTTTGTGCTGGAGAAATTTCTGCCTTATTCAATGGAATATATATAATTGTTCTTTGAAGTGTAGTTTTTTTCATTTAAAAATTTTATTGAATGATGTATATCATTCATCAATGAACATACATAAATAAGTGTATAGTAAACGTTGTGAACTTACAAAACAAACATTCATATCAGTATACATGGCTCCCATACACCACCCTGCCACCAAAACCTTGCATTGTTGTGAAACATTTGTTACAAACTATGAGAGAGCATCTTTAAAATATTATTACCAACTGTAGCCCATGTCTTATATTTGGTGTATTTTCCCCCCAACCAATCTGATTATTAACACCCTGTATTAGTATTATAAATTTGTTATAGCTCATAAGAGAACGTTTTCATATTTTGTTATCCACATTCCATCTTCCACCACAGGATTCACTGTGTTATACAGTCCCATGCATTGTATAATCCATTCAAAGTGTACACTCAGTAGCTTTCATTTTCATCACAGGTTTGTGCTGTCATCAACTCAGTCAATCTTAGAATGTTTTCATTACTCCAAAAGGTAAAATCCCCTACCTCATTATATGTCCCTAATGTTGTCTCTTAGAATTGATATATCTTCGTTACCATTGCTGCAAAAATATTACAATATTACTGTTAACTATCATCCACAAGTAACATTAGTTGTAATTTTCATGTGTCACCAAATTCTTAACACTTTGTAAAAGAAGATCATTCTTATAATTTTAACCACAATCTTCATCCATTACCAAAATCACTCTGTAATACAGTCTCTAGATTATTCTCTAGCTTCCTTTCAATTGACATTTATCGCCACAAACTCTTTCAGGCACAATCACACTTATAATTCAGCAGTATTAGTTCTGCTCACTATGTTACCATGAACACTATTCATTCCATGCTTTTACAATAAACCTTATTAAAAAATTCTACATACCTTAAGCAACAGCTCCCCCCTTCTCTACTCACATTCTATCTCCTAATAACCTATATACTCTAGAGTTTACCTCTGTGAGTTTGCTCACCATATTTAGTTCATACTAGTGAGAACATAAAATATTGGCCCTTTTCTGTCTGGCTTATTTCACTCAACATATGTCCTCAACATTCATTCATGTTCTCATATGAATCCCTATTTCATTTATTATCACAGTTGAATAGTATTCTATGTATATGCCACATTTTGTTTATCCACTCACTTATGGACACTTGGACTGTTTCCATATTTTAACAATTGGGAATAATGCTGCTGTGAAAATCTGTGTGCAAATGTCAGTTTGCATCCTTGCATTTTTCTGAATATATTCCTAGTAACAGGATTGCTGAATCATACAGCAGTTGGTTATTCAGCTTCTTGAGTTACTGCGAAACTCTCTTCCACATAGGCTACCCCAGTCTACATACCCACCAACAGTGAACAAGTGATCCTATTTCTCCGCATCCTCTCCAGCACTAGTTCTCTCTCTCTCTCTTCCTCTCTCTCTCTCTCTCTCTCTCTCTCTCTCTCTCTCTGTGTGTGTGTGTGTGTAAATAATGGCCTTTCCATAAGGTATGAAACGATATCTCATTGTAGTTTCCAAAACTTATTGGAAACTATAAAACTTATGGTAAATTCTCTATGTCATATGTTTTGATAAGTTGTGTTCTCATTTCCATTCGTCTCAATGTACTTACTGATTTCACTTGCAATTTCTTCTATGACCAACTATTTAGGAGGGTGGTTAGCCTCCACACATTTGTGAATTTACCTCTTTCCTGTCTATTATTGATTTCCAGTTTCATTACATTATGATCTAAGAAGGTGCTTTGCATAATTTCAATCTTTTTATATTTATTGAGAGCTGAATTGTGCCCTAACATGTGGTCTATCCTGGAGAAAGAGCCATGGGCACTTGAGAAAAATGTTTAACCCCCTGAGTTTGGGTGCATTGTTCTGTATATGTCTGTTAGGTCTAACTTGTTTATCATATTGTTCATGTTCTCTGTTTCCTTGTTGATCTTCTGTTTAATTGTTCTATCTAGTGATGTTAATGGTAAGTTGAAGTCTCCAAATATTATTGTAGAGATGTCTATTTCTTCCTTCAGTTTTGCTAGAGTTTGCCTCATATATTTTGAGGCACCCTGGTTAGGTGCATAGATATTTATGACTGCTATTTCTTCCTGGTAGATTGTCTCTTTTATTAATATATAGTGGCCTTCTGTATCTCTTATAACTTTTTTGCATTTAAAGTCTATTTTGTCTGCTATTAGTATAGCTACCCCTGCTCTTTTTTGGTTCCTATTTGTGTGGAGTATCTTTTTCCAACCTTTCACTTTCAGCTGGTTTGTATCCCTGGGTCTTAAGGTGAGTCTCTTGTAGGCAGCATATGGATGGCTCATGTTTTTTAAATCCATTCTGTCAGTCTGTATCTTTTGATTGAGGAGTTTAATCCATTCAACATTCAATGATATTACTGTAAATGCATTATTTACTTCCCATTTTATTCTTTGGTTTTCATATGTCATATCTTATTTCCATCTGTCTTTTTACTCTTTTGGTTACCCATTCTGCTATTCTTTCTTCTATACTCTCCTCCAAGTCTCTCTCTCTGCTCTTTTTATCTTTCAGTCTGTAAGGCTTCCTTTAATATTTCCTACAAAGGTGGATTCTTTTTTTATGAACTCTCTTAGTTTCTGTTTGTTTGTGAATATTTTAATCTCACCTTCGTATTTGAAGGACAATTTTGCTGGATAAAGAATTCTCAGCTGGTAGTTTTTCTCTTTCAGTATCCTAATTGTATCATACCACTGTCTTCTCGCCTCCATGGTTTCTGATGAGAAATACACACTAAGACTTACTGGGCATCTTTTGTATGTGATGATTTGCTTCTCCCTTGCTGCTCTCAAAATTTTCTCTTTATCTTTGATGTTTGAGATTCTGAGTATTGTATGTCTTGTAGTAGGTCTATTCGCATTTATTCTGATTGGGATATGCTGCACTAAATGGACATGTAAGTTGATTTCTTTCATGAGAGTTTGGAAATCTTCAGCTATTATTTCCTGAAATACTCTTTGTGCCCCCTTTCCCTTCTTTTCTCCTTCTGGAACTCCCGTTACATGTATGTTGTTGTGTTTTGTGTTATCATTCAACTTATTGATTCCCTGCTCATTTTTTTTTCATTCTTTTCACTTTCTGTTCTTTTCTCTCTTCAATTTTAGCTGTTTTGTCTTCTGTATTACTTATTCCTTCTTCTATCCTTTTGAGTCTGCTGTCATATACCTCTAATGTGTTTTTTATCTCATCTATCACATCTTTCATTCCTATGAGCTCTGTTACTTTTTAATTCAGGTTTTCAAATTCTTCTTTGTGATTGTTCAGTGTCTTCTTGATGTCCTTTATCTCTTTAGCCATATTGTCTTTCAACTCATTAATTTGATTTTGGAAGTTTGTGTGCATCTCGTTGATTAGTTGTCTCAAATCCTGCATCTCTTCTGGGGCTTTGATATATTCCTTTTCTTGGGCCATGTCTTCCATTTTCTTAGTATGGCATGTAATTTTTTGCTGATGTCTAGGCATCTGATTAGGGTGGTGAGTTTACTCAGATGCTCAATTTCTCTCTCTTTTGTAGGGTGTTAATGGCAGGAGGCTGTGTTACTGCTGTTCTTTGATTTTTGGTTCAATCTGTTCTGGGTCTTTAGAATTGTCCCTGTTAGTTGCTCAAATCTGGGCCTTTAGAATTGTCCCTGTTAGTAGCACAAATCTGGGCCAGGAACCCAGTGATGGGTAGCAGACCTGCTTCCTAGGGCCTTGGGGAGGGAGGATATAAAGGCTGGAAAATGCCTCTCTCACTTATTTACTTTGAATTTCCTCAGGTTCACTTCTTTGATCTGTCAGCAGATGTGGCTCCTTTGTAGCCCTTTCAGTTCAAAGCCTGGTCAGAGTGTGTTTGCTGCAACACAGACCAGATCAATGTGACAGAGGTTCCTACCTGGAGGCTAAGAGCTTCATAATTCAAACTTTTGCAGAGGCAGTTTTCCAACCTTTGCTGGCAGTCCCCTCTTTTCCCAGGTAGGAAGTAATTGTATGTACCTCTGCTTCAACAAAAACCAGTCCTGGTCAGTAGAGGCAGAGATTGAGAAGGACAGATTTCTTTGGTCCAGGGGTTCTTAGCCTTTTCTGTTCCACAGACCCCTTTGCCAGTCAGGTAAAAACCATGGACCCCTTTACTAAGACCGCACTATACTGTGTATTATTTAGTAAACATATCACACCCACACCAACATGTCCCCACAAGAATAATGTTATTCCCCCCACCCCCAGATGGCTCTCTCATCTGTCTTCTCATTGTCTGCTCATAGCATCAGCTCATTGTGTCAGCTGATTGCATCTGCTTGTCTTCTTTAGGAGGCACTGGGAACCAAACCCAGGACCTCCCATGAGGAAGGTGGGTACCCATCTGCTTAAGCCACATCTGCTCCAATAATGTTATTTTGAATTTTCAATGGACCCCTGGTTAAGAATCCCCCTGCTTTAGCCCCTTTTGTCCCAAGACAAACAATGGTGTAGCTTCTCTCAGCCTGGAAGGGTTTGTGGGACAAAGTAGACCAAATTTATGGGTCAAAAGCTGAGTCAGCCTTAGGCTGTGTCCCTCTCTTTCCCCTTTCCTGGGGAGGTGGATCCTTGAGGTCTCCTTTATCTGTAGCCACCAGACCCGAGGCCTGAGAGTTCAAAAGTGTCTATTGTGTAGGGGAGGGTGCTGGCATTTGCAGCTGTGGCTTTTAACTCACAGTTTTATCATCATGATTCTTTTCCTTTGCCCCTCTCTCCTCTGGGCAGTGTCCAGCCTTGCCCTGGTGTCCTAAACCCTAGAAGACTTTTTTCCCAGGGCATTTCTGCCTATCCTCTAGCAAATTTTCTGGGAGAAATGAGAGTCCCATGTCTTTCTAGTCTGCCATCTTCCCAAAACAGTCTATGTCTTTGAGTGGGGAGTTCAATCCGTTAACGGTCAGTGTTATTACTGTAAAGGCATTACTTACTTCATCCATTTTATACTTTGGCTTTCCATTGTCATATCTTACTATTGTCTGTCTTTTTACCCTTTAAGTTACCCTTACAAATAATCCTCATTTCTACACTGTTCTCCAAGTCTCTCATCCTTGTGTTTTCCTTTCAGGCTGTATTACTCTCTTTAGGATCCCTTATAAATCCAGTCTTTTGGTAACATACTTTCTCAATTTTTGTTTGTCTGTGAGGACTTTAAAGTCATCCTCATTTTTGAAGGACAGTTTTGCTGGATAAAGAATTCTTGGTTGGCAGTTTTTCTCTTTCAGTACCTTAAATACATTAACTACATTCTTCTAACCACAAGGTTTCTGATGAGAGGTCAGCACTTAGTCTTATTGAGGTTCCCTTGTATATGATACATTATCTTTCTCTTATTGCTTTCAGAATCTTCTCTTTATCTCTGATATTTCTCATTCTGAATAGTAGGTGTCTTGGAATAGGTCCATTTGGATTTAATCTGTTTGGTGTATATTGTCCTTTTTGGATATTGAAATTTTTTCTTGAGTTGGGAAGTGTTCAGTTATTATTTCCTCAAATATTCTTTCTGCCCCTTTTCCATTCTTTTCATCTTCCTGGAAATGGATAACATGTATGTTTGTACATTTCACATCGGCATTTAATTCTCTGAGACCTTGTTCCATTTTTTCCATTCTTTTCTCATTCTGTTCTCCTGTCTTTTCATTTCAGATGCTTGGTCCTCCAATTCACTAATTCTGTCCTCCATCAATTCAAATCTGCTGTTATATGCCTCTAGTGTATTTTTAATCTTATCCATTGTGTCTTTCATCTCATAATTCTTTTACTTTTCTTTGAGGACTTTCATATTGTTCTTTATCCTCACCCATTGTCTTTCTAGTATCATTTATCTCTCTAGTCATATTTTCTTTCAGCTCCTTGAATTGATTTGGGAGATTTGTATGATTATCCTTGTTTAGTTGCCTTAACTCCTGTGTCTCATCAGTATTTTGGGTTTGTTCTTTTGGTTGGACCATCTCTTCCTCTTTCTTAATATGCTTGTAATTTTTTGCTGATGTCTAGGCATCTGATTATGTTAATGAATTTACTGATGGTCAATTTTCCCCTCTTGCCTAATAGTTTTGTTTTATGGCTCTTTTTTTTGACTTTTGTTTCAACTTATTCTAAGTCTGTAAAATTGCCCAGCTTAAGTTATCATAATAAAGACTAGGGGCTCACTAATAGGCTGCAGATCTGATCCAAGGGGTCCAGGACAAGAGACTCTAAAAAGTGTTTTTTCTCTTTGTAGTTTCCCAGCCAGTTATCAGATGACACTTGACAAATCTTTCCGTGGAGGTATCTCTTGCAACCTCCACTTGCCCATGATTCGGGTCTGGCCAGAGCCAAGATTCAAAGTGGGCTCTGCTGGTCAAACTCGCCAAAGAGAAACCACTGTCTGCCCTTGCCACATACCCCTTCTTCCCATGGAGGAAGACATTTATTCCCTTCTCAGTTGGCTGCAATAACCCATGGGTTTTATCCAGTCTGTTCACCTTGAGGGTGGGGAGTGGGTGCTGTAACCCATCTGTGGGGGCAATAACTCAGGTTTTTGTTTTGGCTTCTTTGTCTCTCTGTCCCTTGACCTTCTGGAGGATGCGCATCACTCTCCTGGTCTGCAGATCTCCAAAAGAGCTTCCTCAGACAGCTTTTTGCCCTTCTTCCATTGGTTTTGTGAGAGAGTTGAATCCTACCTACCTACCCTGATACCATCTTCCCAGAAGTCACAGCAAACATTTTGAAATATATTTTTAGTCTTAAATATAAATCCAAGTGCTATTCATCTTTGAGCTGTCTCAACTTCTTTCAACCCTTAAGGAAAAAACCTTTAGTTATTATATTAGTTTCCTAGGCTGCCAAAATCTAGTAACACAAGTAGGTGGTTTAAAACAATAGAAGTTCATTCTTTCATAGCCCTGGAGGTCAAAAGTCCAAACTCAAGGTATTGACAGTGTCAGTTCTTTCTGGAGGCCCTGAGGGAGAATTTTCTCCATGCTTTTCTCCTAGCTTCTCATGATTGCCGGCAATCCTTAGCATTCCTTTGAGCATAGATACATCATTCCAATCTTCTTTCTCCATCTTCACATGGAGCTTTCCCTGTGTGTCTCTGTGTCCAACTTTCAACCAACAGTCACTTGGATTTAGGGTCCACCCTAATCCGGTATGCCTTATCTTAACTTGATTACATCTGCAAAGACTCTATTTCCAAATCAAATCATATTTGCAGGTGCTGAATGAGCATGAATTTTGGAGGGACACTGTTCAACCCAGGAGCGAAGTCTTATTTTAATATCCACTTCTCTCTTTGAAGTGATCAAAATATTCAATAGAACAGTAGTTTAAATCCTAATCTATAGACTACTTCAGGCTTAATGAAGTTAAATCTTATTTAGATTATTTTCCTTTACCTGTTCACTGAGAGATCTAGTGTTACACATCATAGTGCCATTTTAAGAAGGAAGACAAAGGAAAACAAGTTTTTAGTCATTTCTATTCAACAAGTGCATTTTTTAAAATTATGTGTAACTTATGTTCCAATAACTTGCATTGAAAATTGCATACCACACAACTCCCTTTGTTCCTTGGATCCTCTCCTTACTCTGTATCAAAATAGAATCAAATGAATTTTTAACTGCCTCATTATTACAGTTTTGTATTATTGAGTCTAGTTACCTTGAAGGGTAAACAGTGAATCCAGAAAAAAAGGTCCATTTATTTCACCAAAATTTGCAGGTAGTTGTTATATTTCCTTCTTAAATTGGTATAATTTGACCTTAAAACAAATAAAACTTTTTAAAACACTGAAGTTTTATCAACTTATTTTCAGGTTTTATTTTAATAATCATATATAATATGTATATGTATTCTATATATGATTCACAAATCTGTAATTAATGCTGAGTAAAACAGTAAAAAACATCCATAGGTATATAGACTTTTTAACATAAAACTAGTAAAATTAAGAGTTATCTGAAAAAGGCTCTGGATATTTATGTGAAACACCTCATAATTTCATTGGTTTATTTTATTTTGTTACCAGTTTATGGAAATTAGAGACACATTTTTCTCGATGCTAATTCTTTTAAAATTCAAATCTTTGCATGTGTTATGAATATTAAAACATAAGGTAACGTTATGGCTATCTTATAACTTTGAGGCCCCGGATAGTTCTTGTTTTTGTTTTCAATTCACCGTTTTCTTTCAAATTCCCAGACCCTTTGTTTCTGTTCCTCCTTCAGTTATTTTTTTAAACACTTTTTTCCTACTCAGAATTTGTAGGAAAGGGATCAAAAGCCTGAAGAAAACTGAAATGTTTAAATGGCACATATTATTTGCTTTTTGAACAATTGAAGGGTGTTACATTTTGGCTAATGTTATTTGAGGATTTGGGCTGATGCCAAATCCTAGGGCAACTCCAGCCCTTTCTTGTAGCTCCCTAGCATTTGTTCTAGATCCATCCCTCATCAATATTGCTTGCATTCAATTCTTCTCATATCTGGGTAATCGGTACAATAGAGTCCTGTTACTGGACCATCTACAGGAAGAAAGAAATTATTTGTACATTAGAGTATTTTGTTGTGCAAATAGTCGTTGTTTTGGGATATAACCTGAGTATCTGTATTGAATATCAATAGCATTCATTTGTTTATTATTTATTCTTTCATTCATTCAACAAAAAATATTGAGCACCTGCTATGCGCCAGGCATTATTCTTTCCTACAGGTTTTTAAATTGTCATCAGTTCCTACTTTTATAATTGTCTTTTAGCAAAGTACAAACACTAGTATCTGTCTTTCCCATTGGATTTAGGCAGCATAGCATAAAGGTCCTGAGAGTGTGCCCTAGAGTCAGAGAGTTTATGAAATCCCAGCTCTAATACTGTCTACCTGTGTGAACTTAGATGAGTTAATGAACTTCTTGAAGCCTCACTTACTCTATCTTTACAATGGGAATAATAGCAGTACTTATTTCACCTCTATTTTTTGAAGAGTAAATGATCAAATGCATATAAAGCATATTGCCCCAGGCCTGGCAGGCAAGTAAGCATTCAGTTGACATTACCTGTTATTGTTATTATGTCATAGTGCTTGTCTAGTTGATTGTTATAATCTTGTTGTCAGCATCTATTGAACAAATACCTATGAAGTGTATTCAGAGTAAACTTGGACAGTAAGAGAGAAACCACCATCTGACCTGTTGTGTCATAAACAAAAGTCCTAAAACTGAGTCTGGCAGTGGTGATAGGAACAGATACTCTGCCTGCCTTCTAGAATATGGTTTTCACTATGTGATGAATGTCACTAATGTCATCTCATCTCTCTTTCTATTTTAGGTAAGTACATCACCATTTTTGAAGCTCTATGCAGATGGGTAAGTCTGGCTGCTGGAGCTTTTCATGTTGATTTGCATACTTGGGGAATCTGGACTGGACAATGTGCTTGTCATAGTCAGACAAATGCCATTATTTTATCTCAAGCTGAGTTCTGGAAAGATAATAGTATTTCCCACCTGTTTTCCATCTCTATTTCAAATCTTTGGCAGGAAAAAAACCTATTATTTTAAATTGGATAAAATCCTGTGTTAATTCTAATAATTGAAGATTTGAGTTTTTTGGTCTGTCAGTAGAAGGCAGAGTATTTGAAAAATTTTTGAATAGAAAAATGATTTCCTTTGTTAGAAATCATGAAAACTTCTCTGAAGTAAACATACAAGCCTCTATTTTTCTGCTTAAAAGTGGGGAATCTTTCTTTCTTAGTGCATAACAACAAGTATTCCATGATTAGATTATATAAATGAGAAATAATTTTGTACCAAATAGAAATGGTGGCCAATGGCCCTGCAAGATCATATGTGCAGAATATTTAGAGGGAATTCTTGTTATAAGAGTTGACATAATTTAGTAATTTTATAGTTGGCTCTAATCTATCATCATAGAAAATGGAACTGGAAAAAATGACCTTAAATTCCAGTAAGAGGTTTAGTATAGACCTAAGTCAGATGTGTAAGATGATTAAGCTATGAAACAATTCACAAAAGGAAGTTATGAAATCTGTGTCACTGGTGAACTTTAAAAGCTAAATAGACCATTATATTCATTTTAGGTTATTAAGATTTATCCTGTCTTGAGACAGTATTGGCTTGACTAATTGTCCTCAATAACAAAGTCTCAATTTATGACTCCAGCTTTAACTCTCACTAATTAAACAACAAATACTCTGTGTGTTAGTGTAGGTCCTCCAAGAAGCAGATGCCAAGGTAGGATTAGAAGTGCAAGGTTTTAGGAAATGCCTGTATAAGAGATAAAAGTCTGAGAAAGCCTTAAGACCCCAACAAAAGGTTGACCCTGAGTGAAAAGGAGAGGTTGGGTGGAAACATCCTAGACTCAATTCAGCAAAGCCATAAGGGAGCCCTCGAGCCAAAATTGGCCATCAGAGGAGTCCTGTGTTTCCCAGGAATAGGTCTGTATTAATATACCTGCTGTACTTCATCATGGTCTGGGAGCAGGTCGTGGCAGCTCAAATGCTGCTCTGGATTTCAGAGCAGCACCTGGGCCCTTGACTGATTATGGCTCCTATATTTGGGGGGATGCAGAGCATTCTCATGGCTACCACACTTGGGCATTTAAGTCTTGGTTCATTTTCTCTTTCACTATTATAATGCCCTCCCCCACCATTCTTGTCAAATCCTATTCATTCTTCATGCCCAAATCAGTTATCACTTCTTTCATGAACGTTACTCCAGACAACCCAGCAATTGGTGATTACCACTCTCCTTTACAATTTTATAATTAGTTGTATTTTTCTAATGGTATTTGTTGCTTCTTCTCTATTTGTTCAGAAAAGAGTTACTGAGAGCTTTGTGCTAGACATCTTCCTATGCTCTTGGACATCAATGAAAAATAATGGATGGTAGTACTTTGAAAAGTTCCTGATATTCTGAGGAGAGAGATAATACTTTAAAATATATTCATTAATACATGGTGTAAGCGTGTTAGAATAAAAATGTGGACAAAGAAACATGAGGCAAATGAAGAAGGAAGAATTACATTTTGGGGGAGAAGAGAGGATAATGCTCAAGGAGGGAGAATATGCTCTGAGGTGACATTGAGCTTTGTCTTGAAGGATGACCAGGTGGCTAGGGATTGGAGGCTGAGTGTACCAAGGCATTGTGGCGTGAGAGAATGGAGAAGGTTAGTGGTACAGTGAGACGCACATGACACAAAGCTTTTATGAGATTATGGTAGAAGAGGACTCTTCAAAATTGACCTAAAACTAGATTATATGGGACTTCTGGTCTTGTTAAGTAGTTTGGACTTTGTCCTGTGAGCCAATGATCCTTAGCCTAATTCAGAACATCTAAAAGTCATGTGAGTTTGGTTGAATTACAAAAGTACTGTTGTATGTAATTGCGTTATGCCCTACCAAAAAGGGATAATTTTACCAATGGGGGAAAATTATACTACATTTTAAAATACACTTCTAAATTTAAATGTACTAATAAATAAATTACAATGAAGAAATCACACTTAGAAAAGATAAAAGTAAAGATTATACTGCTATGGCCTAAATGTAATGGGAAGATTGAGTAAAGACTCAATCTTAGGTGTGGATATACCAGGAATAACCATTTCCTCCTCTGTGTACATTTACTTTCTGTTATGGGGTGTTTATAGAGACATAACTGAAAAATTTAGCTGTACTTCAAATGGATAACGTATCAAAAAGCAAGATTTTATGGTGAGTGTGTTTTGTGATGGATAACTAGTTGCAGAAATTCATCAGAATGTCACTTGACAATTCTAACTTTCAATCTCTGTAACTGCTAAATTCAGTATATTATTCTACTTCGAAAGGACTTTAACTCTGGTCTTGCTTTTTAATTTTAAAAATGTCAATTTGAAATGGGGAAATTATACCATTCTTCTCTAAATTATCCTTGTAGTAATTTTGCTTTAAGAGAAAGCTCTCCAACATAGGAGAGCAACTAAGTAGACTCTTTGATTATAAGATGAGCAGAAAATGATAGATTATGGATCACCGACTCATCTAGCCTGAAAGTTAATGGTAGACACATCTGTGCAAATAAATGTATTTGTACAAAAGTACATGTTTACAAAGTAATTCCAAGAAGTTTAAACCAAGCCTGATAGGTCATTTCTGAATATTTTTATTTATTTTGTAAACTTTCTAACACATGCCAAGAGGAATTGAAAAAGTGCCAATATTGTTAAGCACAGTTTTTGGATGAGTAACTTTAAAAATGAGAAAATGATATTACCAAGGATAATGCTATGGAATTAGAGTGCCACAAAACAGATGCCGTTCTGTAATTTGTAGTATGGATTTGCATCTACTGTCGAGTACTTTTAAGATGTATTCATTTTTACTAACTCAAGAGGCAAGGTTTTCTCTAAGGGAGAGAGGAGGAGGAGAAGGAAGCTAAAGGGAGCATAAGGTTTTGTAAGAGTAGCTGTCATCTGCACCTGGAAAACAGTAGGTGCTCAAGAAGAAATTGTTAGAGGAACTGGATAAATGGACAACTGAACAAATGAATGAATGAGTGGATCCATATCACCCACATGATAAAAAAGAAGGGTACAGTGTTTTCTGTTTTTTTTTCTAAGAGTGGTAATAAATACATTGAACATTATAACCCAGGACATACAAACATATGTACACAATTGCATGTAATTGTAATAAAATTGCTTATAAGTGCTATCAAATACTTAGTTTTAGACAATATGATGCATTCTGATATTTTACTCTTCATTAGAGCCCATTAAAAATAATGCTGGTCACATCCCACTGAATAGGTTTCAAATCTACAAACGGATTGCAGCACACAGTTTGAAAAATACTGAAGTGGGAAAAAATGTACATTTGTTCTTTTTTAAAAATCAGAAATGGATCTGTTAGAGCCTTTCATTACAATCAGGCCCAAAAAACAAAAGCCAGACAAAGAGTCTAAGTACTTTTTTATTCACAAAGCAATTTACTTTAAATATTAATTTGGCATAATTTCAGATTTACTGTAAAGTTGCAAGAATAGCACAAGGAATTCCTGGATGCCCTTCACTAAGATTCCCCAAATATTACCATTTTACTACATTTATTCTCTTTTAATCTCTCTAATCTCTCTTTGTTTCTGTTTATTATGTCTGTTCATCTAATACATCCATCCATCCATTCATACATACATATATATACGTACACATATGTGTCACTATATGTATTCATGTTCTGAAGGTTTTAAGAGTACGTTGCAGACATGATACCCTTTTACCTTCAAATACTTCAGTATTTCCCCAAAACATGGAATTATTTTACATAGCAACAGTTCAATTATCAAAATTGGAAAATTAACACTGACAGAACACCAATCTACAGTGCTCATTCAAATTTCAACAATTGTCCCAATAATGTCCTCAATAAAGAAAATCTAAAGTCATGCTTTGCAATCAGTTGTCATGTCCCTTTGATAACCTTTAAATTGGAACAGCTTCTGAGTCTTTTGTTTTCTCTAAGGGAGAAAACAAATATTAATATTCAAAAATAATATTTTTGAAGTATACAGGCAAATAATTTTGCAGGCTATCCTTCAATTTTGGTTTGTTTGTATAGAAAATTATCTGCTTCTATATCTGAAATATGGTGCTATTGTTCCATTTCCACAATAAGAATTGTCTAGCACCATTAAATAATTAAGATGGGTATCCATGTTTTCCTGGAGTAGATGACTCTGACCTCAGTCAGATGCTCAACTTTTTCTCGGACCAAACTTCAGAATAATCTGTAAACAACAGGAGACAAGTGTTGGTATAAGAGTATTTTCAAACATTTTTCTGAGTAAATTCCAAATCCTTGTGTGAGTTTCCAGTTTGTGGTATCTGATTGTACCTCATCTCACTTCTATTAGTGTAGATAGATGATCAAGAGTAGGATATAAAATAAATATTATTACTTAATTATTTTTCATACTTCTACTTTCAAAAAAGGATTTACAGTATCCTAATTTTTAAAGATGTATAAAAGGACTATGGTAAACTAAGTCAGAAAGACAAATGTAAAAGTATATATTGCATTTGGAATTAAATTTAGATCTAGCTTCCTCAAAGGTGTAGCAGATAGGGAAATATGATAAATTAAATTTGTGTGTGGGAGAGAAAACTTTCTTTCTGTAACTAATTCTAAGACTTTTCATTAGGATCTTTGTATAAAACAGAGCAGTAATATCTTTAACCATAATTTTACATAAGTTACATAAATATACATTATTCATAATGGGTAAATATATATATTCTTATATTTGGCTTTGATAAAAGTCTAGTAATTGAACGATTATTCAGGTAAGTGTTTCTATAGGAATATGTCATTACGGGTCTGGTGACCTGATGCTGGAAAAGAGCTTAGTATACCTAGCAGAATGGCTTTTTAGCCTTGCCATTAGATTATCTTTCTCATGTATCACCTGTCTCAATTTTACTTGGGAGGCACTTGATGGCAGAAGCTAGATGGCTGTCAATCGGCTCTTTGCCAGAGTGCAAATACTCTGGAATTTCTATTGGAAAAAGATCTGAAGGGTTTACATTAAGAGAATATAGTTAGAAAAATCACCAGAAAGTATATGGAGGCAAAATAACCACAGATATACCTGGTTACCTATTTGGTACACTTGCAGGGGAATTCCTTGTGGTTTCTGCTGGCATCGAAATAAAAAAAAAATAAAATCTGGAAATTGTTTTCTGTTAGTAGAAAAGTAATCTATGTATCAGAGTAATTAGTTGTATTTTAATAGGTACAGAAAAGCTTCCTCCTTTTAAGCTGTTGTTACAATTACACTATGGATATTCTGGTCTAAAAATGTTTTTTAGGCTCAACAACTTTGGAATTACCGTTCATTGTCTTTTCCTTACCATAGAGCTGTACAGATAGGAACCATGTCATAAAAAACCCAAACAAGGAATTCATGAATGGATCAGCCTAAACAATATATGAAAAGCATGTGTGTGTATGTATGAAGATGGCATCTTGTGAAGCTGAGAATAGGTCTGTTTAAGGTTGGCTTTAAAGAATTCTCAATGTAATAATTACACTGAATAGCATTTGTGGCAAAGTAAGATAATTAAAAATATTTGAAGTTTGATTTTATCAATGGCTCATTATTACTATGACAATTATGTATAAATTTCAAGAATATACTGTGTGTTCCATGTTGATTGATGTTCAAACAGGTCTTTAGACTAAAAATCTAAAACCTTGCCATTGAGAAGATTCCCAAAGTGAACTTATGTGCAAAATTGTTTTATCTCATCAGTGCTAGTCATTTTCAGTAATGCATTATTAATACAGCACATTGTCAGTTACATTTATTAAGATAGACTCTTTTTAAAAGAGAGTCAGATCGTGTAAAAAGTATCATGGGTTCAAATAAATGTTGAAATGTTCAATTATTGTCCTTTGTGAAATTAGAGAAAAGAAATTGAAGGAAAAAGCTTGTTTCTAAGTCTTTTTGGTGCTTTATTTGAAAATTTAGACTGACTATATATCTTTAAAGATATGGTTGAATGGATGGATGACTAAACACATTGTTACAGAAATAGGTATAGAGACAGAATTACAGACACTTTTATATCTATGTAGAAAAATTTTAGGGAAGCGATATGACTCAAGCAGTTGGGCAACCACCTACCACATGTGAGGTCCTGCCTGGGTTTGGTTCCTGGTACCTCCTAAAGGAGACGAACAAGTGAGTGAGCTGACACGACAGGCTGGCATGGTGAGCTAATGCAACAAGATGATGCAACAAGGAAACACAATGAGGAAACACAATGAGAGAGACAACAAGCAGGGAGTGGATGTGTCTCAAGTGATTGGGCGTCTGCCTCCCACATGGGAGGTCTTGGGTTTAGTTCCCGGTGCCTCCTGAAAAAGAAGATGAACAAACACAGAGAGCACACAATTAACAGACACAGAGAGCAGACAGTAAGCACAAAAAACGAGGGGGGGAGGGGCAGATAAATACATAAAATAAATCTTTAAAAAAAAAAAAAGGAAAAAGACATTTTATCATTTCAAAATGTAGGTTTCCCCCCCAAATTTTGTATCAACCTCTTAAAATTGATTCATTGGAAATGATTGATTTTATGTTAATGCTGCTTTTCCAGAAAGTGCTAGATTTGTGTGGCTGAGAAGACCAACCAGGTTGCTTACAACTAATAAAAAAGGCTTACACTTTTTGTAATAATTTTTCAAGCATCTGTCAAAAATAATTCCAAAAACAGAAAAAGGCTAATTAGTCATTCTTCATCATTCTTCATCATTACTATAGAACAAATAAACATTGACCAGAAGGGGGTGTTGAATTGATGGTCACATTCAAAATTGCCTTAGGGAAATTAAAAAACAAAACAAAACAAAACAAAAAACAGAGAAATTCAGACTATTTTTTCATCCTCATTAGACTGGAAACATTAGACTGCAATACCCAGTGTAAGGAAGGGGTAAAGAAACCAACACACATGTAATGCTTGAGGAACACAAATTGGTTAAACTTACAAAGGTAATTTTGACCCTTCATGTCAACAACCTTAAAAATATGCATACTCTTTGAATATAACAATTCCTCTTTTAGCCATTTAGCCTCAGGAAGTAATTAGAGAAGTAGAAAAAGATGATTGTGTAAGGATGATCATTGACAAGTTGATAATAGTCCAAAAATTGGGGGAGAGGTCTGATATATACATCAATAACAGACTGCATAAATAAAATTGTGGGACTTCAATATATTTATGAAAAATGAAGATAGAGATACTGACACTAAAATCCGTCATAAAACTGTGTATAATGTGATTTTTTACACATTTTAAATACTGAGATTAAAATATGAAAAGGATTATAGCTTTTCATATAATGGTAGGATTATAGATTTTTTTTATTTCCTTGTTTTTAAACTCATATCTTGAATAAATTTTGAAATAACATTAGCACTTTCACAATAAGCAATTTGTGAAAGAATAAAAACCAATCTAGCAAGAGTTTGATTTCACATCGCCCATTTCTTGAGAACAGCCCAGGTCTATTTTTTCCACTCCTTTGGTGTACTGAATTTAAGATATTTGAACGGTTCTTGGAGGACTAACTTATTCTTTTAGTGCCTTGGTGGTTTATGTAAGCACCTCAGTTTTAAGCAATCATGGTATCATTTATCTGTTTACTTAGTCACAATTTGTTGAGCACTTCTTACGTGCTTGTGTTCAACAGAGCTTGAGAATACAAAGATAAGTGAGGTTTTCAGCCACCCTGAACTAAGAGTTTAGTGGAAGAAATAACTGTTCTGCTGAAACAAAGTGTGAAAAATATGGTCCAGAAGCACAGAAGATTTAACAACTAACTCCTCTTAAAGGAGCCAGACTAAAAGAGTGAAGAGGGAACAAATGACTGGCAAGTGGAGTGATGGGATCCCTGGACTGCTTGGTTAGCTCAGGGCTAATTCAGAAGTCCCTTCCACTTCTCACCCTTCTACTGAACATCACTATAATAATATTGGTATACATTCTGTCCTCATTAAATTAGTCTTGGATAAATAAGAGTCTAATAGTAATATAGAACTGTCATTCTGAGTGTCAGTTCTGTCTATGGGGTACAGAAAAGCAATTTGTCTAAACTTTGTAGTCTATCATGCTGAGAAACCTACTGGCAGGAAGAACAATGGGAGGAAAATTATTGCATGTGCAACTCGGATTTCAGTGCACCTCCACTGCTCAGCCGTCCCAGGTAGTTCATGGAGGTTGCTGTCTCTCCTTAGAGTGATGAGTCAGTAAGATGATTAATTTTAAAAACCTTAAGCTTCTTATTACAGAAGGCTAGATAAATGCTAAATTGCATGACATTTAGGTGGATCAAGAGAGGCCAGATATCTGGAATACAGATGGCATATAAATTAAATCACTGGCGTAAGACTGCTAAATGGTGGAGAAGCATTTTAATAAGTCTTGTTCAGCATTTATCTTCCTGTAAATATGTGGTAGAATGATAATTCCTATGCTTTAACTATGCCTTTATGTGGGTCTATATACCAAAATATATCTACTAATAAAAAAAAAAAACAAAAAAAAAAAAAAAAAAAAAAACGATTTAAACAATTTTTCTTTCGGTACACAAGATTGGAGTATTTGTAGATAGGACTCTTCTTTACCTGTTCTCTCTCTCTTTTTTTTTTTTTTCTTTTGAAACCATCCACGTTGCCTCTGCTTCTTTCTATTCTTTTCTTTCCATTTCACACAATAAAATATTTACTTTAGTGTATATATTTTAGATATTCTTTAGCTGTCTTTCCTTATGAAACGCAGAGTAATTTGAGATTTAAAATAGAATAAATGGTTCTTTGAGCTCTGTGAAATTATAAAATTCCTCAGCTTCTAGCAGCTCTCTACCGCATTATTAGTGTATCACATGTTTAATACTGCTTCTTGATTTACTTTGTTTCATAAAACACAAGTAGACCATTCCCAAATCTGTACTTGACACAAAAGAAGGCCTTTAATAAATATTTGTTGACTGAATGTAAGTATAAATGGATTAATGTCTTCATGTCTTTGAAATATTTATAATCAGCAGATCTCTGTTTGTCTAAATCAAATATCTCAAGGTCAAGGCTAAACATAATATTCACTACCAAGGACACTCTTCAGATACACAACCATATGGACTGATTTATTAAAACTAGTAATTAAGACTGTCTTCTAATCAGTGTGGAAAGAAACATACAGATTGCGCTGTCAATGCTTAGAAATCGTGTCTTCTGTTTTGTGCATGCTTGTGTTATTGACTATATAATCGACCCCTAATCTCAGTTAGTACCCAAGCCCCCTCTATATTTAAAACCTTCATATGTCACCCTGTGGTTTCTTAAAATTATGTTTGTCACAAGCATGTTTCTTGACAGAAATTTCAAAATTCTTCTGAAAACAGTTGTTCTCTTTAAAGTTCAGTGTGTGCCAGATGTAGAACCTAGAGCCATCGAGATCAACAGAGAGCATCTCCATATGCAGATGAGAAAACAGGCTCAGAGAGATTTAGTAACTTGCTCAGACTCTAAAATGGACGAGTCAGGATTTGAACCCAGATCAGAGGGTTCCAGAGCTCTTCACTTTCCATTACAAACACTGCTTGATTTTTGCCCAAAAAATCATGACAGTTTATACATCCATTGTTATTTCATATTCTTCTATCATCTCTAAATTGGGAGGTAATAATCACTTATACTTCTTGGGTTCTAGCCCACAGACACAATGAGTTACTTAGGAACAAAACGTTTGGGACTTTATGAGTGAGAGTTGTATGGCTGAGCTGTCTGTACTCGTGTGTGTGTGTGTGTGGGGGGGTAGGGGTTGTTAAAAAATAAATTGCACTCCTTACTACCCTGTGACAGGCTTTGTATTTCAAGAGTAGTAGTGTCATGAAAAGTTTGCTATGGATTGTGGAAAAATAACTGACTTGACTCACAAGTCAGCAATATTAGAAAAAGAGAAGTCTGCTTATTTTGCATTTTATTCTACGGAGCAATTAAATATTTTGGGGATATTTATGTGGGAAATGGCGTATCTGAATGTTCTCACTGAAATGCATTATAAACCATAGTGAACCTAGTTACAGTTAGTTGGAGTGGAGGTATAGATATTACCTAGAAGTCATGAATAATTTCCTGTGTAATATTTAAGGTAATTTATGGATATTTGATATATGAGGATAAAGTACATATTTACAAACCACACGATATTATACTGTGTATTGTGGCCCATTTCTGTTAAAAGCACCTGTTTTAAACTGTAAACAACGTCTTATGTGTTACAAGGTTAAAATTTCTTTGTGGGAAAATATTTGTATTATATAAAAAATATTGAGTAAGAAATGAGTTCCCCTTTCCCACCTTTGTGAATCCGTTTCATCAAATGGTACAGTGACCATAATGGCCTACCTACTAGAGGGATAACTCATGGAATGGAGACCATTAAGAGCTGAGTGCTCAAGATTCTAGAGTTTAGGAGGCAACTGGGCAAATATCAAAAAGGTCAAAACAACACTTGTAGAAAGAAAATCTCAGAAGAGAAGCAGGAAATCATAGAAAGGAAAGAACGTTTTTTTCCATTTAAGTAAAAATTTCAAAATAATGGTTTTAGAGACAGATATGAGGACTTAGTTTATTGGTTCATTAGACATAAATATTCTGAGTCATTATTATGGCCTTGGTAATGTGTTGGGCTTGAGAGGGTGGTAGAGATGAAAAAATTCATCTGACTTGGTCCTTGTCTTTGTAGAGCTGTCCAGACAGGGGTTGGGGGGGGGAGGGGGGAACTGGACAACATCTGCCAGGACTGCATGGGCATCTAATATGGCCCAGGGTAGTGTATCTTATGCTATTAATGTCTGCATACTACTATGATTAAAATAAAAATAAAATTAGATGCCTTTTCCTGACAATGAGGGATTCTTTGATTCCATATTCAGATGTGTCTTAATCTTTAAATAGTATGCTAGATATTTCATCTAAATGATTCCTCTGTGCTTTTAAATATTCAAAATTTTAGGTGGTATCATAGCAGGGCATCACTTAGAGTCATAAAATGAAACATTTTCAAGTAAATATATTATACAGTGCAATATTTGGTATTTCAAAAACTGCATTAACTTTTTTTTTTTTTTTTGAGGTTCCAGGGCCAGGGATTGAACCCGGGACCTCCCATGTGGGAAGCTGACACTCAACTACTGAGTCACATGGGCTCCCCTGAGTTGGTTTTTTTCATTTGTTTCCTTGTTGTTGTTTTTGTTTGTTGGTTTGCTTTGTTTGTTTTTAGGAGGCACTGGGAACTGAACCTGGGACCTCCCATTTGGAAAGAAGGCACTCAACCACTTAAACCACATATGGTCCCTGCATTAACTTTCAATAAGCCAAAGACGTGATTCATTGGAATTAAATGTTCCACGTAAAGACATTTATTTTGGAAACTACATGACTATATCATTATTAGGTTGAAGTTGAAAACTGAACCCAAGAGAGTAAGAATTCTGTTATTGCTATAATCCATATTTTTTTAGGAATGACTGTAGACTAGTACACATAGCAAAGAACTAGATAAAGTTCCTGCTCAAAGAATTTCTATTGTAGTTATCGTCTTCCAGTCCTTATGTATGATCCAATTCCTCTTTGGAATTTATAGCCTAGAGGGATATCTCAGTAAGAGCCTAGAAGGCAACATGCAAGGATATAATTTCCTTTCTGATCGCTAGATGGCATTATACTTCCCCAAAGAATGAAGCTTCTTAGGAATTTTCAAGTGCAAAGCTAAATGTTTCCCAAGAAGTCTAGAAGAGGATGACACTATTGTACTTTCCATTGTGTTTTTATTTATTAAAGCCATCAAGATGACAATTAACAGTCGTTACTTTCCGTTAAAAAAGGGAGTAAAGATCAGGTTTTGTAAATAGCATTGTCCAAATAATCATTGTGTTAGAACATCTCAGAAGAGAAGCAGAATATCACAGAAAGGGAAGAGCATTTTTTCCCCATTTAAGTAAAATTTTCAAAATAATGATTTTAGGAGACATGCTTGCATAAATGAGTCCTGGTCAGTGATCCATGTCTTAATAGAGTGGAAATACTGGTGAATGTTGTAAAATTTACACAGTTGTTTTCTACAAAGATAAGATAAATTGCCTTCTGCTTAGTCATAGACAACTGTTAGGCCATTTACTGTCCCACCCAAATAAAGCATAGCCAGATGCTTAAAGCACAGGAATGTATCTAGAGTGCCCATTTAATCTTCCTGAGCAAAGATTTATATTAAGTGTGTAGTGCTGTAGGAAGTACTATTCAGGCTGATAGAATTCATGCTCTTAGAAAGTTGAGTTAAAAGGATATAGAGGAGGTGGATGTGGCTCAAATGGCTGGGCCTCCGTCTCCCATATGGAGGGACCTGGTTTCGATCCCCAGGACCTCCTGGTAAAATAAAATAATAAATAAATAAAAATTTAAAAAGGAAAAAAAAAAGGATATAGAGGACTTCTTTTTTTATAGAAATGTTTTTATTTATTTTTAAAGGAGCTTTAGATTACATAAATGTTACATCAAAAATATAAGGGATTCCCATATACCCCATCCCTCCCCCTCCCACACTTTCCCCCATAACAACATCTTTCATTAGTGTGGTACATTTGTTACAACTGATGGACACACATTTGAAGCATTGCTACTATGTATGGTCTATAGTTTACATTACATTTTACACTTTGCACAGCACAATTTTATAGGTTTTGACAAAATGTATAATGGCTTGTATCCATCATTGCAATATCATGCAGAATGATTCCAGTATCTCAAAAATGCCCCATGTTACACCTATTCTTCCCTCTCCCCTTACCCCCCCAGAACCTCTGGTGACCACTGACTTCATATTAATGTTACAAGTTCTCCCATTACTAGAATAATAATGCTGCTTTAGCCCATAGTTGCATTCCCCCCTTATGTTTGTTCATTTTTCTATCTTGAGGATTTGGGGATGGTGATGACCACTCTGCTTCTGACTGAGAGGGGGCTTAGACCCTTTGGGGCGGATGGAAGGAACTGTCTTGTTTGCAGTTGCAGATACTCTCTGCTTTTTGGGATGGGCATTGTCCATCATCATCCTTTTGTTAGTTGTCCTGGGTGAATCTGATCAACTGGAGAGTAGGTGTTGGCTGCAACTCTGCTGAGATTCAGGGCTCAACCAGCATATGAACAGTGAGAAGATTTAAGTCTCTGAGACGTATGTTTAATGGGCATAGTGCTAATTATAGGTTCAAATACATGGAGTAGAAGAACCATGTGTAGGAAAATTATAAATGAATCGAACTCTGATATATTTGGGGAGATAGGTTATAATATATTCAAAGGTAAGGCCCATGGCTGTTTCATGTAATGAAGAAATAAGTATGACCAAAACATAATACACTTGTGGCACATTTTCATTTTATGATTTCAAAGCTCATTGTCAAAAAACGTTTATGCTCAATGGCTACAATTTGGCAAGTTGAGTATCCATAGCTCAGAATATTAAACATCCTTTCCTTTCTCTTCTGGCATTTGAAAAAGTATTTCATAGAACTTTAGAACTAGAAAGATTGTAAACATCATATGCAAGCTTTTCATTTTATAGATGAAGTGATTACATCCTAGAGAGATTAAATTATGAATTCTGGACTTTTTGCACCACGTCATGTTTCCCTTTGTCTATTTAGAAGCAAAACTTTTGCAGTAAAAAAAATAGATTATGCAAAAAGGATTACTGATGACAGTATTTCTCAAGGTTGTGGATTTAACTGAGTATTGGTTTTAGGCACAGGAATGTAGGTAGAATGCCTTATTCATCCTTCCTGAGCAAAGATACATACTTGTTAAGGGTAGAGTAGAAGACTTCTCTGTAGGAAGTGCTATTCATATTGATAGAATTGTAGACATTTAGAAAGCTGAGCTGAAAGGATTCTACAATAGGATTCGTAGTAAAAATATTATATCAATTTTAATTTCCTGTTCTTGATAATTGTGCTGGGGTTATATAAGATGTAAACATTTAGGGAATCTGGATGAAAGGTACATAGGAATTCTTTGCATTATTTCTGCAACTTTTTTGTAGATATACAATTATTTCAAAGTTAAAAACTAAACAAATAAAATTAAACAAACAAACAAACAAAAAAAGGATTTGGAATGGGGAAACGGATATAGCTCCAGTGGTTGAGTGCCTGTTTCCCCTGTATGAGGTCCAGGTTCGATCCCCCCGGTACCTCCTTAAAAAAAAAAAAAATAAAAAAAAAAAAAAAAAAGAATTCAGATGATATCTTTTCAATGCCTTTATTTTACAAATGGCAAATATACGAAACCAATTATTTTATTGTAGCCAAGTATTCAGAAATTTGAAGGGAGTAATACTGAGTTGTTATCAGATTTCAGAACTGGGCTTTTCTTCTTTGGTTCATTGAGTGCGCTAAATCTTTGTGCTGTGGGTAGTGTAAGGTTTTTCCCTTTTATTCTTCCCTCTGGGCTCTGGTGAATCATTAGGTAAATGCTTGTTAGTTTTCCATAATAATTATCTCTGAACCATAATGGGTTTCTGGTTTTGGCCCTTCTTCACCTTCTCTAACTTTAGGCAAGAATTCAGAATGACTTCCAATTGCAAAAAGAAGCATAAATCTAGCTTACCATCTAGTCACTCTCTGTGTGGTCTTGGCAAACTTTTTAGGCCTGGCTAAGCATGCTGTTGCTGGCAGAAATGAGGTTCTTCCTCAACTTGGTCTCCAACTTTTCTTTTCAGCCTGAACACTTCAAGATTTAGGTAGAGTCCAGAAATATGTGAAATAGCCTATCTTTAATATGGTGATATAGAGATATTGAGAACCTGAGACCTTTTAAAAATTCCAGGTTTAGGAATAATATAGTTTAATGCAAGGCCTCTTAGAAATGCTAGTTTGAGTCCTTTAGAAAGGCTCTGGGGACATGGAATTCCAGCATTTGTTGAATATTTCATAGGCAGTGCTTTAAATGTGAAAAGTATTTTTTTATAGGAAAATAATAAGCCGATACTTGGTTTCTTGATATTGTTAGGAAAGGTAACTAATGTTGCCTTTGTCAATCCCCACATGCCATTTTGTATTTTTATCCCCTGTCATTCCAAGCCTGTTTTCATACTCAAAAAGGAACCAAAGGGTAGCCAAACAGGAATTACCTTTCCTTGAGACCATGGAGCTACTGTTCTTTCTAATGGTGATCTGCCTGTCTGCTTTGCTATTTTGACCTTTTATAATTTCTTCTTTTCATTGCCCATCTCAGATGAGGGTGGCCAAGGCCTCAATTTATATATTGCCTCTTAGACTCATAATTGGAGAGGGTGGACCTGAACCGGAATGGGAACACTAACAGTATCAAACTCTGCCGCGGCTGCCAGAGCTCATCACCTACCTGTGGAAACACTTTGTACAGTGAAAATGTGCATTGACAAGTGTGGATGTATGTTGGGTGTATGCACTTTAAAATTTTCATTAGATGGTAACTTAAGGAGCAATGCTTATGGTGATCACATCTAAGAAAAATAATAATATTAATAGAACTTTTCCTGTTTTCTTTATTAAAGTCTCTTCAAAAATTCCAGAACTAGTATATGTTCATGGTTTACAATGAAATAATGGAATTCTGTAATAATAGTATTAATAACAACAACAACAAAAAAACAAAAATAATAATAGCTGGTACATACAGAGTACCTATGTGTCAGGTAAATGCTCTAAGCATTTTACTTGTATTTACCCATTTAATCTTCACAACAGCTCTATGAGCTACATGCATGATTGCTATTCCCATTTTTTCAGATGAGGAAACCAAGGGACGGACAATGTAATCCATACTATTTACTGCAGGGCTATGTTACTTTTCATCATCTCTCTACCACATCTTCTGCAGTTGTTGTTGGGAGTGTGGTAGTATAGAATTGACAAAGGAGGGCACTAATTAATTTGGCATAATATGAAACCCAAAGCTTAAGGAAATTTTAAAGAATGGACAATGTGCATCATAATGGATGCAGAGCTATAAAACTAAGGGTTGAACCAGATGATCCTCAAAATTCTGCTTTAAGTGATGGCACTTACTGGTAAAATACAGGCTTGAATATATTTAATGTTTTTGCTTTCTCAAATAAAAGTGGGGAAAAAAATGGAAAGAAAATTCCAAGACTGTGGGAGCAGTCTTAGATTTGCAAAGAAAAAGAAAAGCAAAACATTTTTATTGTTCATATTATAACATCAAGATATCACATGAAAACTGTGGTTTTAGAAATTTCCTATGAAATATTTTAAGTGCTAAATAGGAAATCACATAGACCAGGACTGTCAGCAAGCCCATGGCATCCTATTGTGCTCATCATGTCACAACAAAACTCCAGAAACAGACAAATCTTAACCATTTCATGGAGTACATTAGGGTAAAAGCAGCCTTTCGAGGGACAGCTTGGTAAGTTTAGTAACAGTCAAAAAGCAATTCATCTTTCAATACATAAATATTTATTTAAAATTATACATTTATTTACAGTATATAAAATAACGATTTGACATTAGCAAAAAGGAATTACCCATATCATCATATTACAACTAGTAATGTCTTTCATTCCTTTTATACCCCTAATTAAATATGTCCAGCAGTTCTTGATTCTTTTATGTCTTGCAAACATTCATCGATATCACAAAAGAGCCAGTGACCCCCATGCAGACCTGTTTTTAAATGGGTGAACGAATTCTAAGAGAAAAGACATCAGTGTTGTCCATAAAAGTGATAAACACAAGTGGAATCCAAGGAGGATGTTGCATAAACACACTGTAAATTGATAGTATTAAAGAGTGTTTTAGATTCCTAGACTTCCTGAAAGCAGATACCATGAAATAGGTTGGCTTTAACAATGGGAATTTATTGGCTTACAGTTTGAGGCCGAGAAAATGTCCAAATCAAGGCATCATCAAGGCAATGCTTTCTTCCCAAAGACCAGCTGCTGGCGATCCTTGCTTCTCTGCCAAATGGCAGCATCTGCTACTCTCTCCCTTCTCTTCTAGGTTTTGTTCATTTCAACTTCTTGCTTCCAAGGCTTTCTCTTTCTTTGTCTGAGTTTCATTCTTTTATAAAGGATGCCAGGAAAATGATTAAGACCCATCCTGAATGAGGTGGGTCACACCTTAACTGAAGTAACTTCATCAAAAGGTACCACTTACCGTGGGTTTTTCACCCACTGGAATGGATTAGATTTAAGAACATGTTTTTCTGGGGTGCATACAACTATAAATCACTACAAAGAAGATGACAATAATAATGTTTTCCATTGCATATTGCAAGTTAATGTTTATCCTTTTATGTATTCATCTCATTTTAAATTTTCGTTAATTTCAATTATACTATAACAGAGGCAAGGAAAGTATTATCCTCCACTGCATTCTCCTGCCATTTATAGAGAAGTATACAAATCTCATAGAATTGTGATTCCTCAGAATCAGTTAACAAATAACAGAGATTTCAACTACTGTAAATATATACAGTCTTAATGATAAGTTTTTCTTGATGCAATGAAGCATAATGTTTGAAAAGAAGTTTTCCATATGCATTTAAGAAACATCTATTCACACCCAACTGAGCATGGCAGAGTAGTGCATAGGACTATGGTAGGCACTTAGGGAAGCCCAAGACAGAACAGGCATGAGCATGCTATCGATTGTTCATAGGTTAGCGATAGAGATAAGTACACAAATAGTAAGGTAGATTATAATACATGTGAATACTGAGGTGGTTGGTGCTGTGAGACATCAGGAAAAGCACTCTCAGCAGTGGGAAGGATCTTTGCTAACTGAAACACTGATGCCTTTGTGCAGCCAATATTTAAGCAGGACCTTTAAGAAACTGTCACATTTCAACAGTAGGGGAAAGCAAAATTCTGTCCAAGTAAGAACATTAGGAAAAGGCACAGAAGCCAGAAATATGATGTATTTTGGGGAAAGAGCCACTGGACCAGTCTAGCTCAAGTACAGGATGAACAGAATTTGTGGGCAGATGTTGATGTAATAGCATAAGAAGATCCACCTGGAATGATATCATGGGAGCATAGAGAGTGAATGGACTATGACATATTAAAATTGGTGGACTAGACCTGGTAAGAGGTAATAAGTTAAATTTTGGGATGTTGGAAAGACTCAGGAACAGATATTAGAAATATTTTTAATATAGTACACCATATTGTACTGTGTTATATGAATTAATATGGTGATTGAGAGTGAGACATCCACGATGATTCTAGGGTTCAGGTCTGAATGACTAGGAGAATGATGAGTCAGGAACAGAAATAGGAAAATCAGGATAAGATGCTAATTTGGGAGAAGATACTGGGTGTGATTTGTTGCATTTGAGTATAAAGAGTACATAAAAATTGGTATGCCTAACTTAGAAGAGAGGTTAGGGTGGAAGTATGAATTAGAAAAACATCCATATAATTATGCTGTTGAAGTCATTGAAATGGCTGAAGGAAACTTTAGAAAGAAAAGAGGAAATGGCTCATGGCTAAGTTTCCTCAAGGACAAATATTTAGAGGAAAGGAAGTAGATGTAAAGCCAGTGAAGAGAAACTGTGACCAAGTAGATGGAACATGAGGAGGAGAACTCGACTAGTACAATGCCCCGAAAACTTCTAAGGGAGTTTCATGAAAGAGGGTGTAAGCCATAATTATGCAATATTTAAAGTCAAATTGGCTAATGAATTGTGACACTGTTGTGAATTGAGTGAAAGAAAAGGGGAGATTTTTTAGTAACTCTGCCTTTTCCAACACACATCTTTTATTAAAACACATAGATGTGGCCTTGATTTTAAATGAAATCAGGACTATATATGATCTCTAATATAACGGACACCAATGGTTGCCTTTCCAGAATCTATTTCCCTCTCCTTTGCCAAAGATACCAATTCTTTTTCAGGGCTCACTCCCTTTAGGGAAGGTAATTTTATACTCAGTTCAGATATAAATCATGATAGTTGATATCTATCAATTTCATCTCTTGTTTCTTAAAAGTGTTTGCCTCAGCAGTAGGCAAGTGACCCATTGCTGGAGGGCTCCTTAGAAAGGGCTTCTTAAGAGAGATGCTTAGGAGGAACTGCTCTTCTTAGCTTTGTCCTGTCTGCAAGTGATTTCTAGTACCGTGGTAGCCATCTTGTGGCATGAAAGGAGCTTACCTGAGGAATTCTGGCACCCTGATGATCTGGAGCAGTAAGATGGAAAGGACCTGGTTCCTTGATGTCATTCTCTTGCCACTTCAATCAAACCTGCAGTCCCCTGCCTCTGGACTTTCTGGCTCCTGAGATTTTATATTTCCTCATTTTTTAAGCCATCAAAAAAGCATGCCAACTGATATAAAATATAGTTTTTAACTTTCACCTTGACTTCACTCTTGTCATTGTGAAATTGACAAAATCTCCAGGTGAAGAAGGCCCCAAAGAAGGGCTGGATGAAAGAAATATTATCTTCTGAAAAATGAGAATTTTTGGCAGGGAAGCTAGGTAAGACTAGTGAAAATTCTCAGGCAACTCTGACAATGTGTGTTCTGTAATCAAGCTTCATGTGGCAAATCCAATGTTTTCATTGGACAGGAAGTAGAATTGGAATGTAATATTCACCCACATTGTCCATTTCACAGAATTACTGTTTCCCTTGTCCATTTCAGCATTTACTAAGCTGTAGCCTGACCTGGACAGATGCATTAATCATCTGCACAGCACTTTGGCCCTGCCTTATGTGTGCTTAAGTGGTGCAATGAAACTGAATGCCTGCACCCTGAAAGAGAGAATTGCAGTCCACCATGTGGAAACAGAGCTTGAATATTAAAAAGGAAAACATAGATTTCGCTCAGCCATTAGGATTGGCCACAGCATCTGTCATATCCCTAACACAATCAGGCTAATTGTAAGCCATCAGTTTCATTCTTCTTGGAATCCAAAAATCAGGAAGGTTGAAGGTGCAAATTCTTAAGGGATTGTGATAGCTGTCATTGCTAGGACCTTTCACAATTCCATTTCTTACTCTCTCCAAAGCTTCCATCAGCAGTCCTTTTTAGTACCAGTAAGCCATGTTATGCATTTTTATGAATTAAATGCACAGTGGCTGCATCGATACACAGTGATAAACTGCTCAGTTCCTCCTTGGAATATATTTTTTTAAAGAAAAGAAAAGAAAATGCACTTAGGCAGAAATCATTGATTCTTTGTCGGTAAATCCCCAAAGATTTGGGACTATGTTTTATAAATTGAAATGTAATAGATAAATGAAAGTGTTCAGATTTTATTAAATTTTTCAAGCAGGACTTAAACTGCAAGAAACAATATAGAATTCCATAGACTTTTTCTTAAAATACTCTTTTTGGGAATGTTGTTATTGTTACTATTATTTTTAGGGAAAAGTTGTCTTCAGATCCCGGTAAGGGATAGAAGAATGTCTTTTTGGCATTGGTAGTAACTTAGGTCATTTCTGTTCTTCTGTACATTGTTTTGCAACAATAATTGTGTTTCTAAATATAGGCAGTATGTAAGCTGCTCAGTCATAGGACTTTGCTAGAGGGCCTGAGGGAAAGTGTTCCTGAATAAAATGTTGTTATAGTCTTTTTCCTCAGTTGTTTTAAATTACTGTTGGGCTAGAAATTTTATGTTGGTGTAAATAAGATGTGCAATGACCTGAGGCAGAAAAAGTATATTCATGGAAATGTGAGATAATTATTCCATCAGCTTGGAGGTCTTTCTGGAATGTCAGCATCAGTAGCAGTCCTTGGTGCATTGTAACAGTAATCTAACAACTTCACTAATATAAAGCAAAAATATCTGTCCATTAGACTGATGACAATTTCATAGGTTTCTTTCAGACTTTGCTTAGGTACACATATGCAAGTTTAGAGCTTGGTGGAGCCATGGAACAAGTATATACTAAAAAGGCCCTTTCCAGCATCTGTGGAGATCAAATCTGGAATATATTGTGTCTCCCCATCTTAGGGTAGAAGATATCTTATAGAGCCATCCTGAGTCTCAGGGACATGGGGAAAATAATTATTAATTTTCAAAGCCTTAATGCACCTGTTGCTAGTACTTGTGATCTACTCAAGAACTTAGTGTAATACAAGGGACTCTGGAGAGCTAAACTATGATGTCAACAGAATGGATCAAAGTGAAGTTGTTATAAATGGAACAATTTCAATACCAGCAAAATCTGATCTTAACCTAATTAGATTAAATCAGGGTGTGGACCAACATGGAGACACAGAGAAGGAGAAACCTAAGCCTTCCTAGACTATAATCATGTGAGAAGGTATGAAAGGGTGATGTCACCCAAAGCTTGATTTGTCTACCTTTGTCCATGTATAGCCCTCTCTTAACCCCATATCATCAAACATTCAAACCATAGAACCAACTCCTTGTTCTGATTCTATCCTCATCAGTCATGCTTATAATCAAAACAGACTTCTTTTTTACTGTTCTTATAGGGAGATTGTGTTACTTGGAACATACAAGTTTCTGGTCCCTTATGTTTACCACTGTGAATTTAAAAATTCAATCTTGGATTTATAAATTAGTCTTCAGAGACTGATTTATATGTGTCTGCCCCACCCCCCAGCCCAGGAGACTGAGACACTTTTTGGTGTGCTGAAAAATGTGATTTCTAAGTCTGCAAAGCCACAGGCCAAATTTATACCATGGAAAATTTACTATTAAATTTACTTAGGAAAACAACCAGTTGATATTCCTTGAGTGGCATTCTAACTTTGTTATTTGTATGGGATATTTTAGCCCAATTTTGAGAGGACATGTTGCTACAGAAAGGCAAGGGGTCATGATAATGAAGAATAACTGTCTTATATTTGTATTTAGTTGTATGACTCCACAAAGTAGCACTTGTGTTTTAGTTTGGGCATTAGTAATATACTTTTTGGAGACAGGATGACATTCCAAAAGGTCCAGTCCACAGAATACTGGCAGAATCTAAAGGTAGTGATAATAAAGGGAATGTGTTCATCATTGTTTGATGCACAGACCTTTCTTTGCCATTCAAGAAGCTGGATTTCTCTTAAGTATAAATAGGTTAGCTTTATCATTTTTATTTACTGATAAAATTTTTCGTTTGCATGTCTTCTCCCATAAGCGTTAGTTTCTCAGAATTAGTTACTGAACTTGATACCAGTAATTTTTTAGCTATTTTAAAAACTAAGGAAAAAATACTTTTTATACGAATTTTTACACAGGACTCATATATAATAGATAAAACTGAATCATTATGGTTGAAGTGAGAACAGGGATGAGTCTAGAGATTGCCCATTCATCTTTCTCCTTCCATCTTTCCCCTTCCTGCTACAGTTTCCCTCAAACTTGTTACCAAAAGATCTTTGCTTCTGATGTCCAAGTCTGTGGTACTCGTTTGGGTAGGTCTGTCCTTGAGTTCAGGCTCCATCAAACAGCAAAACCTATATTCCAGACACATCCTCCCTGGCTCATCTCTTTCTTCACATCTAGTTAATCATTGTGATCGGTTTACTTATATCAAGAATACCCATGTATATTTCTCTCCCCTTCTTTATTTCTATTGTGTTAATTCCATCCCTTATCTTTTCTTATCTGGACTATTTTCACAAGCCTTTCATTAATCTTTCTGTTTCTGATTTATTTGTTAATAGTTTCTAAATTTTTTATCAGCAAAGGAAAAAGAAAAAAAGATTGAACATGAAAAACTAATATGTTTTTCAGGGAGAATGAATATATAAATTATATACATGTAATTATTTATTACATAAATTATAAACCAAACATCATAAGATAATATATAGGTAAATATATATAGATACAGATATAGATATATTTGTGTATACACACATATACACAATTTTATGTTTTCTTCTCAGACCCAGTGGATGGCCTTGATCACCCCTTAGAGTATGTATGCCCCACTTTGGAGACTATAGCTCTATGTCTGTCAGAGAAATCTTTCTGAAATGAAACTGCCTACCTTTTAAGGACCTGCAATAGCACTCAATGACTATTAGACAAAATCTAAATTCTGAACACAGAAGACTATTCATGAACAAACCTGGATGATTTCACAAACCTAACATGAAATAATATATATGAAATCTCTTATTAAATGACTAATACTTGTCAAACTATATTTGAAAAATATTAAATGATTTGTACTTGCCAAAATAAGTATATTAGTACCATGGTCAGTCATCAACTTATTTGCTTATAGGCTCAGCAAACCTGACAACAAGAATACATGGCTGGGGGTATCTGTATCATTTACTAGAAAATGCCAATAAACACAGGTTATTTGGGAGGGGTGGGCAGAGAGGAATGGAAATGCATATATAGAGTTCTATAGCATTTATATACCTCAGCCCTTGGAAACTTAGTGAGTGAGCAAAAATAATAAAATGTTAGTATTAGTATTAGAACTCTTGTATCATTAAGGTTATTCTCAAATTATATAAGGATGAAAGGATGCTTTTAGTAATGGAAAAACATTGGTTACTTTGTCTTCAATCATTAAATAAAGCGCTCCATTTAGAGGGAGAACAAAGAAGAATTTTTTTGCATGTGTTTTGAAGTAACGTGAGGGTAAGAAAAGAGGCAGAGCTGAATGTTATGTTATCCTGTTAACCTTTGCCAGTTTTGGCTGGCTTGATATGGTTCAAATTTCTGCCATGTATTTTGATACTCTCTGTCTCCATAGCAGCTACTGAGCAATATGTTGCCAATAATGACTCTGAAAGCATAATTAATTTATAAATAGGTTCTCCTCCTTCATGGTTACCATTATTTGAGAGATAATATGACGTTCTGTGGGTGGTTGAATAGAGTAAAATAGTTCATTTGCTCAGAAAAATATAATTACAAATATCAAAATATTACTAAACAAATACTGGTCAGATTAAATAAAATGATAGTCAATATTTCTTTCATATGGCAAGGAAAAGATTTAAAATTGATATTTATTTTTAAAGAATCAGTAGCAGTAGAAATGAGCAAATTTGGGTAATATCTAAATCTTACTTTCTATGTAAGTGAATAAATAGTAAATAACTGTTCTAGAAGTTTTAGGGATATAAATAGCAAAGTTTAATATGAACCATTGGTTAGTAATAAATATTTCCTTTCTACCTAGGACATATTAAACTAGGCTTAATATTTTCAAATTTAAAATGTGATCATTTAGGACTAATCTGCATTGTCTGTTTATATAGACATCATCTTCTTCCATGAGGGCTTGGGTGGAATTAGACGTGTCTGAAATTTACAGACTATTTTGGAGGGAAGAAAAGTAACAATAAACAGCAGAAGTAAACTTATAGTTCTGGGAATCCTGTATTGTAGGCATGATTGTTCTGTAAGCCCATAATTTCTCTAATATAATATATATAATAGTAATAATATATTACATGTTATTATATATATATATATATATTTTTTTTTTTTTCTGGAATCCAGCAATCTCTCACCCTGCTCTGTCCCTGTTCTTTCTTTATTCCATTGTTTAATAGGAAATACTATAAAATTAAAATTTAATGAGTATTTAAATCATTTAAACTATTTTCATTGAGAGTGATTTGCCTAGTGTCTTCAGCAATTAAAAAGAGAACAAAGTTGGTTTCCTTAAAAGAATGCTTTTCTTTCATATGTATTTACACAATTATTTTAGAGAATGGCAGATTTGGTGCATCAGTGGTGTTTAATTCTCATGATATTTCATTTAAACCTCTCTTTAAAGTAAACCTTATGAGTAATGTGATGATGTAACTGGGAAACAACAGAAACTAAAAGCATTCAAAATTTGAGAAAACAAAATACAGATGATCAGGGTCAGTGCAAATAAGGCTACTAATGATCACCCATCTGCTCCATTGTTGGCAAAAACGAGACCCAGTTGTTGCAGTATGCCTTGTTCTTTCTCCTGTGCACTGGCCATTGGCAAATGAAGTTTTCAAAGCAAAAATCTGAATTGCTGAGAGGGTTTACCCTGAGATCATGTAAAGATCTTCTTGCCATCTGTATTAGTCAGCCAAAGGGGTGCTGATGTAAAGTACCAGAAATCGGTTGGCTTTCATAAAGGGTATTTATTTGGGGTAAAAGCTTACAGTCACAAGGCCCTAAAGTCTGACTCATGGTAACTTCCTTATCAAATTCTGTTGCCACATGTTGAAGCAAGATGGCTGCTGGTTTTTGCAAGGGTTCAGCCTTCTCTTCCCTCTTAAGGCTCTGTGGGTCCAGCTCCTTCTGAACTCAGCTATAGGCTGGCATAAGGCTCATTTTTCTTCCCAGGGCTCGTTTCTTTCTGGGCTCAGCTGCTCTGTTCTCTTCACAAATTCAGCTGTAAACTATCAGGTGAGTGGCTGATCTCTCTTCCCTGGACCTCTGCAGTGTCTATGGAGCTGTCTCTCTTCCTCTGTGTATCTTCTCTGTGTATCTACTTCTCTGTATCTACTTCATTGACTGTCCATTTATATAGCCCAGAATGGGGCAGGAAATCAAACTGAATTATACTCTAATGACATGGTCAAATCAAAGCCCTCATCATAACATAATTTAATCAAAGACATCTCTGCTGAATCTAATACAATCAGAGGGTTTCACGCCCAGAGGAACAGATCGGTTTACAAACATAATCTCTCTTTTTGGAATTCATAAATAATCTCAAAGTGCCACACCATCCAAAGTGTTTTCTTGCTTTCCTATCAATCCAATAGGTTGGAACATTAGATCCATTAGGAGAAAGTGGAGGGGAGGGCTCATAAACCTTCTTCGTGTATACAACGGGTTATGGCCACTGCACTGCTGCTGTCACCGGGCTGCCAAGGTGACCCTCAAAGATTCAATTTAATTTTCTAGGAAAGACAGGTTTAGTGGGGAATAGAAGCAGCCCCTCAAGTTGGTGCCATTTCTTTTCTCTTTTTTTCTTCATAGTTAAACACCTATGTATCAGTCAGCTTTGCTCTAGTGACAGCAGCTTTCAATCTTAATAGCTTTAAACCCCCAAATTGTGCTTTGTGCTCATATTACACGTAGAAGCTGTTAGTGGGCAGCTCTACTCTGTGTCTTGTCATTCCAGGATCCAATCACTATTTAGGTAATGCTATTCTTGTGGCAGAGGGAAAAGATCAAGAAGCTGGTGGAGGCGCACGATGCTTGTCAAAACGTTTGTTCTCAACCAGTGCCCTGTCACTTCCATTCATATTGACCCAAGCGAGTCCATGGCTAATCACAAAATGGGGCATAGCAATACCACCCCCACCCCCACCAGAATGCCCAGAAATTCATGAGGCAAATCCCTTTATAAGGAAAGGAAGGAAGAACTGAGAACAAGTATGCAATCGACCGCAGCATATAATGTTCATAAATACAGCACCCTCAAGCAGGCAAATGGTCACAGCTTTTTCCTAAATTGTAATGCTCCCTTACATCTTCCTTCCCACATAATGAACCATTCACAGTCCATTTTAATGTGATTTTTGCAAACCTATGAAAAAGACAAAAGTGGTGTGGGCCAGAAAGATATGAAAATGTCACCATACGTGTTATTCTTGACTCCATCTGTGTTCTTTGTTCCTGCATACCCTGATGTGTAGCATTAAAAGGACTGAATGTTAAATTCCTTGTGCAGAAGTTCAGTCACCTAATTGTAGATCAGAGCTTTACAAGTTATTAACTGGTAACCTGAACATGAAATCAATGGGGGATCTGCATGTCATTTATGTAAAAGTCCAAAGTCAAATTTGTCACTTCAAAAGCAGATAATATCTAGGGCATGTAGACTGGACATGTCAACATTCTGCTCACTTCATCTGTCACTACTTTTTGCCATTTCAGTTAGCATTCTAGTGATGCGCTCCCACTGTGTTCATTCTCTGCCTTCGTCTGGTCCGTTAACTCAGAGCAGGATAATGGAGGTTTTCAAATATTATTTGATAGTTTGCCCTCTTCAGAACATAATACCAAGGGAAAGCTATTTGATGTGAGGAAAATTCATTGTTATCAGTTGATTTTTAAATATTATTTACATTGTCAGAAATTTTATGTTTTTAATATATTTATTGAAACTCCATACAGGTAAAGCATGCTAAGTTCTTTAGGAAGATGTAGGAATTAGGTGACCAAAAAAACCACACACACAATAATATTGCTGTTAAATACAATGTTGGAAAACTGCTCCTGTGGTTACAGCTGCATCTGTGAACTCATCCTTTCTCCTGCAGTAGGGGTTACTCTAGGCGTTATGTTCTCAGAGTAGTGGAGTTCAGGTTGCACACATAACACAACTGTGTCTTTTAAAATAGCTATTCTCATTGTAAATTTAGGCACAATACTCAGAATTCAGAATTTGTGATTACTTGCTTTGAATAATGTTTCCGCAGGTTTTATCCCATTCATATTGACTGTGAGGCATATTTCAATAATACATTTGCTCAGATTTGCTCTTCCTCCCTCTTTCATTATACAAAATCCAAGGTTCAAAATTGTAAAGTAGCCTGTAGTCCACTTTCACATCTTTTTTCCTTCATGGTGTCCTCAATCTCTTAGGCTTAGAGTCTAGATATCTTTGCAAACAAAGCCTTATCTGAAAGCAATCAGCACTAATTCTTATTTATTTATTCATTTTTCTAGCACTAATTCTTTAAAAAACAAAAATATAGCCATCTTCAGGTTACTCTACACTGTAGCAAAAGGCTGGTCCTATGATGGGTGAGAAAGAGGACAATGACTCATTCAGATGTGCTTAAAACTTTTTAGGCAGTTTGTTATAGATATTAATTGGTGTAACAGAATATTATATTAGAGAAAGGACACAGCTGGAATAACATACCAAGGAAAACCAAGATTTTTGGATAAACCTTCTTTAAGACTCACTTTTGTTAAGACTCTTAATCTCTTCACCTATAGCATTGTTACTGGGGAGGCCTAGAGGCCAAACTTCTTCAAGGAAAGCTCTTCTCACTTGTGGGTTTGGTTTTCCTCACAGTGGTCCCCAGGTTACTTTGCAGAAGAAACTAAAATGCAATTAGTCACTTCTCTTTACTAACACTTAGCTTTAGAAAACCTCTGTTTTCTTCCTTAAGGTTTTTAGTTCCCTTGTCTTCAAAGTTTTCCATTTCTAGTTCTTGGAAAGAAAATCTAAGACAATATTTGCCCTTTGTTTGCTGATGGTAAACCAGGAGGTTTTCACCCACCTGACTGATGGACTCAGTATTATCTTCCATTAGGTATTTGCTTGAAATCTGCAAAAGTTGCCTTTTCCCCACTGATTATAAACATCTTTCGTCAACATGAAGTTCTTTTGGGAGTGTGAACTTCCTGGCTTTTAATTGTACAGTGAGGGCATGGCCCTACAAAATTTAAGTTGCCATCAAAGCATTTCTTTAAAGAAAGTATAAAGATCTGAACCAGATTTTTAAACCACACAGTGAAAGAGTATCTTCACCCTGGCATCTTATAATTATTGACCACTGGAGTCATGCAGGCAACATCAAGTACTATGGTGCCCATTTTAACAATCTAGATCTCCATTTGACCCAATAGAGGGTTTCAAAGCCTGGGGTTTGAATTCAATAAACCCAGGAATGCTAGGACCCCAGGACCAACACTTTCCAAGTGTGAGGCTTATAGAAATTTTATGCACTGTGAGTTTTGGGTTTTTGTTTTTTTTTTTTTTTCAGTCTATAAGGGAAAGAGAATATCTCTTTCAATATGATTTTTGCAGGAATTAAATAAGATGATATATTTAAAAATTGGTTATTACTATGCCTGGCATAGAATAAGCAAATAGTGATATTTATTATTGTTGATTTCAATTCAACAAATGTTTATTAAAATTCACCCTAAGGGTAGTCTAACAAAGAATAATTTCAATTTGTCCCTATAACCTGCTTATAAATATACTTATTGAGTATAATGCCAATATGTATTTTTTTTTTTTAAGATTTTATTTATTTATTCATTTATCCCCCCCTTGCTGCTTGTGCTTGCTGGGTCAGCTAACCATGCCGTGCGGGCGGGCTTGCCTTCACCAGGAGGCCCCGGGAACTGAACCCGGGCCTCCCATATGGTAAACGGGAGCCCTACTGATTGAGCCACAGCCGCTTCCCAATATGTATTTTTAAGTAATAAATAAATTCAAATATTCCCATTTCTGTGATGATAATGGTTGTATTCATTTCCAAAGAGGAGTGGATTAAACATGGGTTAGACTCAGATTGCTAAATGTTAAGCAGTTATTATACAATAAAAGTATGACTCAGAAAGCCTTATTATAACATACAAAATTTATTAATTAGCACTCTTGCATGAAGAGATTTATATATCTTTGTATTTATTTTTAAAAATCTGTTATAGGCTAATAATATGGGCAAGCTAGTTTGAAGAAGAAAGATGATTTTATTGAGTAACATTCTGCACAATTTAAATATCAATAGAACTGTAACACAAAATATTAATCCTCTTTAAGTTAAAATATATAGATGGTACCATTACTATAAGCTTATAGGAAATAAATTCAGAGCTGCAGTTAATTTTTAGGACGTGAATGGTAGAATTTATCTTTCATTTCATTAGAAATTTAATTTAAAACTTTCTCCTGCTCAGTGATCTAAATTTATTTGAGTTTAAAAGATTTGGAGAGTAAGACAGGGAGAAATCCTTAATTTGTTGGTGATGGAAAATATCCACTTATTGGCAAGACAGGAAAATAAAATTATGAGTCTTGTTTGGAATTGTTTGATTACCAAGAGAGCTTCAATGGTATTAGCAAATGTGTAAAACAAATTAGACTTTCTGAGATACTCTTCGATTTCAGCAATTATAATAGCCAAAGAATTATGATTATTCACGTTATTCATAACATACCAAATGATTATCATATTCCTTAGAGAGATATCACTTCCAGATGGTATGTTTTTAATTTTTTCTAATTTGTCTTTTCAATCTTTTGAGACAGTTTTTGTAGCAACTACATTTCTAAGTATATACTTTGTAAGAATAAAAACTTTGTGATAGTAGGAATATCTACCATTTATTGATTTCTTACCATGTGTCTAACATTTTTTGTGGAGTATTTGTTCTTAGGTCCTACAACAATTGTAGGAAGTAGGGTCGATGATTATTGCTATAAAAACACGAGGTTTAAAAGTTTGAAAAACCTCCTGAAGTTCTCACAACTAGTGATGGTAATAGGGCTAATGCTCAGGAATGCTTGAATCCTCTCCTGCTGCTTTCTACATATGGTTTAGGTTTAAGGCAGGGATGCTTATTTACCGCAAAGCCCAAATCCAGACTCTTGGACCTAATTGCCTTCTGGTAATCCACGTGATGCCAGAGAGATGCTTTCTAGCAAGAGGTATGATACACCTTGACTCCACTTACCTGGTCACCACTGGAGGGAGGGTGGCTCCGTTTATTATTTCATATCCCCCCATTAAAGCCTTGTAAGCTGAGGCATCAGTTTGTGGCTTTTCATCCCTTGTGTGTGATTGTGTGTGTTGTTTCAATGTGTGTATGAGATGTGTATCTATATATGAGATCTAGGTGTGGTGGGTGTATGTATGAATGTGTGTGTGAGGTTTTTGTGTGTGTGTTCTGCATGTTGTGCCGAGTGTGTGTGAGGCTTGTATATATGTGTCTATGGTATGTGTGAAATGTATGGTGTGTGAGTTAAATGTGTTGTCTGAGTATTTTGTGTGGGTTGGGGGGGGGAATAGAAAGGTAAGGGGAGAGTAGAGATTGGACAGATGGACGTAGCCACAAGTTCTCTTTTTATAAGAATAGTTATCATTGAAAGTGAACTTTGGAGTCTTGGAGTCAAGTCTCACCCAGCTCTGTAACTAGCTACTTAAAATTTGGAAGCAAGATAACCTTTTTGAATCTTAGTTTTCTCATCTGGAAGAGACCTTTGAACTTAAGTTATATGAGGGTTAAATTATTAATGTTCAGGTTGAAGTCACATATAAACTATAAAATAGTATTAATATTTGCACATTTTTATTAGAAGTTACATTATTTTTCCAACAACATTTCCTGCCCCCCGCCCCAAGATGGCTCCCTCATCTGTTTGCTCGTTGTTTTTGTTCATTGTCAACTCATTGTTTTTTGTTGTTGTTTGTTGTCGGCTCATTGTCTGTTTTTTTTTTTTGTTTTGTTTTGTTTTGTTTTTTTCTTTAGGAAGCACTGGGAACTGAACCCGGAACCTCCCATGTATGTGGGAGGCAGGTGCTCAACTGCTTGAGCCACATCCACTCCCTCCAACATTTTTATAGTGCATTTCTAGAAGAACAAAGTAACATGTAAGGTGTTTTAATGTGAAACCTATCATTATGTGCTTCTATCTCCAAGTAATTTTTTTTAAGATGGTACTGGGGAACAAACTCAGGACCTCATACATGAAAAGCAGTTGCTCAAACACTGAGCTACACTTGCTCCCCTATCTCCAAGGAATTTTTAAAGTTGATTTGCATGGCAATAAGCAGCATGTTATATATAGAAGAAGAAACACACTGCTATAAGTCCATCTGGTGAATATCTTTGGCATATTAAGCACTTACCGTCTTAATTCATGGAACGCCAAGTCCATTTTCACTGGGTGCTTTTGCTCTAAGGTGTGGGTCATCAAACTGTACCACATTAATAGAATTTGGCATTGATATTTTTCAGGTCATTATTTTTTAGATATTTGGGAATGGATAAAAATATATAGAATGTGGCAGTTCCTCAAATGGTTAAAATTAGAATTATCAAATGACTAAGCAATTCCACTACTATGTATATATCCAAGAGAAATGACAATATATATCCTCACAAAAACTTGTACACAAATGTGCATAGGAGCCAAAAAGTAGAAATAATCCAAATGTCCATCAACTGATGAATGGAGAAACAAATGTGATATATTAATACAATGGAATATTATTTGGCCACAAAGAGGAATGAAGTCCTGATACATCCTACAACATAGATGTACTTTGAAAACATTACATGAAATTAAAGATGCCAGACACAAACACAAAGGATCACATATAAATGAATCCATTTATATGATATGTCCAAAATAGGCAAATCTACATATAAAGAAAGTAGATTATTGGTTACCTAGGATATGGGTGGGAAGTGGGGTTATTGGGGGTGACGGCTAAGGGATATGGGCTTTGTTTTGGGGCTGATAAAAATTTTTTCCAAAATCAGCTGTGGCAATGGATGCCCAAATCTGTGAGTATACTAAAAGCCAATGAATTGAACCCTTTAAATGGGTAAACTATGTGGTATGTGAATTGTGTCTCAACAAAGCTCTCTAAAATAAATAGATGCGGAACAATTTTCCTAAGTAGTGAACCTTCCCCATTTATTACACCCATAGTTCCTAGAAGAGGCCATCATCGCCATCCTAGATACCAATCACAAAACAAAGAGAGAGGATAAGAGGCAATTAGATCACAAAGCACCCCAAGTACAAAGTCTACCTGTAAGTGGATGATCTTGTTAAGGTTGATTGGCCAGGGTGAGGGAATAGTTGAGCAACAATCAACGCTTTAATATATGGTGATAGTTTCTGGAAACAGTAGGCCTTGAGAATTGCTGTATGGAGAGAGAAATTCCATTCTCATTCTCTCTCTCTTCCTTGCCATCCACCCCTCTCTCCTACCCTCCCATCTTTCTTCTCTCTGTACTCCTTTCTACTTTTCCAAATAAGTAGCTATTGTGCAATAGCTAATTTAGAATTTCAGTAAGCATACATTTGAAATAACAGTTTTCTTTGCTTCCATGACTTTGAAGTATTTTGAGACACAAGATTGGGGGAAAGTGCAGTGTTGGGGTGGACCATATGTAGCCTAATTGCTATAGGAAGAACTTTTGTGAATGCATTATCTGATTATTTCCTGTTTCTGTGAATTCTAACTGAAGTTATATCACATTCACTGTGTTTTCAAATGATATTGCCTCATTACCTCTACTCTAAGTAACAAAGTATACTCCTATTATATTCTCAAATGTAATCTCTGCCTTTTAAAGCATTTTTTTCATGGCTTCACATTTAATTGAAGAATGAGCTGAATATGCACCTTTGTAAACCTAACCAATAGATATATTTGACAAATTTTAGTTTTGAAATGGTGGTAATATTTCAGGTTTAAAAATTGGTATTTTTATGAAATATCTTTCATAATATATTGAAATGTTTCTGAAATGTGACACTTGGATTCTAATTACTATTATTAAATATCTGTGAATCTGTTTTGAATAAACAGATAAGTAGTATTTATGTACTTTGTAACACTATGTAAGATATATTACTGGGTGTGGTGAGAATTAGTGGCATACTGAATAAAACAATTTATCATCTCTTGCCTGTCAATCCTATGTTTATTGCATTTATATTTCTGACAGTCTCCATAATGGAATTTTAAAAACTGAGCAAATGTTCAGAACTGAATTTCTGTATTCCAGAACTCTAAGTAATGGAAGTATTGAGATTTGAAGAATCGTTGAGTAGGCAAGGTTTTATAATTGTTCTGAGAAAAATAAATTAGTAAAGTTTTTAGATTGCTATTAACAATCAAGTATGCAATCATAAGGAAATAGTGAAATGTACACCTCTTAATTATATTAACACTGATCTCTATCTACAACAGATAACACTGTTAATCATGACACTTTTGTACATTTTATGGGGGAAAGTTTTCTCATTGTACTCTACATTCTTATCATTACATATCCTGAACACACAACCCAAACATGCTGTGCAAGCAAAGAATCTGGGTTGGTATGTGTGGATGCTTATGTGACATGTCAACAAACATATACAAAAGTGAGAATATGGAGAATTGAAAAAGTTTCTAGGGTTCATTTTTTTCAATGGCTGAATTTGAATAATAAACCCTTGTAAGGAATGAATGGCCAGGGGCAGTGACTAAACTGGGTACCCTCATGCTCAAATTTAATTAGTTCACAGATTGGGTTTTCCCAGAAACAGACTCAGAGAAAGAGATCATCCAGAAAGAGGTTTATTAGGGACTGCTCTTAGAATAAGCAAGAGGAGGGAAGGGAAGAAAGCGGAGATGGAGAAGAAATTGGTCTGCAGTGCAAGCTTGATGAAGGCCTCAACAGTTCTAAAAGGGAATTCTGACCCTGGCACAGGCCTTCAGAGTTTCCCTAAATTTGAGTGAGGAGGCCGGGCCTTTGCATTCCTTGTTGACCAGATACTGGATAGTTGGGCAAGGTGCCCTTTTTTAGCTGAGGCTATTTCCAAAGAGGGCTGACAGCTGAGAGTACTTCCCAAACCTGGAGAAATAAGTCCTTCCTTCCTGAAGAGGGATCATCACAACATTCACTACAAATGGTGAGATATTCTGGAAGTAGCAGGTTTTGAGAAATGTTGTATGGATAGATTCCTTCCTTTTTACCTTCCTTCTTTGATCCTTTCTTTCTTGCTCCCAACCCAGTCTTTTTTCAAATATAACTTTCAAGGACTGGGCTGTTAGTTATCATGAGCCATGAAAAGAAATCTTTTTCACAAAATCCAACTATTCTTGTAATGTCAAGATGTGGATTAATTGATAGTTATTATACTCAACAATCATAATTGTTTTGCAGGGAACAGTTAGTTCTGTGTATCTGATAACAAAAGTATTCCCTTGTGACAAAGTGAAATGTCAGAAGGAAGGTCCAAATAAAATTAGTTTTTCCACTCTATTAAAGAAAAGAAAAAAATAAAGAATATTTATTGAGTGTCCACCACATGTGACATCACAGATACTGTATCTATATTAGAAGTTGATAAAAAAAAAAGAAACAGTACATTGATTTGAAAAGTTTTGTTCTCATTTAACCATTCATTTTTATAAAATAAAAATTTATTAAGCAATTTATAAATATAGCACTTAATAAAATGATAGCATGTTCATTTGGATTGGGTTGATGCTTGGTTGGCTGTTTATTCTTTTTTTTGCTTTTTTTTAGCTATCACAGGAGGCTAATGTATGGATATATGAAAACAGATTGACATTGTTTATTATGTACTGATTTTTTTCTCAAAACATTAACATAAAATGGACTTTCATTAAAGACAGTATAGAAACTACTAATCAGAAAACTTCTTAGGTATGTAAAGTTGTGTTTAATTATATATGTATTTTACAAGACATTTATAAGTGTCACTTAAATGACCTGTAAGAATGGAGATTGGCCAAAGGCTATGAGTCTTTTAAGATTTCCATGGGTCTTTTAAGATTGCTCATCAGTCAACTCAGGATAGTTGTCACTGTTGGCTATACAGCCTTGTAGATACACAAAGATAACTCAAGGCAGAGATTTCTACATCTTTAGCTGCCTTATTCCATTAACTATTGAAATTCATTCCCTGTAGAGATATTTTGCATCAATCAATGTAATAAGGGAATTAGAACAGTTTATGTCTAAAAGAGCAATTGTTTTATCATCTACCATAACTGTTAAATTTATTAAAGGAAAAAGTGTTTGAAGTTGAACCATTCTTCTAATTCATGCATCTTTCTTCTAAAAACATGTAGATAAAAGTGAATCATGCTGGCAAATCTAATTTGAAAAGCAAAAAAAAAAAAAAAAAAAAAAGACTGGATTTTTTTTCTCTCTGATATCACATATTTTTGCAGTGTTTGCTTGACTGTATTTTTCATGTGAAACCTGACATTAGAATCCCTTATACATTGAGAACGAATTCAAAATAAGTAATTTCTGTTATCAGTCTTTGACTTTAAGAATTGACACTCTTCTTTAACTTGTAGATGGAAGTTTAAGCAGTTCTTAAAGAGAAAGTCTGTAGCATAACCTATCAACATTTCTAATCTAATGGGAGTAGAAATATGTTTTTCTTCATTCATGCAAGAAAGTTTTCCTGATGGATACCACATAAGGGTGGCTAATAAACATGCCGCATAAACACACCATCCCTGGGATCCATGTTACATAATGACCAAGCTTTAGTAAAGGCCTCATTTTTTAAATTTACTGACTTCCTGGGTCTTCATGTAGGTTTTATTCCTATTTGGAGAATAGATCTATCTATCCTTATCTTTTGGTTTCCTATCTCAATTCTACAATCTCCACTCTGGTCATTACCCACTATAATCATTTTGAAATCCTACTTCCCACAGTAATTTGTCAGGTTTCCTAATCTTCCAACTTCCTATTACTCATTAATTCAATTCCTTCTACAGGCCTCCTATAGCTTTCCTAACCAATTTCAAATTATCTAGCCTTATCTTGAGAGCCATTCACCATGTTGTCCCTTCTTATTTCTTATTCCTTATCACCCCTGATTCCTCCTTTTGCTCACACCTCTACATGCAAACACATTTCCAACGTATGACAATGTTTTAGTTTTATATAATGCTTTTGCCTTGAAGAGTTTTAATCTCTTTTCGTCACACCTTTTAAGACTCTTTTAAGGGTTTTCAGGGAAAGACATATCTGTTTAGGAATTAAAAACTCAAAGAAGAAAGCAATTGAGCAATGGTTCAAAATTCAGTAATGCAACTAGCATAAAATCCTGTGTTTTGTGCACATCTTCCTCTTCATTGGCCTCTCTGGTTCTTCATCTCACAATTAGTATCAAAGGCCGTTTCTTAGGCACTACTACTCTGTTACTCTGAGTAGTATTAGCTATTCTGTTTTCAGGTCATGTCCTCTGTAGCAACAAGTGATCATTCTTGAATGATAGAGTCATAGAAGTTAAGTACTGACAGGGAATTTCAACATACAAGAACCCACCTTCCCATTCAGCACAGAAAGCTCTCTTAGAATGTTCTTGATGGTAAAAATCCACTTTTAGGAGAAAGCATCGACTCACAAGACAAACTCTTTCCTTATTTCACAGGATTAATTTTTAGAAACGTATTTTTTTCTGCTGAAGTCTGTATCTCTGCCACTTCCTTCTCTTGATATGAAATAGGTCCCTGGAAAGATAGAAAATAATTCTAATAATCTCTGTTTGCCTTGATAATCCAACTGAAGGCAGCTATAATTTCCCTGATTAAACTTTCTCTGTTTGGGGCTGGATGCCCAAGTTGCTTCAACAATTCCTCTTAAGGCAGTATTTTGAAACTTTTCACACCTCTGATGTGATAGGTTGGTCAGCAGATTTCACAAGTAGTCTTGTCAGTGTTGGCCCAAATGTTGCTGTCACTCACTATGTTTAGTCATTAAGTGCTAAAGATAGTTTTCATAACCTTCAAATAAATTAATAATCACCTTCTTTAGCCTTTAATGAATATAAATGCTCATATTCATAGTATTTTGGTTATTAAAGTATCCATAAGCTAAAAGATTACTTAAGATTATTGTGCAATGATGCTAAAAACTCAAATGTAATGTGTTATCATATTTACAAGTGATTTGGAAAAAGACTTATTTAGTCTGGTATTTTGAAGACCTATTAAGATGTCAGTGAATAATATTTTTAGAAGTTTCGTATTGCTCACACATGAGAGTTTTGGAAATTGTTAAGTGAAAATTTTCTGAGCATTTTGTTTGTTGAAAGTATCTAATGTTTCTTGCATTTTTTTCCTTCCCACATTGGGATGCATTGGGGGGATTGGGATAGCACCAGCGCAGTTAGAACTTCCTATCTTTCTACTTAATTACTTGATGAAAATGCTCTATTCCAGTTGGGGGAAAATAGGCTAGGTTTGTTTTTTTAGCCTTTTAGAAGTTTTGGATTCTTCTGAGAATGTAATGTGATTTAGTAACCCTCACTTGGAAAATATGCATATACACATAACACAGAATTAGCATTAAATTTTAGATGCACATAGGCCCCTGGGAGCACATCTCTATTTCCATTTTATGGTACTAATATCAGTTTGACAATCACTAATTTAGTTGTGCCTCTATTTTTTGTTGTGGTAAGATAAATATAAAATTTTTCATTTCATTTTTAAAGTACATTTAAGTGTACAATTCAGTATCATTAATTGCATTCAAAATGTTGTATAACCATCACCACTATCTATTTCTAAAATTTTCATTACCCCAAACAGCAATAGTTATTAAGCAATAACTCTATATTCCTTCCTCCCTTCCCCCAGCCCCTGGTAACCTGTAATCTATTTTCTGTCTTTATGAATTTGCCTATTCTAGATATTTCATATAATTGGAATTGTTTGGCCTTTTGTGTCTGACTTATTTCACTTAGCATGATGTTTTCAAAGTCCATCCATGTGGTAGTATATATCAGAACTCCATTAATTTTTATGGCTGAATAATATTCTATTGTATGTGTATACCACATTTTGTTTATCCATTCGTCTGTTGGGTTGCTTCCACCTTTTGGTTATTGTGAATAATGCTTCCAACGAATATTCATGTACAAGGATATCTTTGAGCCCTTCCTTAATTCTTTTAGGTATAGAATTCCACTAGGAGTGGAATCGCCAGTTCATATGGTAATTACGTTTAATTTTTTGAGGAACTGCCAAACTATTTTCCACAGCAGCTATGTCGTTTTATAGTCCACAGACAATGCCCGAGAATACCAGTTTCTCCACTTCCTTACAGACTCTTGTTATTTCCCTTTTCTTAAATAATAGTCATCCTAGTGGGTGTGAGATAGTATCTCATTGTGGTTTTGACTTTAATATCCCTAGTGGCTAATGATGTTGAACATCTTTTCATGTGCCTGTTGGCCATTTGTGTATCTTCTCTGGAGAAATGTTTATTGAAGTCTTTTGCCCATTTTCAAATTGGATTGTTATTCTTTTTAAGTTCTAAGAGTTCTTTATATATTCAGGATATTAAATACTATTAGATATATGATTTGCGACTATCTTTTCCCAGTTCTGTAAGTTGGATTTTCACTTTCTTGATAATGTTCTTTCATGCACAAAAGTTTTTAGTTTTGATGAAGTCCAGTTTATCTGTTTCTCCTTTTTTGCTATTTGTACTTTTGACACCAAATCTATGAACCTTTTGCCAAATAGAAGGTCCTGAAGATGTCTCCCTAAATTTGTGTATTAGCCAGTGGAATCTTGATGCAAAGTACCAGAAATCTGTTGGCTTTTATAAAGGGTATTTATTTATTTGGGGTAGACGCTTACAGACACATGGCTCTAAAGAGTCCAATTCAAGGTACCATAAGAGGTGCTTTCTCACCCAAAGTGTGTTGCCATGTGTTGACACAAGATGGCGGGTGACATCTGTGAGGGTTCAGCCCTCCTTCTTCCCCTTAAGGATCCATGGTCCCAGCTTCTTCTGATCTCATCTGTAGGCCAGCATAAGTCTCATCTCTCTCCCTGGGCTTCATTTCTTTCTGGGCTCAGCTGCTCTGTTCTCTTCGGAAGGTCAGCTATAGACTATCAGGCTCTTCTCTCTTCCTGGGGCCTCTGTTGTGTCAAATGAGCTGTCTCTTTTCCTCTGTGCTCTTCTTCTTTGTGTGTCTACTTCCATGTGAGAATCTGTTTTATCAGCCCACCGAGGGGGTGGGAACTCAACACTGCATGCCCTAATGACTGGTCGAATCAAAGCCCTAATCTTAACATAATTTAAAGACATTTCAGCTGAATCTACAATCAATGAGTATCATGACCAGAGGAACAGACCAGTTTATAAACATAATCAAATATCTTTTTTTTTTTTTTTTTGGAATTCCTATATAATATCAAACTGCTACAGTTTGCTTCTAAGAATTTTATGTTTTTAGCTTTGATATTAAGGTCATTATTCCATGCTGAGTTAATTTTAGTAGATGGTGTGAGATAGGGGTACAAATTCATCTTTTTTGCACATGGATAAGCAATTTTCTCAGAAACATTTTTTGAAAAGACTATTCTTTTCCCATTGAATGAACACGGCATCCTTGTCCAAAATCAATCAGTCATAGTGATGTGGGTTTATTTCTGAACTCTCAGTTCTATTCTGTTGGTCTATATGTCTGTCCTTATGCCAACACCACACTGTTTTGATTACTGTAGCTTTCTGGTAAGTTTTGAAATCAGGACTTTGTTCTTCATTTTCAAGATTGGTTTGGCTATTCAGGGCCTGTTGCAATTCTCTGTGAATTTGATGCTTGTTTTCCATTTCTGCAAAAGGCTGTCAGAATTTTAATCAGAATTGTGTTGCGTCTGTAGATTGCTTTAGGTAGTATTGACATATTAACAATGTTAAGTCTTCTAATCCATGAAGATGGGATTATTTAGGTCTTCTATAAGTTTCTTTCAGCAAAATTTTATAGTTTACAGTGTATAGGTCTTATACGTTCCTGGTTAATTTTATTCCTAGATATTAAATTTTAGGTGCTATTGTAAATATAATTATTTTTCTGATTTCCTTTTCAGATTGTTCGTTGCAGGTATATAGAAACACAATTGCTTTTTGTGTGTTGGTCTTGTACTCCAGAATTTTGCTGAATTTATTAGTTCTAGTAGCTTTCTTGTAGGGTTTCCAGGATTTTCTACATATAGAATACATGTCATCTGCAAATAGAGATATTTTAATCCTTCCTTTGCAATTTGGAAGTCTTTTATTTTCATTTTCTTGCCTAATTGCTCTTGGTACAATGTCAAATAGCAGTAGCAAAAGTGGGCATCTTTGCTTGTTCCTGACCTTAGGAGAAAACTCTTTCCTTCACCATTGATTATGGTATTAGCTGTGGGTTTTTATATATGTCCTTTATCCTGTTGAGGAAGCCCCCTTCTAGTCCTAGTTTTCTAAATGTTTTTATCAAGACTGACTGGATTTTCTCAAATGCCCTTTCTGCATCAATGAAGATGTTCATGTGGGGTTTTTCCTTCGTTATTTTAATGTGGTGTATCACACTGACTGATTTTCTTACCTTGAACCACCCTTGCATTTCTGGGATAAATCTCACTTGGTCATGATGTAAATTCCTTTTACTGTGCAGTTAGATTCAATTTACTAGTGTTGTGTTGAGGGGTCTTTTTCATCTATTTTATCTAATTTTTTGATGTACAATTGTTCATAGTATTCTCTTATACTCCTTTTTAGTTCTTTAAGTTTGATACTAATGTCCCCACTTTCATTAATTCCTTTAATTATTTGTGTCATCTTCCTTTTTTTTTTTTTTTTTTTTTTTTTTTTTTTTTGACTGTCTAAGGTTTGTCTATTTTTATTAATCTTTACAAAGAACTAACATTTGGTTTCATTGATTCTCTCTATTGTTTTTCTAGTCTCTATTTATCTCCATTTATCTTATCTCTACTCTAATCTTTGCTAATTCTTTCCTTCTGCTAACTTTGGGTTCAGTTTGCTCTTTTTCTAGTTCCTCAAGATGTGAAGTTAGGCGATTAATTTGAAGTCATTTTTTAAAATACAGGTATAAATTTCTGTGTGAGCATTGCCTTTGCTGTATCCCATGAGTTTTGTTATATTGTGTTTTTTTAATTTTTTAATTTTTATTTTTAAAGAAGCTTTAGATTACATAAATGTTATGTTAAAAATATAGGGGATTCCCATATGCCCCACCCACTCCCCCTCTCACACTTTCCCAACAACAACCTTCATTAGTGTGGTATATTTGCTAAAATTCATGAACACATATTGAAGCACTGCTACTAACTATGGACTATAGTTTGCATATAGTTCATACTCTGTCTCACATGATTTCGTAGGTTATGACAAAATATAAAATGGCCTGTATCTGTCATTGCAGTGTCATGCAGGACAATTCCAGTGTTCTGAAAATGCCCTCATATTACACCTACTCTTGCCTTTTCCTCCCCTCAGAACTCTGGTGGCCACTGCCTTTACATCAATGATAAAAGTTCTTCCATTGCCAGAATAACAATAAGTTTATAGTAGAATAATAATAAGTCTGTTTTAGTCTATTGTTCTTTCCCCAGTCTTGAGAATTTTGGAATGATGATGACCAGTCTGTTTTCATTGAGAGAAGGCCTAGGTCCCAGTGCGGGTCCTGAGGGCTCTAGAGACATCCAGACACTGTAAGCAGGGCAGACAAGAAGCTTAGGGATTCAGCACCCTATCAGTGGGCCTTACTCTGGAATTTATGCTCCACAGTGTAACAGACTTAGACTCATTTATAGTTTCCCAACACATGGCTCTTCTGTTTCTTTTTTTTTTTTTTGGACCCATAATTAGCACTATACTTGTTAAATATATGTCCCAGAGACTTAAATCTTTCATCGGTCCATGTGCCAGTTGAGTCCTGAATCTCAGCAGAGTTGTGACACCTACTCCCCAGTTCATTGGACTCACCTAGGACAACTAACATGGGGATGATGATGGACAACACCCATCCCAAGGAACAGAGTATGTCTGCAACTATTATATTGTGTTTTGTTTTCATTTGTCTCAAGACATTGTTTATATTCTCTTTTGATTTCTTCTTTTACCCATTGGTTGTTTAAGAGTGTGTTGTTTAATTTCCACAATTTATGAATTTTCCAACTCTCCCTCTGTTATTGATTTCTAGCCTTTTTCCATGGTGGTCAGAGAAAATACTTTATATGATTTCAATCTATTTAAATTTAATGAGACTTATTTGGTGTTTACATATAGTCTATCCTGGAAAAAAATCCATGTGCACTTGAGAAGAATGTATATTCTATTGTTGTTGGGTGAGGTGTTCTATACATTTCTCTTAGGTCTAATTGATTTATAATAGTGCTCAATTCCTCTATTTCCTCTGTCTAGATGTTCTAACCATTTTTGAAAGTGGTTAACTTGAAGTCTTTTGCTATTAATATAGAACTGTCTATTTCTCCTTTAGTATTGTTAATGTTTTCTTCATGTGTTTAGGCCTTTGTTGTTAGTTGCATATATGTTTATAACTGTTATATCTTCTTGTGAATTGACTCTTTTATAAATATATAATGTCCTTCTGTGTCTCTTCTAATAGTTTTGGCTTTAGGCTATTTTATCTGATATTAGTTTCCCAGATGCTTAAACAAATACCAGACAATAGGTTGGCTTAAACAGCAGGAATTTATTGGCTCACAGTTTATAAGCTAGGAAAAGTCCAAAAGTCAAGGCATGTATAATGCAATGCTTTCTTCCTGAAGACTGGTATTCTGGGGCTGTCTTTTCTGTCATATGGAAGTGCAGGTGATGAAATCTTCTGTCTCTTCTGGGTTCTGTTGAATTCTTCCCCTCCATATGGCTCTCTCTATTGCTGAATTTTGTTCTGCTTATAAAGGACTCTAGTAATCCAGAGTAAAGTGCAATCTGATTCAGTTGGCCACACCGTAACTAAAAATATCATCTTCCAAAGGTCTTATGTACAATGAGTTCACACCCACAGGAATGGACGAAGATCAGGAACATGTTTTTCTTGAGTACATAGTTTAATCTGCCACAGTATAGCCACTCCAGCTCTCATTTCATTACTATTTGCTTGGACATTTTCTCCTTCTTTTCACTTTCAACCTACTGTCTTTTATTTAAGGTGAGTCTGTTTAAAACAGCAGATAGGTGGCTCACACATTTTTATCCATTCTGTCCATCTCTGTCCTTTGATTGAAGAGTTTGATTCACTTACACTTAAAATAATCAGTGATGGTTTAAGGCTTACTTCTACCATTTCACTATTTGGTTTTTGTATGTCATGATTTCTCCCTCATTTCCACTATCACTACCCGCTTTTGAGTCTTGTTAATCTTTTGTGGTCAGCCATTTTTAACATGCTTATTTCCTTTTGTGTACAATTTGTAGACATTTTCATGGTGGTTACCATGGGGTTTAAATTTAACATACTAAGTCTATATTAATCTTGTTTGAATTGACAACAGTTTAACTTCAATAGCATACATAAACTATCCTCCAATACACCTCCGTCCTCCCTCACTTTGTTATTCTTGTCAAAAATTTTATCTTTACACATTGTGTGACCAAAAACATATTTACAATTATTTTCATGCATTTGCATTTCAAATCATGTAATAAATAAATAGCAGAGTTACAAATGAAAAATAAATTAATACTGGCATTTATATTTACCTATGTTGTCACGTTTACTTGATATCTTTATTTCTTCATATGACATTGAGGTACTGTCTAGTCTCCTTTCCTTTGAACCTGAAGCCCTCCCTTTAGCATTTCTTGTAGGCTTGGTTTAGTGGTAACAATTTCCCTCAACTTTTTAAAATCTTAAAAAGATTTTAATGTCTTTTTAATTCTTAATGTCTCTCTCATTTTTGAAGGAAAGTTTTGCTGAATATAAAATTCTTAGTTGACAGTATTTGGTTTGTTTATTTGTTTTTTTTCTGTCAGCACCTTAAATATGTCATCCCATTGTTTCTCACCTTCATGGTTTCTGGTGAGAAATCATTACTTAATCTTATTGAGGATTCCTTGTCCATGGTGAGTCACTTTTCCCTTGTCGCTTTCAGGATTCTCTCTTTGTCTTCGACATACAATAGTTTGACTATAATGTGCCTTGTTGTGGCTTTCTTTGAGTTTATCCTATTTGGAATTTCTTGAGATTCTTGGAAATGTGTGTATATTCATCTCTTTAATCAAATTTGGGAAGTTTTCAGTCATTTTTTTTTTCAAATATTTTTACTACCCCTTTTTCTCTTTCTTTTCCTTCTGGATCTCCCACAGGTACCCTGGCTCTGTGCACTTTTCTTCATTCTTTTTTCTTTCTAATACTCATGCTATGTAATTTTGAATTTTTCTACCTTCAAGCTTGCTGATTCTTTCTTCAGCCAGCTCAAATCTGCTAGTAAACCCCTCTAAGGAATTTTTAAAATTTACTTCAAGTATTGTATTTTTCAGCTCCTGAATTTCTGTTTGGTTCCTTTTTATTTTTTCATATATATAATTTCTATCTCTTTATTGACATTCATATTTTGTTCATATTATCATTTCCTGATATCCTTTAATTCTTTGACTATAATTTCCTTTAGAGATTTGAGCTTATTTAAGACAGTTATTTTATAGTCTTTTCTGATATGTCCAATGTCTAAGTTTCCTCAGGTATGATTTTGGTCACTTTATTTTGTTCCTTTGAATGGATAATCTTTTCATATTTCTTTATGCTTTGCAATTTTTGTTGAAATCTGGACATTTGCATATTCTTTGTATTAACTCTGGAATTCAGATTCTTCTCTTTCTCCAGTTTTGCTGTTTTATTTTCTTTTTATTGAAAGTTATAGTTGTCTATTTGTTTAGTGATTTTCTCAAGCTAGGCAAAGACTGTATTCTTTAACGTGTATAGTCACTGAAGTCACCACAACTTTAGCTTGTATTCAGCAAGTGTTATACAGAGATTTGCTTGAATGCTAGGGCATATTAACAGCAAAACAATAACAAATGAATACCTCTCTGTCTTTTTAGATTAGCTCTATGCTGGATAGGGCTCTCCTTCAACTCTCAGCCTGCCTTGAACTGAGTATTAAGAACAGCCCAAATTGAAATCTTAAGGTCCTCTCAAGTCTTTTCTGAGCATACATCTTACCCTAGGCATACACACAGTAAAAAAGTTTCCCCAATCACCTACTTTCCCCAGTAAAGTCTTGGTATTTCCTCTGAGATTCTAGGTACTCTAGCATATGTCTTAACCTTAATCTTTTGCTCCAGGCATCTCCAGTTTGATTGTTTTCTTACAGTGTTTTAGTGGTCATGCCAGATACTTCTCTGTACCAAATGAGTTATGGAATGCAAGACAGAGATGAGTACCTTGGATCAGTTTTTCAAGCTGCCACCAAACAGATTGGAACAGAAATACATACAACCCAGTCTGCAAATAATTTTTCTTCCTATTTCACTTAAATTCATAACCATAATTTTATTTTTCTGCATGATACCTGATAAATAAGCCCAAACCAAATATATTATGTGCAATAAAATTGAATCTCTATATCAGGGTTTCTTAATCTTTTTTATTCCATGGGCCCCTTTGCCAGATAAGTGAAAACCATAGATCCCTTATTAAATCCACACTATACAGTGTATTATTTAATAAATATATCATACCCACACCAACACATCCCCACAAAAATAATGTTTTTTCAAATTTTAATTCAAGCTCACAGACCCCTTGTTAAGAACTCCTGCTCTAGAAAATATTTAATGCATTATTAAGAATGACTATTGGGAAGCGGCTGTGGCTCAATCAGTAGGGCTCCCGTTTACCATATGGGAGGCCCCGGGTTCGGTTCCCAGGGCCTCCTGGTGAAAGGCAAGCCCGCCCGCACGGGGTGTGGTTAGCTGACCCAGCGAGCACAAGCAGCAAGGGGGGGCTAAATGAATAAATAAATAAAAATCTTTAAAAAAAAAAAAGAATGACTATTTTTAGATATTTAATATGTTTTTGTTCACATAAAAATCATCAATGAAAATCTGGTTTAAAAGATGACTATTTTTAAAGATTGGTTATAATGTCATAGCTACTGTTACAACTTTACTTTTTTTACAGTGTTTTTAGAAAATAACTAACTTATTTGAGCATTGTTTTGATGTTACTATATAAATATGCATAGTAGATATTGAATTCTTGTTTACCTTAAACCCCACCCCCTTAAAAAAATTCTCCAGGACCAGAGAACACACTGAGAGTGCTAGATGCCACTGCACCAAGTCATGAATGGCATGGGGGAAGGATTAGTAAAAGTACCATGAGGCTTTCATATTTTTTATTTTTAGTTAGCATTTTATTTTGAAATAATTTCAAACATACAAGATAGAAGCAAAAAATAATACAAAGGACATACAAGGAACTACAATAGACCCCCATTTCCCCAAATAGACTAATTTTAACTTCTTGTATCATTCTATGTATGTACATATGTATGGATACATGTATGTATTTATGTGCATGTATGTATGTATGCATCTGTCTGTCTATCTGTCCATCCTACCTATTTTTTAAACACTTGAGAGCAGGTTGAACACATTCTACACCTTGAACACACAATACTTCCATGAATACATTGCCTACAAACAGGTATATACACTTATGTAATCACCTTAATGCAGTTATCAAGTTCAGGAAATTGAATGTTGCTATAGAAAGTTTACATTCTATATTCCATTTTTTTCTTATTTCCAAATAATAATCTTTGGGGCCTTTTCTCCGTTTTTAGATGCCATCCAATATCATGTATTGTACTTATTTGTCATTATATCTTTTGTTTCTCTTCTTGTTTTTTAAAATTTTAGAAATATATATAACACATCGATTTTCCCATCCCAACCCCTCCCAAACAAACTATTCAGTGGAATTAACCACATTCACCATTGCAGTCCTCTCACCACCATACATTGCAGTAAGCTTCCCTTCACCCCAAACAGAAACCCTACACTCATTTAACTCCTCATTGCCCCAGTTCCCCTACCCCAGGTAACCTGTACTCTACAGTCTGTGTCTATGAATTTGCAAATTCTCTGATATTTTCTTTGTGGTTACAATGGGCTTAAATTTAACATTCTAAAGATATAACCATCTTGTTTGCTTTGATACCAACTTAACAACTTCAATAACATACATAAACTCTCTTCCTGTAGCCCTCCAACCCCACTGTTATGTAGTTATTGTCCCAAACTAGATATTTATTCATTATGAGTCCAAAACCATTAAATTTTATGCACTTTCTTTACAGATCCTGTAGGAAGTAAAAAGTAAATTTACAAAAATTTAATGGTACTGGTATTTATACCTACCTATGTCATCTTTACCAGAGAGATTTATTTTTTCATATGGCTTCACTCAGTTGTCTAGTATCCTTTCCTTCCACCTGCAAAACTCTTTTTAGCAATTCTTACAGGGCTAGAGTAGTGGTGATGAAGTTCCTCAATTTTTGTTTCTGTAGGAATGTCTTAAGCTCTCTCTCATTTTTGAAAGTCAGTTTTGCCATATATAGAATTCTTGATTGGCAATTTTTTTTTTCTTTTTGCTTTCAGCACTTTAAGTATGTCTTCCCACTTCCTTCTTGACTCCATGGTTTCTGATGAGAAATTGGCATTTAATTTTATTGATGCTCCCTTGCCTGTGACATAATGCTTCTCTCTTATGGCTTTCAGATTCTCTCTTTATCTATGTCATTCAACAGTTTGATTATAACGTGGTGTGGTATGGGTCAATTTGGATTTATCAAGTTTGGAATTCATTGAGCATCTTGAATGTGTGTATTCAAGTCTTTCATTAAATCTGGGAAGTTTTCAGCCATTATTTCTTTGAATGTTTTCTTTGCCCCTTCCTCTCTTCTCCTTCTGGAACTCCCTCACTATGTAGATTGGTACATTGGATGGTATCCCACAGATTCTCCAGGCTCTGTTCACTTTTCTTCATTCTTTCTTCCTATGCTTCTCAGACGGAATGATTTCAATAGTTGTATCTTCAAGTTCTCTGATTCTTTCTTCTGCCAGGTCAAATCTGCTTTTGAACCCCTGTGGAGAATTTTAGATTTCTGTTACTGAGGTCTTCAGCTCTGTTTGGATCCTTTCCAAAATTTGCATCTTGAATACTATTGATATTCTCTTGTGTTGATCTATTGTTTCCCTGATTTATATTAGTTCTTTATCCATTTGCTCCAAGAGTATATTTAGGACCATTTTTAAAAAAAAGCCTTTATCTGGTTACTGTATCTCTTTTAGGTCATTTAATTGACATGGTAGGAGATACATATTAATACAAATTTTAATTTTGTGAAATCTTGTCACAATTTGCACATATGTAGATATATTTGAAATCAATGTTTTCTTTATTTAAAAAAATTATTGGTAACCCCCAATTTAAAAAAAAAAAAATATATATATATATAGATATGCAAATAATATACAAGATAATATATGACATAGCATAAATCCTGCAGATAGTCAGCATATTTATGTTTAGCTAGCCTTACTAGCTAAAGATAAAGGTTTGATTAGTGTTATGTTTCCTTTTTATATTTGATGTTTACCAATATTAATACATAAATTGTTAAAAAAAAATCTATAACACAAGCTCTATCATAACTATCATTTGACATATATGATTCATGTAATTTGCTGAACTTAATGAAAATTTCCAATTCAACTTGAAGCCTGTGAAAATGTTGTTGGATTGTATGCCTTTTGTAGGAAGGTTTAAGGAGGTGAACAATTATGACAGATTTGTGAAATACATTGTTTACCAATTTTCTCACTTATGGTAAGAAATGTATAAAGTCTATTTCAAAGTCAATCTTAGTTTACATATGTTTGTCAATATTTAGCTAAACAAATGTTCATACTACAGTGCTAGATATTGAGAACATAAAAGCTGGTTTTTTATATAAAGATTTGTTATTGGTCATTTCATATAAATTCTTAGGAGTGTGGTCAAACTTGGGAAAACCTCTATCAGTCTTTCATTTTTAATATCTTTTTATTTTAAAATATTTTCAAACTTATAGGACAGTTACAAAAATAATACAAACCCCATACAGAAAGCTCTAGCATACCCCTATACCACAAGATACCCAGACCCAGAAATTTTAATATTTTATCACATTTGCTGTGTCATTCTATTTATCCATTAATCTATCAATCCATCTATATATCCATCTATCTGTCCACCTGTTTGTCTATATATATATATATATATAGAGAGAGAGAGAGAGACAAATGGATATATATATATATCCATTTTCTGAACATTTTGAATGTAGGTTGTGTACATCATACTCCTTGAAAACTTAATACTGTCATGTACATTTCCTAAGAACAAGAATATTCACTTATGTAACCACCATATGTGCAATTATCAAGTTCAAGAATTCTAACATAGATATAAAACTTAGTCTATATTCCAATTTTCTATTATGTCTCAATAATATCCTTCTGAGCCTTTTCCTCCTCCCTTGTTAGAGCCCACGTGGGATCACATGTTGCATTTAATTATCATTGTTACTTTGTCTTTCTTTTTTCTTTTTTAATCACAGGAACATAGACACAACGTAAACTTTCTCATCTCAACCTTTCCCATTCAGTGGGATTAATCACTGTACCCTTACCACCTTCCATTATTAAACATTCCCATCTCCCCAAACAGAATCCTACACTCATTATGCATCAATTTCCCATTTCCCCCTGCCCTGTTCCAATACTTTAATTTCTGTATTCTTCAATATTTTCTTTGTAATTACCATGGGGTTTAGATTTACCATCCTAAATCTGTAACACTCTTGTTTGCTTAGATACCAGCTTAACTTCAATGATAGACACAGACTATGTTCCCATACCCTCATCCCCCCACCTTTATGTAGTTCTTGTGACAAATTACATTTTTATATATTATGGTCCAAAACCACCAATTTATCATTACTTATTATTTTATATATTTGTCTTTTAGATCCTACAGGATGTAAAAAGTGGAGTTACAAACCCACTGGCATTTATATTTACCTATTTCATTTCCCTCACCAAAGATCTTTATTTCTTCATGCAGTTTCAATATATTGTCTAGTATCCTTTCCTTTCCTGAAGGGCCAGTCTAGTGGTGATGAACTCCCTCAACATTTGTTTATCTGGAAATGTCTTAATCTCTCCCTTACTTTAAAAAAAAAAATGGTCAAAAAACTTATATTTAAAATTAACCACCTGGGCTCTGTTTAGATGATCACAATTTTGTTGACAACATACTAAGCATCACATTCAGGAGTCAGCCAAACATATACCTTCTTCTTTCCTCAGGCCTGATTGGGATATTGACCTTGGCCACGTCAATGTCATAGAGCTTCTTCATGGCCTTTTGATCTGGTGCTTGTTGACCTTGACATCCACAACGGGAGCCCTTTTCACTTTCAGCACCATCTTTGTGAAAAGAGCTCTCCCTTATTTTTATTTTATTTTATATTTTTTAAGATTATTTATTTATTCATTTCCCCCCCCCCCCCCCCCCCCGCCCGTGCTCACCGGGCCAGCCAACCACGCCGTGCGGGCGGGCCCGCCCCCACCAGGAGGCCCCGGGAACTGAACTGGGGCCCCTCACATGGCAAACGGGAGCCCCACCGATTGAGCCACAGCCGCTTCCCTCTCCCTTATTTTTGAAAGACAGTTTTGCCGTATACAGAATTCTGGGTTGGCAATTTTTTTTTTTTTTTTTTGCCTTCAGCACTTTAAATATGTCTTCCCACTGCCTTTTTGCCTCCATGGTTTCTGATGAGAAACTGGCATTTAATTTTATTGAGGCTCTCTTGCAGCTTTCAGATTCTCTCTTTATCTATGGCATTCAACAGTTTGATTATAATGTGGTATGGTATGGATTGGTTTTGGTTTATCAGGCGTGAAGTTTGTTGAGCATTTTGGATGTCTGTATTCAAGTCTTTCATTAAATTTGGGAAATTTTCAGCCACTATTTCTTTGAATATTTTCTTTGCCCCTTTCTCTTTCTTCTCCTTCTAGGACTCCCTCAATGTATATATCGGTATATTGATGGTATCCCACAGATTCTCTAGGCTCTGTTCACTTTTCTTCATTCTTTCTTCCTTATGCTCCTCAGAATGAATGATTTCAATTCAGTGGCACTCTCCTTCATAGCTTCTCTATATAATGTGTTTAGAGAATAACTCTAGGCTAAAGAATAGGGGCCTCCCTGATGCTTTCTATATATGCATCTTTTCTTGGCCATGTGCATGTGACCCTAGGGATTCCCCCCTTTACATGGGTATGAATGCCCCCTTTTCCCTAAGACAGTTTCCTCACAGTTGCAGTCATTGCTCTCTATGTCTTTCAGTCAGCAATTCTTTGCCCTAGGCAGCACTTGACTGCTCTCCCACAGCGTCCTGTAGGAGAAGCCACGAGCTGCCTTCTACATGCAGGTCAAATTCTGGGACAGCGAATCCCTCAGGCTACCACCAGACACACTGGGCCAGGTAAACATGCTCCTGGAATGTGCACAAGGATTACTCTACTCCCTTTGACCCTGAGGCCAGTGAGCTGCCCTGGGAGCACAGGCCAGCTGAGCACCAAGTCTGTGTGGTGGGGGGAGAGTGGTCAGCAGGACCATTAGATACTACTGTGCTTAAGTAGTCTATTTCTTGATCCAGCACTCACTTTAAGAAAGATGTTTCTGCCAGTTCTTGCTGGTTGTTCAAAACTTCTGTGGGAGGACAGAGCCCTGAAGGGTCATACTTTGCCATCTTGATCTGAACAGGTCCTATAACCTACTGCTTTTTTTTTTTTTTTTTATAAAGATTTCATTTATCTATTCATTTATCCCCCCGTTGCCGCCCGTGCTCGCCGGGTCAGCCAACCACGCCGCGCGGGCGGGCCCGCCCCTACCAGGAGGCCCCGGGAACCAAACCCTGGGCCTCCCACATGGCAAACGGGAGCCCCACCGACTGAGCCACAGCTGCTTCCCAACCTACTGCTTTTAAGAAGCCTTTTTCTTGATTCAGTGCTTGCCCTGTTACTGCAGTTCTTTTTACTGTTTTCTGGAGCTTTGAAGATATTTCTGTATGTACTTGCTGGTTTTTCAAATTTTCTTTCAAATGTCTTTCATTTTTGAGCTAAAAGATTTGGAAGAATTTTTAAAAATCATCTCTTGGATTTACGCACTTTAAATGTTACCTCTCTTCTACTCCACACAGACTTTTGGGTGCCTGGTGCTTTGACAGGTCACATTCATATCACATTGTGATCTGAGGCCTGTTTTCTTTGCTGCAATGCCAGGTGAGGTGGCACACTGGTCATCATGCATTTTTCTGGAAGTTATTCTTACATCAGAACAGCTAGCAATAATTTAAATATCCATGGAAGAGGCTGAGAATCCCACAAATGTCCCACCAAACAAAAACTAAATGTATCCCCAGTTCAGCTTTAATTGGCCAGATCTCAAAATGGCTCATAAGTCATTTCAGTGCCACCCAAGGCAAGGGAAAGCATGAAGGAGGCAAAATCAGGGTGGAGCTATCGGTCTTGAATGATTGCAGTTAAGATACTTTGCCTTTGCAAAATTTCCAAATAATGTGTAAACCCACCATTAAAACCTTTTCCAGTCCCTTTGAAAGGAGCCCATGCAAGTGAGGGGCGCCAAAGCTTTACCCTTCTTAGCTTCACTATAAATCCATCTCTGTGGTTGACAGGAAAATTTCTAGATCACGGGAAATCTGCTCACCTAAGGAAAAAAAAAGCTGACCAAATAGTTATATGAAAATAGTTCTATTTTCTCCTATAGTTTAGCCACCATTTCTCAGAGGATATATCATAAAAGTTCTTTTTTGGATCCTCCTCCAGGAGATCTTTTTGCTAGCAAATGTTTCATAAATTACACTACTTCTTTAAATCCACTTTTGACATTTAATAACAATCTTTTGAGGGATGAAATAGCCAGGCTCTAGTAAGCTTTAAATGTTCATTTGTTTTCCAGTATTGTGACTTGCACAGAAATAAATAATCCCTTTCTTGGAATAGATTTCCCTTGGTTTATTTTCAAGCACAAATTATCATTGTGTAATAATGGGTTGAAAAGCTAATTCAATGAGTAGAGTATGCTATTTATATTGCCCTTTAGATTTTCAGCGTGGTCCTCAAAAAGATGAGAATCTACCATGGTCTCATTGATAAAAAACACACTATCATACACACACACACATATACACACATAAGAAATAAAATTCTGTAAGCTCACACATCAATCAGAAGGATAGTTTACTTGAAAACTCTGAAATAAATGGTGCTGATAATCTATGGGCTACATTGCAATGTGAACAAGTGGGCTTTATTTAAATTCAGTCTCTTAGTATAGAAATTCAAGTGAGCAATGCAACATTACTGTAGGGCCATAATTCAGGAACAATCTGCAAAGCAAAATTTAGAGGCACTAATTTTGTTACATTTGCATCCCACATGCTACTATAGCACCAGGTTTGTTCCTGTTGTTCAGGCTGAAATGAGTCATGAACCTCTAATATAACCATTCCTAAAAGACAGCAGTTGATTCAGAATGTGAAACTGAGAGCAATCCTAGAAGTCTGACCTTCAGATCAGTTTAACTGTAGATCAATATAAATACAGTACTTAAACCAATGCAGTACCAAAATTTCCTCAGTTGGCTGCCAAGAGACAATTTTACCTCAAATAAATTGGTTGAGAATAGTCAATATAGATAAATTTGTCCCACTGATAATTTACTTACAGAGCATGTGACTTCTAGCCACAGTGTAGATATAGCTCAGGCCTGTTGTGGGCAATATGGTCACCTGGTTTTCCCACTAGTGGCCTACTCAAAAAATATCTAATGTGCAGTTAAGCCAAGGCTAATTCTAAATTCCCTAAACTCCACCTTATGCTTTATTACATCTCTGTCTTGGCATGAAATTCTTTCCCTTATTGCAGTTAGTAAGTTTTTTTTTTTTTTTTTTTTCTGGATATATTCTGTGACATTAAAATAAAACCCAAATGTGACTTTTATTAAAATCTAACTAAATTTAAATAAAAATTAGAGAGGACTTGATACATTTATAGTACTGAATCTCCCTTTCAAGTTCAGTGGCTGTCTGTGAAGGAAGGATGAGGGTAAGTATGAGATAGAAAGATTACAAAGGAATTTTTAAAAAATTTTGGACATGATATGTTTGTTATTTTGCTTGTGGTGATGTTTTCACGGGTATATACACATGTCAAAACTTATCAAATTTTACAATTTAAATATGTGCAGTTTATTGTATATCAGTTATATCTCAATACAACTGTTATAAAAAGAAGTGGCATTAGACATATAATAAATAGCTTTCAGACAAACATAAAAATTGGGTTTGATCAGAACCTTTTTTTGTGCCATCTTGATTAGATTTCTCCTGTCACAGTCACAATGGCTTTCAAAATAAATTGGGAAACCAAAGAAAGTCACTTTAACCTTCAAGATTAAGGAAACTCAACGTGAAAAGTGAATATAACTTTTGAGTAGAAGTATATGGGAATAAATAGTCTATAAAGCTCTGGGAACGGAGAGAGAAGAATAAGCTAGAGGGAAAGAGATAAGGAGATATAAGATTGCTTTAAGTTAGAACCATGTAGTTAGAGTATTATAATGACCTTTTGATAGATTTTTAGAAATATTTCAGTATTAAAGAGCACATTCAGAAATCTTTCTTGTTTGTACAAGAGGTGACAATTTAATGATTGCAAGAGGCAGTATGTATTTGAGAAGTGCACACACTTAGGCAGGGTATATGAAGTTGAAGGTGACTGAAGATTGTAGTAGAAGGACATGCTACTGAGAACAGATGCTGAGTGATATACATGGGTTGTGAGTCAGTCACGGCTTAAACATTGTCCGAATGATAGCAAGCTGTGTCTTCACAGTTGGGACTGCCTGAAAGTAACCATGCTCTGGCTCAGATATTATAACAAAAAGGCTTATCATCAAATGACTTAAAACTTCTTTTTTTTTTTTTTTTTGCCATAAAAATGAGATCATTTTAGAATTAAAAGACTTAAGTCAAAGTGCCTTAATTAGAAGAAGGTGAAGGAGGAGAAGGAAGAAGTCTAAAGAGAGTTTTTTGTTTTTCATTTTTTTTCCTTGAAGCAGTAGAAGTATAGTGGAAAGAGCTCTGGTCTTAGACTCTGAAGGCCAGAGTTTAAGTCCCAGTTTTCACATTTACTATATGTGAGGCAACAGAAAAATTGTTTAGCTCTCAGAACCTCAGGTTCCCCCAGTCCATAACTGGTAATAAAAGCCTATGTGCCTTCTGGTGTTGAGGTAAAAATTAAATATCTTAATGCATGTGTAAATTTTGTTCAAAGTACAATAGATGCTACAAATGTGCAGCATTATTATGATAATGTTTACTTCTCAGTGGAACACTTAATTGATCAATTGATTGGGTGTTACTTTACAATAATTTCTTTTTTCCATTGGTACCCTGGTTTTACATCTACATATATTTTTTGTTTTGTTTTGTTTTCCCTTTTTCAGTCAATATCCTCTACAGTAAGACTAACACTGTTCTTTAAGATTGAGGAGTTAATTTTAGAAAAGTGCTATATTACATCAAATTCAGTGACTTTGGTTACCAACCAAGGAAATTTTCCTTTGTAAACACCTCACCACACACACAAATTCTGTATCTTAAAATGTTGGAGGGTGAAAGGAAAAGGTAATGGGAGCAAGCAGACTGGACCTGTGATAGACCAACCAGGACGGGCAAGTTTCATTAGGTAAAATTAGATATTTATTGTGTTTATCATATACGTATAGACTTGAACAGGTCTTAACCCTGGGATTCTGTTTTAGTTCTCTCCGTGCTCTGCCCATTGACTCTGTCTACAACGATGCAGTGAAGGCACCTCACACTCAGCATGTTCAGTTTGGAACTCATTACTTAATTACTCCCCAGTTGCTCAAGCTAGAAGCCTTCACGTCACCCTTGACTTTTCTCTCTCCTTGAATCTCTCTCCTGCCTCTTATCAGTCAGTCTCCACATCCTCTTGATTCCACTCTCTAATTATCTTCTGAATCTGCCCTCCCGCATCTGTCCTTCTGTTGCCATTACCTGAGTTTAGGTTATAGGCTTCTTAACCTTCAGTCTCTTCTTTATGCCCTCCAATTCTTCCCCACCACCAAATGGCCACCATCAAAATTTATCATTCTAAGACACAAAGTATTTTTCCAAAACACAAAAACATCATTGTTTATAATAGGAAAAAAGAAAAAAGGGAAAGAGCCCTAATTATCTCCAAAGAGAGACTTAGTTATATCAATAGACTATAAAATAACCATTAAAAATGGGGTCACATGTTGGTATTTAATCATTTGAAAAATCATTGATAAAATTAATGTTAATTATAAAAAGCAAATTATTAAACAATGTACTTAGAAAAAATGTGGAGACTATATTGTACTGTAAAAGAGATTTCTAGGTGGCAGATTTAGCAGGAATTTCTCTAGTCCCACCTCCCCCCCAAAAAAAACACAAAAGAAAAATGAAACTAAAAAGGAACAACAAAAACCCACTCTATAACACTTTACAAAAGGTAGCCACTTCTAGCAAGGATTTCAGTGACAACCAAAATCTTATACTCACCATCAGTGAAATGCCCTTCAATGTATCTAAAAGTTATGAAAACTTGGGACTTCCCATTTCTGCCATATGCCAGATCCCACATCTGCCTCATTTCTGCAAGAAAGTTTTCAACAAAATCTCTGTTGTAAAATATTGCACCCTGTACTTAATCAACTATGGCTTACTCCATCTATCCACAACTTGACCTTCCCTTTATTTTTCTTTAAAGGGAAAAAAAACTATGCTTATATACATCTTTGAAAGCCAAAGAAGTGAGATGGGGAACAGGGTGGAGGCAAAGCCTGCTGTCCACATGTTTTGGAAGTGAAGGGTTAAACTTTCTGAACTCTCCAGAAAAGGGTACCCTTTTTAAAAAAATATTTTTTATTTTTTTTAAAGATAGTTATATTACATAAATGTTACATAAAAACTATAGGGGATTCCCATATGCCCCACTCCCTACCTCTCCCACATTAACAACATCCTTCATTAGTGTGTTACATTTGTTACAATTGATGACATTTTGGAGCATTGCCACAAAGCATGGATTATAGTTTACATTGTAGTTTATGCTCTGTCCCACACATTTTTGTAACTTATGACAAGATATATAATGGGTTGTATCTGTCATTGCATTGTCATTTAGGACAATCTCAATGTCCCCAAACTACCCCCACATTATACCTATTTTTCCCTCTCCTTCCCCTCAGAACCTCCAGTGGCCACTGCCTCCATATCAACAATAAAAGTTCTTCATTGCTAGAATCACAATAAGTCTGTAGTAGAATAATAGTAAATCTACTTAAGTCCATCATTCATTTCCCAATCCTGAGGATTCTGGGATGGTGGTGCCCACTCTGCCTCTAATTGAGAGGGGACTTAGATCCCATAGGGCATATTGATGTGACTTTCTTGCTTGCAGATGCAGACTCTCTCTGTTCCTTGGGATGGGCGTTGTCCATCATCGTCTCCTTGTTAGTTGTCCTGGGTGAGTCCAATGAACTGGGGAGTAGGTGTTACAAGTCTGTTGAGATTCAGGACCCAGTTGGTACATGGACAGCCCAAAGATTTAAGTCTCTTAGACATACACCCATCAACTCTAGTACTAACTATAGGTTCAAATGGAAGGGATGAAAAAGCCATGTGTAGGGAAACCACAACTGAGTCTAACTCTGCCACACTGGGGAGTGTAAATTCCAAAGTAGGGCCCACTGGCAAGGCACCAAACTCCTGAGCTGTCTGCCCTGCCTATAGTGTCTGGATGTCTCCAGAGCCCTCAGGAGCCCTGCTATTTGAGGCAATATTTACTTTGGCAGTCAATGAGATCAGAAAAGAATACCTTGAAGTGTCTTTGGCAAAGGTGAGGATCTGTAAACCTGCACAGTTATTCATTGATAAGACAATTGTCTGTCCTCATGAAAATATGATTTTTAAGAATTAGACATCTGCTGAAGCAAGATAATATGATGGCATCAACCTGTATCCATAAAAGACAAGAGAAGACAGTGTGAGAAAAGGCCGAAAAGATTGCAGATTTTACATAGCACTGTTTAAATTTATCTAAAACTTAAAATAGTCTCAATTATATATATACATACATGTATGCATATGTGCATACATGTGTTTGCATACATACACATTATCTCCACACTTCAGAAGAAAAGTTTTGTAGATGTTTGAGAGAATAAACATGGAAGTCGTGTAAAAGAAAAGAGTCAAATAAGACACTTCTGCTAGCCTGTTTTATTTATTTATTTAATTTTATTTTTATTTATTTTTCTTTGAGAAGTTGTGAGTTAACAAAACAATCATGCATACTATACAGGATTCCCATATATCACCCCACCACCAATACCTTACATTGTTGTGACACATTTGTTACAAATGATGAAAGAACATTATCATAATATTACTGCCATGTATAGTCCAGAGCTTATATTTAGTGTGTTTTCCTACAAAGCATCCTATTATTAACACCATGTATTAATATTGTATATTTATTAAAATTCATGAGAGAATATTCTCATAGTAGTACTATTAACCACAGTCCATCATTCACCATGGGGCTCACTGTGTTATATGGTCCCCTACCCTTTACAATCCATCTAAAGTGTACACTCAGTGGCTCTCAGTTTCATCACAGAGTTGTGCTGTCATCAGCCCAGTCCATTTCAGAAAGTTTTCATTATTCCAAAAGGAAAGTCCTCTTAACCCCCTCCCCATTGTTGACTCTTAGCATTGATTTAGTAACTTCTTTGCCATTGCTGTAAAAATATTACTATATTACTGTTAACTATAGTTTATCTGTTACATTAATCATATTTTCCCATGTATCTCCATATTCTTAACACCTTGTAATAGAGGAACATTCTTGTATTTGTACTATTAACCACAATCATCATCCACCACTGAAATAACTTCAGTGATTTCAGTCTTAACTGCCACAGAACAGCGTAGTTTCCTCAGGCAAACTATTTTATCTCTTTAAACTCAGTATCCTCATCTAATAAATGGAACCGTCTATGCCTAATCCGTAGAGTAGCTGGGAAGATTAAATGACATGAACAATTCTCTTAGTTACCTCCTCCAATGTCGCTTTCTCAGAGGAGCCTTGCTTGATCCTTTTTCTAAGAACAGTCCTACCCTTTCCCCACACACTCAGTTCCTTGCCCTGCATAATAAGTATCATGACATAGGAGCTTATCATATAATTATTTATTGTCTTAATCCTTTTCTATAACCTACACTAGTCTAGAAGCACCACAGAGCAGGGACCTTACCTGTCCAGAACATCATTCTATCCTGAGTATGGAGAAAAGTGCCTGGCACAAAGTTTATCCCCAATAAATATTTGTGGAATCAAAGATAAACTGCCTGGCTCAAGGTCAGGGTGCAATACATGGTAGGTGTGATGTGATAACTATTTTATACACAGTCCCGTTCTCTTTCCAAATGGGTAGCCACCAGCCACATGTGAAAGAAACATAATTTTTATATTTTAATGAATTTAAATTTAAATAGCCACATGTGGCTAGGGACGATTGTATTGGACAGCACAGATATAGACCATTCCATAGTTACAGAAAGTTCTGTAGGAGAGCATTGGACATGGAGAGAGAAGCACAGATGACATTAGAAAGCTGATGCCTGGCAGGATCCACGTCACTGTCTTCCTTTGCTGCTTTCTCATGCCACCATACAGGCCCCCTTTCTTTTTCTTTTTTATGATGCAGGTATCTTGCAAAAGTCCTTTACTTCAGTTTTTTAATTAAAAATGTAACTTTAAGTTTTAAAAACCTGTAAAGGAGTTGTCTCCAGAATCTCATGAACTTTTAATTGCTGTGGACTCAGCCGCAGCAATTTTTTATCTTAATTCCTTTCCTTATTGCTCTTTAGATAAGTAAAAGGTAGGTGTAGATGATTAATATAAAGACTCTGTTTTACAAAAGCTACACATGGCTCTTTGAGAAACAAGGGCTTTAAGGATGACATATGGAGCTATTTCTTGCTTAAGGCTGAACTATGTACACAGGTAGAGGTGAGGCTAGTCAGTAACCGTCAGGTGTCTCTGCGTGGGCTCTTCCCCCACCTTTGGGAAGTGCCAGCCATGTTGAGCCTCTGCCCTAGGGACAAGCAGTGCTGTGGAGATTTCATGCTCAGAAAGGAACTGAAAGACTACCAAAAATCTCTCATGGTTGGTGGGGAAAACCATTGCTATGAATAACAATCTGTATTTTATGAAAACTCTTATGGCTTCATATAAAAATCTGATGTTTCAGGGCAGTTTCAAACACTCAAATACACTACTAAAAACAGAATCCCAAGCTACAATCCTTAATAAAGGATTCAATCATATCACCTGCTAAATAAAGGGATTCCCTGGGTGAGGAGGTGTGGAATTAATTCTTGATGCAGTTAGAAAGTAATAGCATATTGTTTACATAAAATTCAGTGTCTAGATAAGAATAAAATGCTAAGTCTATGTGGCACCAAACTTAGAATATACTTCTATTTGAAAAGTAAAAAAAAATAAAACCCTGAAAATCAGAGAATTTTTAATAATTTATATTTCTATCATGTTAATCCTTGTTGGAACAGCAGCAAAATATCAGTGTCTCCTGTTTAGTGACTTCTCTGAAAAGAATATGTGGTCCCAGGACATTCCCTATTGGAATACCATTCATATGTCCAAATTTATTAACATTCAGTTGAATTTGTGAAACATTAATTGACTCAAGTGAGCCAAGTGCACCTACCCTGGAGACCTACTGGAAGGGCTAGCCTCTAAGATGGTACAAAATTAAGTTCTTATTATGTGAACGTGGACATAAAGAAGAGTAATCCCTATGAACTGATTAGGGGAAGTATGAAAAGCTGAATATGTGCAAAATACAAAGCTTCCTGATAGGCCTGTTGGATTGTTTTTCAAAGAAAGCAGAAGCTTTATCATTTGAGGATTATGGAACTAAAAAAAAAAAAAAAATCAAAGTATTAAAATATTTATAAAGAATTATTCTTCAGATATAGACTAAAGTTCTAATTTTTACACACAAGAAGTAATAGAAGCACATAGATTCTTGGCATCTTGAAATGCCTCCATTTGTCAATTCATTTTGGTATTTTAGTTCATTGCTCATTAAGGTTATTATCTTTATTTAATCAAAATATTGACTCTGTATTCATACTGAAAATAACTTGTGACATGATTTGGATCTTAGTATATATTTGCTATTGAAATCTAAACAAAATAATTCTCATTTTTTTGCCATTAAAATATTAGTGTGTTTTGTAGTGTTTTTATTTGAGTTCAGAAAAAAAGCTTCTTTTTGTTTGTGCAAACAGCAAACTTGCTTACTTAACCAGAATGTACATGATAGAATCTCTAAATTAAGGAGTTATAACCCATTTGTTTTGTAAAACAATAGCCATTGAATAAAGAAATCCGTAGTTCCATACTATCATTTTGTTTCAACCATCTCTTGACAGTTGTTTGAATGTTTGAGGTATAGGAATCTCATCTCATTGAATACTTTAGAAGCCAACTATGGCTGTAGAACTCAACAAATAATATTTTAATACATTGAAAGTCTCTAAAAAGGCACTACCATTTAAAAAATTACCTCTTTTTTTGGAATACTGTAAGGAATCCATGAACAATATAATGATCTGCTGATTTTTTAAAGGACTCTTGCCCAAGTGTGCACTCCCACACACACACAAACACACAGAATCCCTGTATTTTCCAAACAGCACAAGAGTGACACTTCATTTTAAAGGAAAATTAGCAAATTTAGATTTCAATGCTATGAGATGCTCCTTTTTTGTCTGAAACTATGAAGGATGCAGCAATAAATTATTCAGATGCTTTCAGCTGTATTTGTTTTCTATTGTTGTGAAACACATTACCACAAACTTAGCAGCTTCAAACAACACCCATTTCTCATCTACAGTTCTTTAGGTCAGAAGTCTGGAGTGGCAGGACAGGGTGGTCTGCCCAGGGTTTCACAAGGCTGAAATGAACATGCCAGTTGGCTGTTTTTACATGGAGCTCAGAGTCATCTTCCGAGCTCATTCCTGCTATTGAGAGAATCCAGGTCTTTGAAACTGTGAAACTGAGGTTCCCAATTTTTGCAGGCTGTTGTCTGGGTACCACTCTCACCTTCTGGAAGCCACCCTCAGGTCCTTGCCCCACAGTCCCCAGCAATGGAGAACCTTCCTCAAGTTGAATCCCGGCCATATGTCTAATCTTTCTGACAGCCAAAGAAAACTGCAGTTCTGGACAGCACAGATTTTAGAGCATTTTCCATCATAGCAGAAAATTTTATTGGCCCCAGTACTGGAGGTACAGTGGAGGTGAGCGTATAGTGTATTACAGAAACTATTGGAGCAGAGAAAAAGCTATCCTGCATGAGGATGAGGAGGCCATTCTGTATTTTGACAATTTTGAAATATTATTTTAACATTTCTGAAATTAGGATGAGTCATACAATTAATGTGCTCCTTTAATAAGGTAGTGTTTCTTTTTCTTCTCTGAAAATTTGTTAACAAATTGTTAATGTATCTTAATTCAGTGGCATTTCAATATCAATAAAATATGGTAAGAGCAAGGCCGAAGGGGTTTGTGTATTGAGTAGGGAACACAGAGAAAAGAAACCAGGAGTTTGGCAGGAAGACTGAAGAGATGGTCTGAAAATGAAAAATGAATTGAATTAAGAAAGAACTAGCCCCATGACACAAATTAGAACTTTGGAGCTCTAATGGTGTATGGACAATGATTTAAAGTATTCTTTTCAGGTTCATAGTACCTGACTCTGATTTTGCTGACCTTCTGTTGACTTAGGAGAATTGGGTAGATGGTGAGTCTTAGGCGCAATCATTCTGAAGTGCACTAGCAGGTGGCTTTGACAACTACGATATAGCTCTCCTTAAGCTTAGGCATGGCGGGCGGAAGGCTAGAAAGGATGCCTCTCTTCTTTTGCCTGGTAAAAATCAGCAGAAAGGAAGATAGAATAGTGTTCAAAACAAAGGAAAATCCATCATGATAATCAAGATAACAATAGCCATAATCAAAGTAGACAGTGCCTTAGAATTGAGATGTGGACTTGAATGGAGATGAGCTGCACAGTGCCAGTCAGCAGGGAGCCAGGTATGTTAGGTTGGAACTGGAGGTTTTGCTTGTTTGTTTATTGGTGCGGGAAAACTCTGGCATGACTTTTTGCAATAGAGTAAATTAGAATTAGAACTTTTAAAGTTATTTCACATGTTTATTGACACGTGCCATAATACATGTTTTATTAAGGTAACTTTCCCCCCCTGGAATTATGTTTGTTTCCACTTAAAACACACACTGTCTGTATGTATGTGTCAATAACATATTTTGACTTGGGTATGTATGTATATATATGTCTCACAGTGTAATAGAAAAACCTCTTATCTCTGAGTCAGAATATCTGATTTTAAAGTTAGAGTCTAGTATGCCACTTAATTTCAGGTTTAACCTCAGATGAGTTTAATCTTTTGAAGCCATAGGTCATTTTCTTTTAAAAAGAGGCACTATTTTTCCTAACTTTCATAGCTTTTGTGAAGAACACATAAAATCAAGTATATGAAATGGTAAACTATAATATGTAAATATTCTGAATTGTAAAGTGGTACTGATTACTTATTGGTGTCCATGTCATACTGTTTGAGTCTGGATTTTTGAAAGTTTGGCTTCTACTGTTACAGAGCCTGATTTATTAACATATCCTTATCTTTCACTGATTTATTAAGTGAGGAAAAAAAACGGTAAAATGATTTGGACACCTGAATGTCAGGGGACTCTTGATAAATTAAGTCAGGCTTGCTAAGAATAATATTATGACTGCTTTTGTTTATTACCAAAACCTTTGGCAACCCTAGACCTCTCAGAGTAAACGCCAGGGGCTCTTTTGCTTCAGGAAGGGATAAATGTCCTTCAGATTTAATCAGCAAGAAATTACTAGAAATTGGCAAAGGAATATTCAATCATTATGTAGTGGTATTGATAAACTTAAGCATCATTTATAGGTTAGCAGTTTTGCTTTCTGATTATATTTAAAGCCTTGACCTGGGTGAACTCCCAAGAAGACCTGGGATGCAGGGAAACTGAGGATGCCATGATAACAAAAATAACTCTCCTGGCTTTCTGTTCATTGCATCCCAGGTGAAGATGCTCTCTCCAGGAAACAGCAAGGATGTCTGCAGATTTTGAACTTTTATTTGTGAAACCAAAGTTGATGCTAATACCCAAAATCTGGCAGGGATCTGCTCTAATCCCCAGTCTCTGGGAGTGAAGGGTGGAGACGGGGGTATGACTGAACAATTAGCAAGGACAGGTGCCAGTCTAAGAAACTAAATCCAGGCCACCAATCTGAAATCTGAGGATGAGCATTGCAGAGTTGAGTCTAGGAGTGTATTAGAGATCTGTGACTCTACCCTGCCTGGCTCAGCTTTTAAAGAGAAAGAAAGTAGGCATGTGTTTGAATTCCAGCTTGCGGGGGGATGGGGATAATGAGGTTATAGGAGGTTTTGCAGGATTCTATAATAAGAAAGGAGTTTGACAATATATTTTTTTCATATAAATCACAAAATTTTTAAGAGCTTTTGAAACTCTTTTCCACTTCCCCATGCTACCTGTTTTGCTCTTTAATGCCCTGCATGCTCTTTAATGTTTTCCTGAATAAAGTTTTAAAACCAAAAGGATCTCTGTAATTCACTATTTTGGGTGACTTTGGAATTAGATCAAATAGGCAATACCTGAGTCCTCTGGTTCTTAACCTTCATATCTTTGAAAATATTAGTGTTTTGGTCCTGACTTAATTGGCATCTGTGTGTTAAGAGATTTGAAAGCTCCCCAGGTGAGCTAATGTGCAACTACAGCTTTATTCTCTTAAGTTTTCACCTTCTTCAAATACATTGATCTTGACTTCAATTCTATTTTGGCAACCCACCCCAAAGGCCACACTTCAAACCTTGCCATCACCCAGAATTGCTCCAACCAACCTCAAAATTATTTTTTTTAAATTTTGTTAAAAAGTTATTTGATTTCTTTGAGTTTTCTAAATGTGCAATCATATTGTTTGTAAGTAATGATATTTTGCCCCTTTCTGTTCAAAATTCATACCCAGCTCATATCTTATGATATTTCTAAGATAATATTAAATAATACTGCTTGCAGTCTTCTTTGTTTTTGTTCTAAATGCCTACAAGAATATTCTCTAGGTTTACCAATTGGTAATATATAATATACTCTTACATGACATGAACATATTTGGTACACTAAGAAAATATATAACCAAAAAAAAAAGGACTATTTTTAAATTCTAAGCTATTTCTAAATTTAAAAAAGAAAATCTTCAGGAAACTAAAATGAAAGGCAGGTATGTGCATTAGAATCTCGACTCTTCAGAGCCAATCTCAAAATTTTAAACTCAAATATCTCATGCTCTCAAAATTTCCTTTCCTTCTAGCTGCTCTCATTAAAGACCCAGTAGTATAATAGTCCAACTACTCTCTTGCTAAACCCTTCATTGTTAATTCTGCTGTAACCAAATAGGAAAATTGCAGCCCAGGATTAATCTCCCTATGTGATCTTCCATTTTCACATCTGGTATTACCATAGGAAATCATAACCACACACATTGCCCACCAAGTCCATCGCCTCTACCAGCTAGAGGGAGCCTGAGTGCTATGAAAAAATCCATTTCTGTTTCCCTCATCAGTCTTGTCTCATTTCTTCCACGTTAAAGACCCTTCCCTTTTGTCACATGGAAATGTCCACCCCTTTTCCTGTTTAAGGTGAAGCCCTGTGTCTGTACTTTGATTCCCACTCCTTTTTGCCTCCTCAGTGGACTTACGCCTTTACCCATCACTTCTTTTGTATCACCAGGCTTTCCCATATATTGGTTCTTTACCATTAGCATTTAAATGTGGTCAAACCCTCCCTTAAAAATAAAACAATACAAAACAACAACAACAACAACAATAACAAACTATCATTGGTCCTCTTTTCCTCCTTTGCCTAAGGCTTTCCTCCCCTTCAGAGCCAAAGGTTTTTACATTTTTACTCCCAATTGTGCATTTTCCCTCACTAAAGACACTGAAACCTTTAGTGCTAAATGCAGTGGATGCTTTTTCATCTTTATTTTATTCAGAATCTCTTCAGTATTGGACGGGTGTTGATCACTCTCTATTCTTCATGTGCTCCTAACTGCCTGCCTGCAACTTGTCTGTCCTATTTGATGTTTCTGTGTCCCTTGCTGATCTCAGAAATGCATGCATTCCTCTGGGTTTCCTTTTCAGCCCTTTCTGTTCTCAAGCCATAGCCTTAGGTGCTCAGCTGTGGTCATTTATCAGAATCACCTGTAGAGCCTTTGGCAAGCACAGCTATCTGGTTCCTATGCTAGACCATATGAATCAGAATTACTAGGTGAGGGGTCTGGGCCCCTACAGTTTACAGAAGCTCCACAGATGATACTGAGAGGCAGCCGGCCTTGGGAACTGTGCTGGCCTGAGTGGTCTTATCATGCCCATGGCTTCACAGGCATCAATGATAATGGCCACATTTCATCTTGATCTCTCTTCTGGGCCCTAGGCCTGAATTCTAGACAGGTCTACTGAAATATTCCACAGGATCCTCAAACTCTGTGTCCAAGACTGTCTCCCTGCCTACATCATATCCAAATCTGCTCCCTGCCCCCCATTTTTAACTTAATAAATGATGTTAGAATTCACCAAATTTTGCAAGAAAAAAATGCAGTCAATGGCTTTGAATTTTCTCTCCTTTGTCCCCCATGTCCAACCAGTTACTGCGTTATATCAGTTCTATCTCTAGTATTCCCCCAAATTATCTATTGTTTCCCAAACCCAAAGGTACTACCTTAGGCTAATTCACCATCATCTCTCTTCTGAAATACTACAGCTACCTCCTAACTGGTCCGTCTGCCTCCGGGTATACTTCCTCCCACCCATCCACTCCTCAGACAATACTCAGTTATATTCTTTCTTAATGGCATTTATGATTATTTATGTTTCTTTCTTAAGATTTTTCAGTGACTATGTTGCTTTCAGCCATGCACAGCCCATCTTGACCTGACCCATACTTTCATTTCTTGCCTGACCGCAATTCCCTGCATGTTCATGCTGCCTCTTGTCTCTGAGCCTTTATTGCTCCATGTGCCTACGAGCCCTCTTTCAGTTGGTTCAGTTCTCCCATTTGCCATCCATGCCTAGGTAACGCCTCCTTATGTTTCAGTTCATATATCACCTTCTAATAGGATATTTGCCTAAGCCTGCAAGCCAGGCTGAGGAGAAATATGTTCCTTATAGCACTTATAAAACTCTCCTCTCCTCAGTGATTTACTTACCTCTCTTACCTGACTTTATGTTACTTGAGAGCAGAAAGTCTTATTCATGCAGAATAATTTTTTGCTTGACATTTAACAAACATTCAATGTATGGTCAAAGGGATGATATGAGGAATATTGTTCAAAGTATTAGTAAAAAATATCAGGAGGAAATGGTGGAAAGAGGCCTAAAGAGGGATGGTCAACAAGTCAGAAGTTGCAGAAAGCTCAAATATGATGAGGACTGAAAAGAGGTCATTGCTTAGTGAAAAGCAATTTGTTGGTGTAGTAGGAGTTGAAGCCAGAATGCAGGGAGTTGAGGAATGAGTGGAACTTAGGGAAGTATTGTTGGGCCCTTGGATTTATTTGTGGTGTTATCAGTGTCAGACATTTATAGGGCAATATTTGTGTTTAATCTCCTATATTTAACAGTCCACATTAGAGCATAGGGTTTCACTTTGATAGTCTTGGAAGAGAAGTGAAGAGATGGTTTCCATTGTGCAGGGCCACCACAGTAGTTTTCAAATTGTGCTGTCCAAGATTAGAGGTAGGGAACAGCCACAGAAACTCTCTTGACTGGATTTACCTTTAAACAAAGAAAGGTTTGAAATCTACCTGTGTGAAATAAAACTCTTAGGTGTGTTGGAGGATATTCTTTTAGTCATAATGTTGACAACAAGTAAGAAGACAATCTATTCCCTTAGTAAATGGACACAAGAAAAGATGATGGATAATTAAAAAAGAAGTTGACAAAAAGGAAATCCAAAATCATGTGTATATATAATACTATACAATCTTGGACAGAAATATTATTACCTGTTCTAAATAATGCATTGGTAAGTTAGACCCTGTGATTGTCTCAGTTGGATTTTATTAAAATAAGGAAAGAAAGTCTATCCTCTAATTTTAGCTATTAAATGAATACAATAGAAAGAAAGAAGAAATGGAATCTTCACCTGAGCAACTTTATACCAGTAAACACAGAAGCAATTCTGTTTGGAACCTGTCAGAACACTAAATTTCAGTTAACTTTAATCGTTCATGTTCATTTCACTGATAAGATTTGAAAATATAAGTACTAGTGACTCACTCTGCCACCCATTAGGAAGTATCACATATGGTGACTGGGAGAAAGGTTTTTTTTGTAGATATCATGTATTCTTAAATCCAATATGAGTTACCTATTTGGAAATTTTCTACATTATATTTATCACACAGTTATAATTTCTAGTGATTGGAGGAGGCATAGATCTGACCACATCAATACTTGGGTCATTTTCAAAATGGAAAGTAAATGCTGAAATACCAACAAACTGGTCTGAATTCTTTAAAACTCCATTCATTCTGGTTTGCATGTAAAGTGAAATAAGAATCAAATCTCTGGAAATGACTGTTCCTTTTGAAATTCCATTGCAAATTATAGTCTAAAATATTTTCTTAAACATCCAGCATCTTTGCAAGCATGTTTGACTTGCATTGGAGGTAAGATAGAGGACCTTACTATTTGATTTCACCACTGAGAGATTGTGAATTCTTACAGAAAATATATTTACTTTTTTCACGGCCCTGGAATACCATTTTGAAGACTTTTATGATAACTTACTAATATGTATTGGAAACTATCAATATTTTGCTAAAGGCTGGGTTCAATTACATAGGTGTAAACTAGATTCTTTCTAAGGGCTTTTAACTACCAATTATCTCTCTTTAAAAGATCATTTCGTTCATAAGATATTCCACAATATCTTGATGAAGACCAAGCACAAATAATTATTTTTCACTAAACATAGATTTAAGGAGTCAGGGAAAAAAATAACTTCATAAAAATGTGGGGATGTTTTTCAAAGTCTTGAATATTTCAAGAACAGAGTCCAGTTTAATTCACAAAATAGTCCTCTTTTGATCTAAACTAGTTTCTGTTTAGCTAACTAGATAGACAAGAGTATAAAGCAGGTGATATAATGAATTTTTAACTAGGGTCACATTCAAAATAGGCTTGTGGCAAAATCAGGAGGTGAGATTCACCGCAGCCCCAAAAGACTGAAATGTAAACTAACGTTGAGGTGCTTCTCCCTTCCTCGCAATACAAGGGGACAGGAAGACTGGTGACATCCAAGCAAGCACAGGCACTTTCTGTCAGTCTGGTCTTGTGTTGAATATGGTACTGAGCCTACATTGGAAGAGTATCCTGAGACTATTGAAGGGTCAGCAGAGCATAGTTGGCTCTTTGCCAAAGCACTTTTCCCAAGAAGTATCATAACCATGAGTATTTCAGGAGGAACGCAATCCAAGTACTTACGATTCATTTACACTAGACTCATCAAAATGTCATTGGGAGAGAGTAAATGTCCAAGAGACCTTAAAGTTTGTGAAACCATTTAAAACTTTTATCTCTGAATCAGAAAGTTATATTGTACTACTCAGAATTCAAACTATACTAGGGGTCAATTTCAATTCTAGGAAATCTTGTAGTTGATTCAAGACTTCAAAACTCTACATGCTAGGCTAACACTTTACAATTGCATCCACTTAAGAAGTATAGGACTAGAAGGAGAATTTTCAATGTTAAAAATATCCAAAAGCCACATTTTGAGCAATTCAATTTGAATATCTTTACAGTGGCCTGAGGTGTCTTCCAAGAGATAGAAAACAACTGGCACTTTTAAAATTTTTACCCATGAAGAGGAAGTCATGTTGAATTAATCCTTTGACATTGTGTGATATTTTGTTTTAAAAATGCTTTCAAATACATACTCTCCTTTGATTAGGTAAACAGGTGGTATATGTCCATTTTTAAAAGAGGAAAACAGAATTACTTCGACTTTGAATGTTGTTGGTTTAGTTGAAGTAACATATACGTGTTGTAGTTTCTTCTGAGCTGTGATTTTGTGCAGTTGGGCACAGCTGCATATATCCCGTTTAGCTCCATTTTTGTTTTTAATTTAATCTTTCCCATATTTATAAGAAATCTTTGACCTTGGTTATAAGTAAGAGCAAAACAAAATAACACAATCCTATCATAACACAAAGCTTAATATTATAATTGGCATAAAATTCCATTCTAGGGTTCATTTCCTAAAATAAGATGCTTACTCCAGCATCATTCTCTTCCTCCCTCATTCTACATATTTGCTTTTTAAAATGGCCTTTTCCTAAGGGGCTAATCTAAATGCAGAGTGTTCTTTGAACTTAATGTGTGCTCCATGGTCAGGTCAAGTCCATCAGGGCAGAAACTAAGAAACGGGCCACAACTTATTTAAATTATGTAGTTGCCTGGAAACAAGTTTAACCAATTTCTTATTTATTTTGTTAGCAGAAAAATGTGAATGGAGAATGCTTTTCCTTTTTAATGAACTCTAAATCGATTCATTGATTTTTTAAAAATTTGAGCCAAAGATTAAGATAATTTCAATTATGTATCATTCCCCAAAAAATGTGATGGCTTATCTTAATATAATTTAATTTTGGTTAAATGATTTGTTATTAATCTTGCAGATTTAATAAGTTCTGGTATTTCTTCCTTCCATCCCCTCTTATGTTTCTTTCATCAGTTGCTTGGCTCTTTAAACTATGTAAACTAAATTCATTGTTAATCTAGGTGAAAGTTTATTGGCATGTGAGTACTGTAACCAAATAAAAATTACAAAACCTTTGTCTCTGTGCTAACGTTCAACGTATGGAGAAGAAACATTCTCTTCACTGGGGTTTCAGGGAATCTCATTCTCCTGGTTTTCCTCCTGCTTCCATGGCCACTCCTTCTCAATCTCCTTTGTGGTACATCATCAGCTAGCCAAATTCTTCCTATTGGCATGTCCCAAGCTTAGTCTGTTTTTTGTACTTATCTCCTACATGATTTTAAAAAGTCTACATGCCATTGTCTATCAAATTTCTATCACCTACCTGGATCTCTCCCTGTATGTAGACTTTTATATTCAACAGCCCACCTGCCTTTTCCACTTGGATGTCTAATGTATACTTCAACCTTAACACATCCAAAACCAATATCTTATTCTTTCCCCCCAAACCCACTCCTCATGTGGACTTTGCCATCCCAGGCAAAACTTTGCAGTTGTCTTTGACTCTTCTCTGTCTCTCACAACCCACATTCAATCCCATCAGTACATACAGCCAGCTATCTTTCAAAATAGAACTTGGAATCTGATAATTTCTCACCAGCTGCATTTTGTCCTGGTCACCATCACCTTTCACCTGGATTGCTGCATTACCCCCTGGCTGACATTCCTGCTTCCACTTTTGTCCGTTTCAGTCTAGTCTTAACATATCAGCCGGGTGGGACTTCCAAAACCCAGGTTAGTTCATGTCATTCCTTTGCCCAAAGCCCTTCAATGAACCCTGATCTTAACCAGAAGTTAACTGTAGATTCCTGTTACTTCTCTGATTCAGCTCCCTCTACTCTTGTGCTGGTCTAGTTATACTGGCTTCCTTGCTGTTCTTCCTACTCACCAAGCTCAGTACTGTCACACAAACTATACTTTCTATTACTTCAAACCAGAACCTACATCCCTCTGATATACCCTTGTTTCACTTCTTCACGTCCCTTAGTTCTTAAATAACATTTATCAGTGAGGCCTTCCCTGCCCATCTGTTTATCATTTTAATCGCACCACCCCATCCCTGGCATGCCCCACACCTCTTTTTAAAATACCTAAACTATATTACCATATAATCACCTCTAGACTGTACTTATCTATTTTATTTATTTTCCATCTCTCCTTGCCCAGCTAGAATTGTCTCATTCACTGCTGTATTCCTAACCTTTCTTGTAGTTGGTGCCACATAGAGGTGCTCAGTAAACACTTGTATAATAAATGGATGGATGGATAGATGGATGCATGATTATGGCCCATCTTCCTCTCCTTGGGTAGAAGCAGGAAGCATAAAACAGGAAGTATTGTATTCTCAGACTTGCCCATATTCATATGGGAATATAATAATCCAAGTGGATAATGGGTTTATGTAAAGAAAAATATGAGAGCACACATTTTTAAAAGATAGATTAAACACTCATCTGTTTAAACTTACAAAAACCCTGTCAATCAAGAAATCAAAATATATATTGAATTGTTTCTAATTCATTAATGAACTTGACTGTGCTATTGCTCTCAAAGCACTAAATATAGCCGATATTGAACCAAAGGTCCTTCACAATCCTTGAATTTCTAAAGAAATATCAAGGCTCATAGGAAGAAGTTTTAATGAGACACTGTTCTGTTCACGAGAGAGGAAATCATAGCTTCTGACCTCAGTATCATTATGAAATAATAGAGAAAAAGCTCTAGGGAAATTAGTTTTTAGGAAGCAGAATCCAGTGGCTCGTTGCATTCTAAATAGAATCATAGTAAGAGCGACAGTCTGGCTGATTGGGTTTAGTGATATGGGTAGATCTAGCTGCTAATTCCTTCAAACTAGATTGAAATCCCCCAAATAGCAATGAGGTTTTACAAAGGTATAAGGACTACTAAGCCATAATTCAGTTTAGAGCTTCATTTAATTGAGAAAAGCACATAGGCCAGAGAAAGGTCAGACAATTTCAGTGTTGGAATTGTAATCAATAAAGATAGATAATCTTTTTTTTTTTTTTTTTAAAGATTTTGTTTATTTATTCATTTATCCCAGATATATAATCTTAAACTTACTTTTGTACCTGTCCTGATTTGTTCATTCCACAAAATTTATGGAATGCCTACTGTGTACCAAGCACTGTCCTAGAGAGGGCGGACAGTGGTTGCCACCACCGATAGGATACCTGGCTTCATGCAGCTTGTATCCTAGTGGAAGAGAGAGACATGTAGGCAGACAAATGAATGTAATTGTCATTTGTAATGAGTGCGAAAAGAGAAAACAAATGAGTGCCAGTGAAGAGAATAACAGAGAGCACATATGTTAAACTGTGGGTGGTCAGGAAAAGCCACCCTGAAAATTCAATACCAATTCATGAAGTATTTGAGTAAGATACACATGTGAATCCTTTGTAAGGCATCCATATTCGTGGGCTAAGTCCCACTTCTCACTTTTTGAGAGATGTTTTACCCTAACCTCTGATTTCCTTCTGCTAGTGCTTTCTGTTTTTCTCCACTGACTCCTTGCTCTCTGCCATTATCAAGTCTCTCCTATTTTAAAAATGTTTTTCACATTTGAATTCATCTTTCCGGTCTTACTGACTTCATTTTCTCACCACACAAAACCTCCTTTAGTCCCATCTTTCTCCCCTTGTTTTTTCACTTTTCTGTTGAGGCATATTGAGATGTGTTTTTGAGACATGAGTCCATTAAAAAGGTTAATGCACATATACTCCAATTTTTAATTTGGCTGAATTCTCACATCTTTGTTTCAGGCAAGTTGTACCAACTTATAAGCCCCTAAATCTTAAAACAATGAATATGTTATAACGTTATCTATACTAGCTGATAGGGTAGGTGGCAGTTGAGAGTAGATTAAAATGTATCAGACTACTACAAAGCTTTTGCTGAAAGGATTTTCAGTTCTTAAGTTGAGACCTGAACAATGTAAACCACAAAATGCCGCATGACACAGTGTGGTTGTGGAATGGACTATTGTAATCATTATTTGATTAATTAACCCACTAATTAATAAAGTGATGGGTTTTTAGGTACTTAATCTCCAGGATGGTAGGCATATATGAGGCCATATTAAATTTAATTATCCAATCTCTGTAGCTCTCAGGCCATCTACTCAAGCATAAATCCCAGTGACTTGCACCATCTCTCACTCAAGCATCTCTGAGAATTGAGGTATCTTGCATGAATCTGTCTATGATGCCACTTAGTGCCAGCTTCGACTTTACCAGTGCCTTGGTCCATATTCACTAGTCTCTAGACTGCCCAGCAGCAAACATCAGCAAGTTTGTTCTGGTATTACCACTCTCCATTGCAGCCAGGCCAACACACTGATTAAAGTAGAAAGGGAAATATAGAACCGTCTAATATCAGGGCTTCCCTGTGAGAGCTAAAGTTTAGGGAATCTAGTGATGAAGTTCTGCCAGCTCCCACACTCAATCCTTTATCTTTCTAGGATATAACTGGGAGGGTTCATGTAACAATCACAATTTACCTAGAATCTATATCTTTCAGAACCTCAGCTTTGTAGCCGAGTGTGGTTATTTATATCAGCCTGCTTCTACTCTTAGAGAGTGAATTGTTTCTGAGAGACCAACTTTCTGTTTTAATGAAGATGGGCTAGATCATGTTGTGATAACAACTCCAAACTCTCAGTTGCTTGAAATAACAAAGGCTTGTTTCTCATACATACCATATATTCATCATAGATTGGGGTGGCAGGGAAGAGAAGGGTTCTGTTCCTTACTCGGGAACTCAGCTGATGGGAGGCTCCACCATCTGGAACATTCCCAGTCACTATGGGAAGAGAAAATATCATACATCAGTTGTTAATGGTTTCCCCAGCACTGACATGTACCATGTCTCCTCACGTTTCATTGGCAAAAATAAGTCAAGTGGCCATGCCTAACTTCAAGGGTGCCTAGAAGTGAAATCCTTCCACATGCCTAGAAGAAAGAGAACCAGGAATAATGGTGAATAGCACAAATGATGACCATACCTCCTTCATTGAAGTTTTGCTTCTAAAACCTTCTCCTCTCTCCTCACTTACTTCTGTCCCTTTTGACATATCTCTATCTGTATGACTTACCATTATGTAAATGGCTTAAGGTTCCCCCCTCTGTTAGTTATTAATTACTACCTAACAAATTACTTTCAGATTTAGCAGCTTAAAAAATGACACACATTTATTGTCTCACCCAGTTTCTAAGGATCAGGAATCCAAGAGTGAATTCGCTGGGTGTTTCTGCAAAGGGTCTCTTGTAAGTTGTTGGTTGGAGCTGCAGTCATCTCAGAGCTCACCCATTTGTAAGTCTACTCATGTAGTGGTTGACAGTCTTCAGTTCCTTGCCAAGTGGGCTTCTCCTAAGGTTGCTCACATCCCCCGATTGAGAGATCAGAGAGCGAGAGATTGCAAGAGAGAAGTTGACATCTTTTATAATCTAATCTCAAAAGTGATATGCCATCACTTTTCCTGGATATTACTGGTCACAGAGAGCAACCCTGGCATTGTGGGAGGGGACACACAAAGTTGTGAATACCAGGAAGCAGGTGAGGGGAGCTATCTTGGAGACTAACTACCCCTCCCTATCAAGAGCACTACTTATCTCCATGTAAACCTGTGGCTGCAAAGAAATCCTGGCTGAATCTCAGCTTCTGCCAAACAACATATCCAACCCAGAATAAATACAATTTTAAACTTCTCTATAAGGGGTTCTGCATTTGGATTAGTATTGGTCTCCTCCTACAAAATTAAATGGCTTGTGTATCTTAAATTTTAATTTCTTGCCTCATATCCAAGAAAATGAATTCATTCTTCCACAGAATGTTTGCTTTATTTATAATTTTAATTGTTATTTTAAGTCACTTGTGTTTAGGTGGTCGTGGTACTTCAAATTCTAGCAAATATTTTATTTATATAGATATAAAATATACATATAGCTATATAGATAGATAGATATAGATATATATCAAATAAGACAAATAAATGCTTGATACATTTCTTGCCCTTTTCTATAGAGCCATGAGCTGTGAGAACTGAGTGTGATTTTAAATGGGATGCTGTGAGGAATTAGAAACAGTGGCAGAAACCCCACATTAAAATCCATCTTCATCAGCCCTCTCTGATTCCACATACCAGGGGTTATTTTTTGGTTAATCAAGAAATCATTGAGTAATGTTAGGGGGAAAATAAATTTTTTTAAGGCGAAGGCAGTTCCTCTTTAGAGGGAGGGAAATTTTATGGCCATTATGATAACAAATAACAAATAGGGGGTTGCATATGTGAATTGTTGTACTCTCATGGTTTTACTGAGCAGAGGGAGAATTACTTTCCTTTCTTTGTTAATTGTTCTTAAACCCCGGGAAGATATAAATCTCACTGTGCAGAAAACTAGGCACTCCTCCCTACATTTTCCTTATATTGAAAGAGTTTTATTTACTGAAATCCTCGAGTTAGTTTCTTGTCCTCGTACCAGTATGTTCTCTTGGGTTAATTCAGCCCAGCTGTGCGGTGTGACCAATGTAGACTGTCTGTTAGAAGCACATGGACATCCTGCATCTTCTTCACTCCTTTTTCCTTTATTGTTTCTGCATTTCAGTTGCCCTTTTCCTACCATCTTGAATGTCTTATACCCCAAATTATAGTATGCTCACTATAGGCGAGAACTCCCCTCCTACCCGCCCTCTCTTCCCTCCCCCAGTGACATCTCACTTCATTCCCAAGGAAAACAACACCCCCCCCCCCCTCTAAGAGCACTGTGTTTACATCTCTCTGCTCCTTTCCTCTCTCCTCCTGGCATGCTGGTTTAATCAATTTTACCAAATGACTTTCTTGGCAGCCGTATAAAGAAAACCCAGAGCAAGTTAATAGCATTCTAATACTGTACTTTTTGTCATTTCTCTAAAATGTGCAGAACTGTTTGGTCATTGGATTGATTTTTAATGATCTAAATGATCAGATGCCTCAGTGCTGCACTGCAGCAGCCCGATAATAAATAGGAAAGGGGAGGGGCTTGGGCTCTGGGCACTCACTCCATGCTGGATGAATAATCCCCCAAACACCAGCCAAGGAGACAATATAAAAGTTCTGCCTTTGCCAAATCATATATTAGCTTTTTTAGACAAAGATACATAGCTATTTTAATTTTGTATGTGGGAGAACCAAAACAAGATGTTTTGACAAGGGTTTAGAAAGTCAGTGATAGGCTTTGGAATCAAATTCTATAGGTATCTGTTGACATAAGCAGAACCTCAGTCAAATGCCCCCTAATATCCGCAGCTAGCTTGTTGGCATCCTAACCGTGAGGGTAAGTCATTGGTAATTTTTTAAAATCTAAAATGCAATAGAACTCCTAAGGTATACACAATCAGAAAATTGTAAAACAAGACATTCAGTTTTTTTTTTTTCTCTCTCTATAATAAAGAAATAGAAAAAAAAAAAGATAAAAATCGGGGAAAGAAACAATGAAAGATTATGGGTTTTGCTTCACTGTAAGACTTATTAACTAGCTTTGTAACTTTGGGTGACTTGCTCAACTACTCTGTCCTTGGGTTTCCTCACTGTAAAATGGATAAGCTAGTAGTATTTTCTAGAAGAATAAATGGGGACATGTACACCAAGTGTTTAGCCGAATGCCTGATATGGACTCGTCATGTGGCATATGATCATTATTAGCACATATTAGCACGGCATCTATGACCACAACCCCCTCCCAACCAGTCCTTTCCTGCCGTGTCCATACCCACAGGACAGTGCTGGCCTCACAGTATGCTGTACCAGAGTGGGTTCTGGAGTGCAGAGGCAGCTCAGCCACTTATTACCTCGTTTCACGGGCAAGTAACTTAACCTCTCCAGGTTCCTCATCTATAAATGGGGGATGTTAATACTCGCTTTAGAGGGTTAGTGTGAAGATTAAAAGATGTAAGTTGCTTAAAGCTCAGTGCACAAAGCCTTCCCCAGAAGAGGGACTCAGATAAATGTTCACTCTATTTCACCCTTCTGCCTCATTTCCAATGTGCTATTGCTTATTTCTAAATGGTATATGGAAGTAAGCTAATTAGTTTCTTAAGCTAATGCCTTCAATTAATACAGTGCATTTTTCTGAGACACTCAGCTCAGCTTATAAAGCTCAAGATGTACAGACACAGGTTTACACCAGGGTAAGCTGGGGCTCAGAGTGATGAAAGGAATTTCTCAGACCTCATTGCCCTGAGAATGTATCAACACTCTTATTTAGTACATGTATTTCCTGTCTTTTATAGTCTAGTTCTCCTTGAAAAAGAAGGTACCCTTTTATTTTCAAATGTTGTATCTTAGTTATATATAATAAAGTAGCCAAGTTAGGCTGACCACAGGTCTAACACGTTTCAGTTTGAGATGGATTAGTTCTGTTTATGCAGTTCCGCGGCCTAGACCCTCTTTCTCCCACAGCCAGGCATCTCACTAATAGGTGAGAGTAACCAGGCCCCTTTGGTCCAAAAGGTGTCATGGAAAAAACTGCATCCCGCTACTAGAAAAAGTGACCCTGAGGCATTCCCTCCTGATGAGATCAGGAGCATGGTCTTTGTATTTGAAAGATTCTATCTGCGCTTTCCCCATCCCATATTCCAAGAAAATTAGATTCTGACTGAAGAACAGGTCCCAAGAGTTGTAGTCACAAGAGTCTGAAGTCTTATTCGAGACGTTCTATACCCTTGGGGTAACTGAAATCAATTTTTGCCTATAATGATATTTCCTATGTTTTTCGGATGTTGGACAAAGTCTGGGAGCAGAAAAAAGCTTTGTGTATACCAAAGGGGTGGCGGTGGGGCAATAAAACAAGAGAGGGAGAGATTTAAAAATAAAATTGATTGTTTGATGAGATGTTTTAATTTTCCTTAAATTGTTGTCTTTAGAAATAACAAACTTATGATCAGAAATATAAAAAAGATATACAGAGTTGAAAAGTTGAGTAACAATTACTTGATTAAATGTTCCAAAATTTTTAGATGGTTATAAATTAAAAAAAAAAAACTTTTGGATTGCCAATTATTAAATGGTTTTTATTTCACTCCTGAAAATAGAAAATCACCTACAAATTTTATAAATTCATATCATTGTCTTTACATATAATAACAAATTGATTGGCATCTGGTATACATTTTTCTTTTTTAAATTTAGTTTAATTTAATTTTTCTTGTTTGATATGTATTTTTAAGCACCTTCTACCCTACTGTATGATGGTTGGCTTGGAAGTTACTAAGTAGGAGGGAGAACAGATACAGTCCTTCTTTCCAGGAAATCGATGTCTGGTCAAAGAGACAAAAACATAGTTTTTGTTGTTGTTATAAACAATGTCAAAGTGTGTGTGTGTGTATGTGTGTATTGCATTTGAGAAATTATTTTGTATGATAGATTCCTACAAATGGAATTGCTTATTAAATGGTATATGTGTTTTATATTTTTAAAATGTCTGCTAAATTGTACTCTAGGTAAAATCTTTTCCTGATTCACATTTTCACCAGCTGTGGATGAGTATACCTGTTCCCACCCCTCACCATCACTGGATAGTTTAAGTCTTTAATTTTTACCAATGGGATAGGCAAAATATCTCATTATAGTTTTAATTTATTTCATTGATTACCAGGGAGATTGAGCATCTTTCAAATGGTATTGGCTATTTGTAGTTCTCCTTCTGTGATGCTTACTTACATCTATTCCCATTTTTCTTTTGGGTTGCTTGTCTTAATTCTAATTAATTTATAGGCTCTCCTATGGCAAATGGTAGAAAAACCATAACATGGCTATGTTTACAGCAGACCCCAACACCTTAAAATTGAGTGAGGTTGAGTAATGAGCCCAAGGTAAATGAAGTAAGAGAACTCAGGTTTTCTGATAATACCAAAAAATCTGGGCCCCTTCCACCAATGTAATATTTCTTCAGCAAAAACTTCTTTGTCTATCCCATTAACCTGGCAGTAAGGATCAGCTAGTTCACACTTGTGGATCTGAGGGAATGGAGTACAGAAAGAGCTGGAATTGGGGTTTAGGATTATCCATTTCCAGCTCAGGCTGAGCACCAAAGGGGTACGAGGCTAATGATAAGAGCAAAGTCATCCTTGGGTTGGCTTACAGAAAGGAAGAAAAATCAAAAGATGCTGTATGAAAAAGTTCTGAGGACATAGCATTCATTTCACTGAGATGGAGGCTGCAAATACAGAGCGGAAAATAGAGCAAGCGTAAGGGTGAGTTGAGTGCACCTCAGTGTCTGTGAACTGTGGAAGAAACAATATCAAAAAAGAAAGAAAAACAACATGGACCAGAGAACAGTAAAGATTACTGGTCAGTCATTGTGGGATGCCATTCAGACAACGGAGTTAAAAGAAGCAGAACTGCACACCACTGCAGGCTCCCCAGTAACATACATATTCAAAAATCAGAGACCTGCCTTATGGGAACAGGATTAGTTATATCTTGGCTTGTTTATCCAGAAGCAAAGATATGGGTAGCAACTTTACTAGAAGTATGTCCTCGGAATATAAAGGACAATTATGATAGCTTAGGCCACCGGCTTTCAGTAAATTCCATCTGGTACTTTACAAATTAGCTCATTATTCTGCTGTTCTTATGAATGTGTTAGTCTGCAAACATATCATTGACACAAATTAGTCACCTAGTGTTTTAGTGAAAGTGATTTAATGTAAGCACACCCACGTCATAATATGGAATGGTAAAATAGGTCTTTGCTTGATTCTCTAAGTGGAATTCAGCAAAGTCAGATTCAATTTCCAAAGAGGTCTTTGGTACACACATCAGCCTCTGATTTTCTCAGAGTGGATTGTGATCATCACCCTGGATGTGGGCAATATCATGTAATACTACTCTACTTCTTTGGTCTCTCCATGAACTCCCAAGAGGGATCTAAGCCTACTGATAAATGATGGATTCACAAATTAAATATAGCTTGTATTTGTTTATATTTACATTTGTTAACACAGGTGTCATCACAACTTGTTTCAGTTCAATAATAGCAATTGCAATTTTGAAAATTAACCTAAACATCTGATTTTAAGTGCTTTTTGTGACAGATGAACCCACCCACAGTTATATAGAAAGAAAATAAATAGTGAGAAAGCATAAGCTTTCCTTTCCTGTCTAACTTGATTATCTATTGTGAAGTGCCCTTTTGTGGAGTATAATTAATATCTCATGATGAACTGTTAAGATGCTTTTGTCTGCAAGCTCAGAGCCCCTAACTCAATGACTTAAAACAAACAGAGAAGCAAACAAGAAATTTTATTATACCATGCACCTTCAAGATGAACCATTCCAGGTTTGGTTATTAAGAAATTCAACAAATTGTCCAGGTTCTGCTCACTTTTCTGCTTTGCCTTCTAAGGCCCTTTTCCTTTTTTTCTCAGATTGACTCACCTCATCATCACAAGATGGTTGGCCAGAGCCAGGCATAAGGTCCAAAGGCAGAAAATAAACTTTCCCCCGCCTTGTATTTTTTATGAAGTGCTTCTCCCAGAAGTCATATCACCAGACTTCCCTTTATTGCTCATTGGCTAGATTTGGCCTCATGACCTAAAAAATACCTGGCCAGCAAATGGGATGAGGGACGAATCGTATCAGGATTTTCCATGAGCTGAAGGATTGCGTCACCTTCTCTGAGTACTAATATTTTCAAACTAGTGGAAAAAAATAGCCAATTTTCAAAATAGGTGTGCAAGAATCAGTTTTATGACTCTTGGGATCCTCATGCAGGGACCCTTGACTGAGATTATAAAAGAGTTCAGAGGGAAAAGGAAAAGTAATATTGTGAAAATAGTTTTTTAAGAAAGAGTGCTATGTCGTGTATGAGTCCTCTCCTCCCTTCTCAAGGGGGCTGTGCTTATCTCTTTCACATAAAGCCCAGAGAAGAAGTCTTCAGTGCTGGGAATTTTTCCCATGGACCAGATGTACACCACACGAGAGAGAGAGCTGGCCTTGAGCCACATTCTGTCCTTCCATAAGAGGACCATCTGGAGAAAGCACTTGGATTCCAGTAGCAAGAGGCTGTGGAGATTGGATGCAAGAAAACCAGGGGCTTGGCAGGGGGCTGGTTAATAAGCAGCCCTTTGAAAACAAGGCTCTGGCTGAGGCACAGGAGTTGTAGCCAGGGGGACCCAGCAGGGATGCTGCTGCTGAACCCAGGAAAGGGCCCCCGAGACGAAGAGGCAGCTTTAAACATTGGCCAGGCCCCCAATGTGAATTGCCATTTTATGACAGTGCCAGATCAAGAAAGAACTCCCTCTCCTTCCTTTCATTGCCTCTCCCAATGTTCTCCAACCCCAGAGGAGTCAGTACCAGCAGCTTGCAAGTCAGAATAGCAAGAAAGGGGGCAGATGAAGCCTACACCCCCATACCACCCTTGTCAAGCAGGCAGTCCACAGCAATGAGCCCTCCTGGGAGGGGGAACATGATGCAAATTAAATCAAATTTGGAGTTTTGGATTACATTTGGGGGTGGATGTTTCTGATTTTTGGATAGAATATAAGTTGATTGTAAGTGAATATAAATATCTCTATTACCTAAGAGTGACCAGAAAAGTTACAAGATTTTCTCCATAAATGAAATTTGAAGGGGCAGTGGAAAACCAAAATAAAATGTATTTTAATATGTATCACATATCCTTAAGTATATCATTGACAATGGTAAAAGGACCATGATGTTGATGACATGGTGACAGATGTTAAAACTGAAGTTTCAACAAGGGCAGTCAGCTACAACAGAAGCTGAATCCCATAGTCAAGGGCAATGTTGATACCCATTTACAAGTATCATTTTCCTAAAATACCCTGATAATACTGCATCACATTTGTATCTCTCCTTCTGTCCTCCTCTAATACGTGAGCAGAAAATCAGGGAAAAGTACTCATACCGCCAGCAAATTTCCTTCTGCTCTTTAGATGACCTGTACTCCAGAAGAAAGGCTCCACAACAGGGTCTGCACTCACGATGTAGAATACAGTTCCCTGAGGGGAATGGAAAGTTGGTATTAATAGTAGTCTCCTTCTGCCCCACTCCACTGTCTTCCCCTTCCCTTCACCCCTTCCTGCCTTCATGCCCCTTTGGACTGGGAAGTTTAGGACTGTCACCTGTTCACTATACCTACAGCCAAAGAGGAGAGGCCCCCAGGGTTTCAGGGCTGCAGCTTGATCCTTCTCCCTCAGGAATAGAAACATCCAACCTCCCTGCCCCCAGCCCCACCTCCCACATACACACAGGGGCAGCCTCATCTCAAATGGCCTATGGCAGAGAGTACCTGAGGCATAATCAGTGAGTAATTATTGGAAAGAGGGGAAAAGGAGAGTTTATATTTTCATTAACTTTGTCCCTGGGGGAGAGCATTTTTTTTTTTTTTTTTTTTTTTTTAATGAGGTGGGGATTTCACAAACTAAGGAAGCTTCCTGAGGGTCTCAAGGACAAATACCCAGATGCTCACCTACCCATGTCCTGAATTTTGTTTTTATTCCTGTACCTGTTTTGTCACCAATCTGAAGAGAAATGGTAAGGGAGAAAAGAGAGGCAAAAATTCTAAAAGTAAGTTTACTAGGTGATCACCTTTGCCATTTTTCATTATGTTTGTGGGGAAAAAAATAAAGCTCCTTTTTGTCTTCAAAGGCTTTTACTAATCTTGGAATAAAAACAGATGAAATTGTGTTATATTCCACATTGAATTCTTTCTCACTCATAATGTGGTTCCCATAGAAAAAATATAAGATGCATAGCTAGGCAATTAGAATTCATATTAATAATTTTCTGTTGCATCAGTTTTGGACATGCATTGTTGATATTTTTGCCTTTGTGCATCTATTAAGTGATTAGTACAGTCTGTAGTGATATTTTTAGGGGTAGAATGTGCCAGTTACAGAGAAAGAGAGAAACTATTGATATTTTCAAGTGCTCAGCATTATGGAATCACCCTCAAGGCAGGATATTAAACACAGCAAGGCAGAAAGGGTAAAATGCTGGGTGAAGGCTAGGGTCTCTGTCTACAGTGGGCAAGTAGGATTTAATAACTAGCCTTCAATTTATTTTTGGACTCAAATGTAAAGAATGTTTTACTTAATTACACTATAATGACTTTGAAACTATTAATTAGTCTAAAATATTGCCCTCTGGTTTTAATACATTTTAACGTATTTTAAACTTTTAAATGATTATTTAAAAATAATAATATGAATGTCCTTTTTTCCTCCCTAGTATAATAAATTCTCCTACTGCATAAAGTTAATTAAGATCGCACTGTTTTCCTCCTTCCTGAATCTCTCTCTTTCCTGTGCCCCCTTATTTGAAGCAAATTAATATTTGTGAAGAGAGCACAGTGAAAGGGTTTTGAGAAACATAAGAAGCTAATATTTTGACTGGGGGTGTAATAGATGTCAGTCGTAGTGAAAGAGTGCTGTCTCCAAAACATCTGGATGTGGATGTAGATTCATGAATTGTTAACTCCACTCTGTGTGTGTGTGTGTGTGTATTAATTTAAGGAACTTGATCAAGTAACCATCAATTCAATGCCAAGTTAATTCACCATGGCCATACAATATCAGGGTATAGCGTTAATTTAAAGTACTTTATTTTGAGATGGAAGGGAAGAATTTATGAATAGTGAAACCAATTTTCTTATATAGTGACTATTCTAGTTAAGAGTTTGATTGCAATGACAAAGAACAGATTCAAATTAGCTCCTGTAAAAAAAAAAAAAAAAGATAATATAGTTACTGTAAAAATACAGAAATTCACACAAACACTATGTAGCTGGGCCTTCTTGGATTCGAAAAATTCAGGAAATGAAGCAACTGTTCTCTTTTGAGCCAGGTAATCATCCACTTTGGTTTTATCTGTTTGGCCATACGACGTTTTGGTTCCAGCCCATCTCTGACTGATTAGAGTCTTTAATTCACTTATGATTGTTCACATTCCAAAGAGAGAATATTTTCTCCCTAGTGAATGAACTGGATGGCAGCAAGGCAAGTTTTCATTCCTATTCCAATAGCTTTTATAAAGGGTAGGGGGCAGGAAAGACAAGTTCTTTAGGAGGTAGCTATAGGTGTATATAAATAACCATGTGTGGTATAGTGACTGATTTATTTTATGGTAATCATTAACTCAACAAATATTTTAAGGAGCACTATGCACCAGGCAGTATGCTAGGTACTGGGAATACAGCACAGACAAATAGACACAGACACTTACAGGCAAAAAGCCCTGCCCCTATGGAGTTTGCCTTCTAGTGAAAATCTTTACCTATCTATTTAAAAGATAACTTTAAAAAAATGGAATAGTAACATACCCATAGAATAAATGCAAAATGTTGAAATACCAGCACTTATATATGTGTATATACATATATATCTTTGTAAGTATCATGGTCATACTTACATTTACGTAATTCTGTTGATTCTGGTGTGTGTATGTGTGCAGGAGCGCTTATTGGAAGTGGTGGAGCTTTGAATTTTAAATGGCCTCTGACTTGCAGCTTTTGATTCAGCCTTTACTGCAGCCCATTCCAGCTTCCTATTAAAATCATTGTGAAAACATACCCTCAAAAAGGACAATAAAATAAAAAGCACTAAAAACCACAACAGACGGTGATTTTACTGTCAGAATATCAGAGAACCAGTAAACTGAATTGAAAATACAAATAGTAGACCATCTATCCTATTTCATTCCAAAGTAGTTAAAAAGAATTTCTTGGATTTATCTAGGCCCAGACTATATATCTGCTATATACTACTACTCTAGTAGATTTATAAGTATCTTACTTAAAAAAAAGGTAACATACCAACAGACTCAAAGATGGATCAAAATTAAAGAGTTAAGAACAGAAAAGCCCAAAAGAATAGCCTCTTGAAACTATCTTTAAGTAAAAATTCATCACAAGGATTAAGGAAAATTCTTTGCACTGTAAACCATATCTGATTGAACTGTTGACCCAAATAAACCTATGAGAGTGGGAACGTATGATTAATTTCTTCTCCTGTGTCATCTGGAAAATAATAAAGCTCTTTTGCAGGCATTGCTTTTCACCAAATTCAGAGCTCAATTAAATACTCTAACAATAATATAGAAATCTGTGGTAAACCCATTATTCCTAGAAGGGGGGAAAAAAAACTGGAAATATACTGCCTCTTCTGTTGGCAGTAGGATTATCGGTAGCTTGTTTCTTGTGTGTTTTTCTGTTTTATCCTATATTTTACAAGATGAACTTGCATGATGTCCTATTTTGCCAGACAAATACCACATAACCGGTTGGCTTAAATAACAGGAATTTATTGGTTCATTGTTTTGAGGCATTGGCAAGGCTTGCTTTCTCTGGAGGTCTGTATGTGGCATCCTGGTGCTGGCTGCTGGCAATTCTGGCTATTTCGGGTCCCCAAATCTCTCTCCTGTGACTTCTGGCCTCTCTTTAAAAGGATCCCAGTAATCCAAATTAAGACCCACCCTCATTCAGTTGGCCACACCTTAGCTAAAAATAACATCATGGGAGCTTCTATTTACAGTGGGTCACACCCACAGGGATATGGATTAAAATTAAGAATGTGTTTGTCGGGTACATTATTCAACCTAGCATACGTGGCTTTTAAAATGAAATAATAAACTTCAGTTTAAAAACTAACCTTTAAATGGTGTTACGTGGATTGAAGAAGAAGATGCATGGTAAACTTCAGATGTTATAAAGAGATTATAAAAAAAGTGTCAAAATAAACATTCTTGAGAAAATTACAGAAAATTGCTTTCCTTTCAAGCAGCCATGAACTAAAGGAAACGGAATCTATTGACGTTTCTATGATTGATATTTTTATCTCTACAATTTTGAAATTGAATAAAAATAGGACATGTTCCAGATGGAAAGGATTAATAATTATGTTACTTTTTAATGGGGAGAATGAGTGACAGAAGAACTGTCATCAAGCGTATTAAGTTGTTGGTGAGGGAAAAGTTGTTTTCAGTACATCTAATCAGTTCAGGTTGATATCACAAAGGCCGCCCATGGCTTCCTACAACAACTCCCTTCTTGCTACTTAAAATCGCATCATTTTTGGCCTAACCATTCTGAGTATGGTTGTGTAATACGTATGTTCCGCAACTGCTTTCTCGATTGAAGTGTGGGTGGGGGTGAGGCTCAGACCAAAATCTAGGTATTTGCAGATACCCATATATTTGACCTGGGGTAGAATAAACACGTAATATTATCAGATTTTTCATTTTGCAAGTAGATATAGCTTTAATGTGGATTGTTCTAACTAATGAATACAACTTCTGGCCCCAGCTACTGTGTTTCTGTGGACATGGAAAAGAATAAATCAGACATTCATTTCTATTTTTGACTAGATATTCATTTACCTTATAATATTAGTGGAATGTTGGAAGTCTTGAATATATATTTTGAATTTGACTCTTCAGCTTTAAGGTTAAAATTGTCAAGTCTATCAGAGAGTCTATCTGGGTAATATTATAAATTTTTATTTAATATTTCCATATGTAAATATTAACTAAAAATGACTATTTTTCCTTAATAAATACTAAATATATTTTCTCTTCACTGCTGTTTTAATTATACAAATAATACATGAATATATTCTCATTTTAAAGATTAAGTGATCCAAAAATATGTAAAGTAAAATGTGAAAACCCCTTTTTAATGCAGCATGCTACCACTTCCTTGTTCCAGAAGTAATAATTCAGAGGTAATAGTTTGGTGTGTATCTCTCTGCTTCTACCCTTTGTATCAGCATAAATATATATTAACACATGAGCACACACACGAACACAAATGTTTACATTGATGGATTCATACTCAAAATATTTATTATTCTGCAGTTTTAACAAGTTAGCACTATTTTAGATATTTTTCTGACTCAGTTCTTTTTAATCATTCTTGGTAATTCCAGAATATTTTATAAACATGGGAAATTTGGAAGCTAGTCATTCTTACTACCTGAGAATTTTTTTTTGACTCCTTTCAATTTCTGAGACAAATATGAAATATAATTCTGTTTCAGAAGGGACTTCAACATAACTCAACTTTTTTTCTCTCTTTATGTTAATTTCATTTCAAATAAATTGCAGACCAAGTAAAGAATCTATATTTTTACTACATTTTTAATGTGCAAATTTTAAAAGTATATTGTGAACATCTAAAGAGTTCTTTTCACATTATAAACTGTTTTTTTCTATAATTTGCCACAGTAAGTTAAAATTACAAGTCACAGATTTGCTATTATCTCTATATTACAGAGAAGGAAATTTAATCTCAGAGGTTTAGTGATTTGATCAAAATTACATAAAAAGTAAAAGGCAGGACCTGAAATTAAGGGCCCATATATGGAGACTCCAAAACAGAATATAAATTCTACATTTTCCTCATCAAACTTCCTGTGGATTTTTTCCCCCACATTTCAATTTTTGGATAACAAATATTATGTGCTTTCTTCATGTTCTAGTGTTAGGTTTTATAATACTTCTCCCAAAAATATTAAAAATAAAATTTAGTAGGCATTCTAAATATTCCGATTATAAAATGTATTATATGTGATGGTGTGAGAATGTTTTTTGTAAATGCATTTATTTGTCTTTAGACAAATTGGCCATGAGAAGACTTAAGCTTAGGCTACATGATCCAAAATGATTTTTTGTATTAGTAAAACTGAAATTTTCCAACAAAGTATCTATTGGGTTTGGGTGATCAAAGTATGTTTTAAATTTTTATCTTTTTAACTGGCTTTGGTATTCTTGGTTATAAGCACATACAGAAATTGAATGTACAGTAACTTGCTGAAACATGATGTGATTCCCTGGCTCTTAGTATTTGAAACCATAACTTCATGGAACTCTCCTCTTATTTCAATTTTAAATGTGCTAAACAGCAATGCCTTCAGACTTTGCTAGAACTTGTGAGAAGTGAGACGTCATCATGATAAACATGGCTGTTAGTTACATTTGCTGAATGCCAACAACAGTTTTGGTGTTAAAATACACAGAGAAAGACACACTTCCTTTTCAGAGGGCTTGGGGTTCTGTCATGGTGGGACAGAGGAGTTGGTCTTGAAAGTTCTTTTCCCTGTCTTGGTGGGGGAAAGGGAAGTGAGTCATCTTGAGTTTCATTTTACATGTCAGAATGCCACTTTCATCCATTTATTAATTGATGATATATACAATAAAAAGAACCAAAATATGTGACTATGCATATATAAATACACACACATATTAAAGCACATGTAAAACAATCTTTATTAGAAAAATTGAAAAATATATATCTTGGGCAAGATATCCAAGTGACTATAGCTTCTTTTTCCTTGGATATAACATATTAATACTACTAATATGGATAATGTGTTTTTTTTTTTCATTGGGAGGTACCGGGGATCGAACCCTGGTCTCTCCATATGGTAGACGGACGCCGAACCTCTTGAGCCACATCCGTTTCCCGGGTAATGTGTTTTTAAAAATTATGTAGAGGGGAGCAGATGTAGCTCAAGTGGTTGAACGCCTGTTTCCCACGTATGAGATCCCAGGTTCGATCCCTGGAACTTCCTAAAAACAAACTAACAAACAAACAAAAAAAACAATTCTCATTGGGGAACAGATGTAGCTTAGTGGTTGATGCCTGCTTCCCATGTACGAGGTCCTGGGTTTAATCCCTGATACCCCCTAAAAAAAAAAAAAAAGGTATGTAGAGGTATTTGTATATGTTAATACATTGAAATAAACTCAAAATGTACAATAGACAAAATACTTACCTTTGAAAACAAAAGACAAACGTTATCCAGCCTCTTGAAAGAATGGAACACTTTGCAAAAATATCTGAACAAATTCTAACTGTTCATATGATTAATAAAATATCAAATTTTAGGTCCTTATCATTTCATGTCTAAATCTAGAGGAGTTTTAATTGTTTTTCATCTAAGTTTTTTAAAAGGGTATCATTGATACAAGTTATTGATTATAGAACAAAGCGGCGGTGACAGAAAGATAAACCTTAACAACTTGAAATTTTGAAAGTGAAACTTGTCTCAGTGAAGTAAGTCATCACATCCTCCAGAACTGATAAGTGACAAGTGACTCAGTGTTTAGAGAACACCAAGTTCAGAGACGAGGGTGTGACTTTCTTTTATGTTATATTTATATTAGCATAGAGGTATATCTAATCATATCTATTACACCCATTTTGAAGGAAGCATGTTCTTTGAAGGGGGTTGGAGAACTTGAAATCTAGAATCTTATTCAAAGAGTAAGAATTTTCCTGGAATAAGTGAATTCTGTACCCTAGTGTTATGTTTTAACAACATTTTTTAAGAACTTGACTCACTTTTCCAACCAAACTTTGAGATAAAACAGGTAAACAGCAGAAGGTTCTGGCTGAAAGAGTTAAAATGTACCTGGCCTCTCCTTTACCTATATCTTGGCCTGAGGCAACCACAGTGTTCCCAGGAACTTAGTTTGAGAACCCTCACCCTTGTGACCCCATTCATGGCTGAAAACAATTTTAATTACTGGAGCTTTAAGACATAAGACACTGTCCAGCTGATACTCTTGCCCTGATTCTGAGTGCACTCAACTATCTTTTGATGAAAACACTTATTAGAGTATTCTGGTTTGCTCTGAGATTGTGTTTCTCATTTTATCAATAAATTGACATTCTGGTTTATGTTTTTTTTTAAACATCAATCTCATATGAGGGTGTTTAATGTGAGTCCATCCCTGAAAGACTGATGACTCTTGTACTTGCTATGGGAAAATAATAAAATAGAATCAATTAAAGCCTTTGTCTTGGTGTAGCTGAGGCTATGCCATGGTTGCGGGGACCTCACTAAGGTTGGGCCACCCTGCGTGCCCTGCTGTTGATTATCAGTACTTTATTATGGAAATGATGGGACTTGAATACCTTTCATGGATACTCCTGGTATTTTTCTGCAGTTCTGAGAATGAATGATTTCTTTTTTGGGGGGGACCATACTTATGCCCCGATTTGTCCACATTATACATCCTTGAGGACTTGTTTTTAAATTACAAACGTGTAAGTTCTGTCCAAATGTTTCTTGAAGGTCATACATTTAGGAAGTATTAAGTCTCTATGGTCATAACATCTCAGGCCCTATTTCTAATAAACATGACAAAATGCTGGAAATAAATTCTTTCTATTCTCTAAGTAAGCCTATTCTTTTGTATTTGATTTCGTGACTCTGTAAGAATACTCAATTTAGAATTGTTTATTTATGTATATTCTTGGTTTCCTGAGCTGTGAAATAAATTACATTTTTTCTTTGTTATCATTCAAGCAAAATATTGGCTTTTCTACTGTTTATCATACCTTCTCAGTTGTGTTTCCATTCATTCTAATTTGTTATATTTTATTCTAGGTAGTTGAATGTATAAAAATGAAAATAAAGCATAATTTACTTTAAAAATAGTTGAAATATCCTCAGAGCTTGAAAATATTTTAATTTTAAATCTGTTTTAGTAATCTGATGATTAAATCATTTGTGTGTGTGTGTATGTGTGTTTAATTTAAAAAGTGCTTTGCTTATATTATTGCCCACAAATGGAGTCATAGCTAAAAAGTACTGAGAATTGAACTATGTTTTTTTTTTTTGAACTATGTTTTAACTGAGTTTAAGAGAAATTTTTGCTATCATACCACCCATGTGAAAAATGGTGGCATATGAAGAATGGAATAGAATGGATTGAAAGTAAAGAAAACTTCAAATAAATGACCTTTATTACAAGGGAAAATAAATTTCTGCATTATTTTCTATCTTTCTATTTGGTACTTTCCATAGACATAGTCTCACTTCTGTAGTTTAAGGACTAAGTGCTGGTTTTGAAATAGTTAGATTAGTGTCCATTATCATCACTAAAGAACACTAGAGTCAAATAATCTGAATTCTTTTCCAGATTTACTGCTATTATGATATATGATGAGGAATAATCATTATTGTTAGAGATTCATTTCAAACATTGGCTTATTAAATGCCTTACTCTCTTCAGCATGGTTCTGTGATAAATGATGTACATGATAATAATTTTTAGAAAGCCTAATAGTAATGCAAGGTTGCTTATTATTATTATAGAGGCACTAGAATGTAGGGACTGTACACGCAGGCTCTGGACCTTGGTTCAAATCCTGACTCTTACTAGATGTTTGACATCAGCCAACTTACTTAACATTTGAGTGCAAATTCATCTGTAAAATAGGGGTGATAATAATCCTTACCTAATAGTGCTGTTGTGAGAATTAAATAAGATAATAATGTAAAGCACATAGAACAGATCCCAGAACTTTGTAAGTAGTTCTAGCTATTATTATTATTATCACTTAAATATCTGATTTTGAATTGCCCTGTGATACTTGATTCAAAACACTGAAAGCTTGTTAAAAAGCCATTCAAACTGAAGTTTTCTGGGTCAGATCACAAATGACCTTATGGAAAAGATGTATTGCCTTTAGATAAAAGAGGTCATAGGAACTTGCCTAGGCTACAGGAAACTCTTATAAGTATTCTGAAGTTTATTTTATGTTGCTGTAGCATCTTATGAACCAAGTTGAAACTGCTTTTAAAGGAATCACCCAGTTCTTCCTCCTCTCAGGAATTCTTCCATTAGGGTCATCATTTGATGAAAATGAAAACTCCCTAAATCACAGAAGTTTTCAAAAATAAATAGGTTTCTTGATATTTGGTTTTGAATTTGTGGGAAATGTCCTTCCCTCCCCAACCCTTGAGTAATGTTTTCTTCAATGACAGGGCCTCACTGGGAAATCCTAACTAAAGATAATAGCATGATATATTGTGCTGCCAGTATTCCATTTAATATTAAGCTATTGCATAACAGGCTTTTTAAATACCCAAGTTAAAAGTAATACATTAATATTGAGTACACTGCTATTTTAAAGTCCATTCTCTTACTGATTTCAAACAAACACCATTTAAGTGCCAACCTACTATTAGACGAGTTTACTAATTTATTTTTACTCCAAAATGGCATCAACAGTGGTGGGGTACTTTCAGGGGATTATGGAATAGGATTTTTGCAACAAGGGTGGGGGATAGTCTTGAGGAAATGCAAAATATCAACTGCCTGCGTTGCAATGTTTTATCTCAGCCCTCCTCAAATGTACACACCCCCGATCAAACAAGCAGCTTTATGGCATGCGCAATCACAATTGAAGTGTAACTGACTTCCGCAGAACAAGCTTTCACAGTATTTCCTGTCCAAAAATCACCGTATAGTCATCTGTAGCTAAATGATCACAAACCATCAAGTAAGGCCTCCTCACCCCGATATATATATATATATATATATTAAAAAAATAAATAAAAGGACTCGGATTGACCAAACCCTATAATTTGCAAATTCTCTCTGGACTTTTATTCCTTTCTTTGGGTAACAAGGGAGAAAGCCTCCCTCCATAATAGTATCTGTTTGTCCAAGGTGTCATTTCCCTGTGAGATTATTTACAGGTTCCCTAAGGTGTAGCTCTACTTGCTTGGTAATCACGTATTGAAAGAAACCTGCTCTTTCAAAGCGAGCTTTCCCTTTTAACCCCTTTTGCTCGCTCTTCCTTGGAGGCTAGCAAGGAGTGCGCTGGTTCTGCAGTGTCTGGGAACCCACCTAGAGGGCCCCCTTGACGCCAGCACATCCCTTGTCAGGCACCAGTCTCTGCAGCCGAGCTGGGCTGCTGCAGAGTTAATGTACAGTACCACCGAGCCTGCAAGTGTCCTGAGCCGCTCAGAGCCGGGGAGGCGCAGCCCAGGGCAGACGAGGCTGCTGCGAAGATTACAAAGGTTCTCCTGGAAATTCAGCGCTGGGGGACTCCAGCAGGAGCCTGTTGCCATTGTGTTTTAAAAGCATGCAAGGTCTGTATAGCTTGGGTATGAGAATCTTTCAGAAGCTGTCAGAGCATCAAAGTAAATGACACCCATTGAGGAGCTGAATTATTTGGTGTGAAAAAGAGAGAGAGAGAAAAGAGAAAAGACAATGGGGGAAGAAATTCTTAGACAACGTCTGACTTGCAGCTGTGAAATTCATTTCTTTCCAAGGCAAAATATGAAACACCCGCACATGGTTTTGATCACAAATTAAAGGGGATTCTGCAGTGAAAGGATCAATAGCTTAGTCATTTACTTAAAGAGAGCAGACAGTATTATTATGGAGTTAGGCAGCAGAAATGAATTTCATCATGACAGTACCTTCTGAAGTCATGATGGTAGCTAATGGTAATTCTGTCCTGCAAAGCAGAAATTTCTCATTACCTTTCTGCTTTTGCAGTTGAAAACCAGCAATTCTGAGATTTGGGGAAGAAGTTGGCTTTGCTTATACGTGGTTTCTAGCCCCTCTGCCCAGGGTTTTTGTCCGACACGTCTTAGAAGGCAGCACTGCGTTAAAGTGACCACACATGAATATGTGCCTAAGAAAGAAGAAAAAGCAATATTCATTTCTAAAGGACAGCATGGCAAAGCAACCTGAAGTTTTCCGTTTCCCTTCCAACACCTCTTTAACCAGGATAACAAGAAACTGTCTTTTGACTCCTCTTTTCCCACATTCCAGAGTCCTTCCCGGGAGGATGCATTAATTCACACTCAAGTCAGTTGGATTTTTCCAGGACAATATTTGCCACCATTTAGGATTAGCTATTGAACTGGTAATTTTGGTGTGTTGGCTAACTAGTGGAACCTAAATGGATGGACTCATACCTGCACTACTCTGTGAGGTTTCTCTTTTCAAATCCTGGAAGGGCTTGTGTTGTTGCTGGGGTTTTTGTTTTTTTTGTGTGTGTGTGTGTTTGGGGGGGATATTTTTGAAATTCAATACTTGTTGCAATAATTGCCCATGATAGCTGCTCAAACAAGGGAATTGGAATTCATCTATGAAAATCTCTACATGTAACATATGAAACAAGGAAAATATTAATGACAGAAGATCTGTGAACATGATGCACGTGAATAATTTCCCCTTTAGAAGGCATTCCTGGATATGGTGAGTAATCAATACCCCCTTCAGTTTGTAAAACTCAGATTTATAAAATTCCATGACAGTTACCAGATGCAGACTTGTCTTGAACAAGAATTTTGGTATTAAGTGAGAATGAAAAGTAGAAGATGTAAAAAGCGAAATGTTGTCTGAGAGAGCAGTGGTTATGCAATAGCAAAGTACTTGTTAATGTAAAGCATCCCAAAGCAGGAGGGTAGTTACAATTGCTAACATTTAAAACAAAGCAAAACGAAACAAACCAACTTTGAGATTGGCAAATATTTAACCAGTAAGTCAGAGAAAAAGGATTTGGGATTTGTTTGTTGCTGTTTTGTTCTCTTTTATTGGAAAATCCCCTGGGGAAGGACATACATGAATTTCTGACATCTAATATCAATTTGCCTAGTGTTAAAAGTGTTTTTTTAATTTCTAGAAGAAGGTTAAAGGAAAATTTAGACTATTGACTCAATTTTAAAATAGTAGCTGTGTTGGTGTCTCACATTAAAGGAATATTTAAGAAATATTTCTACCAGAATGAACCAATTTAATAGAATTTTAACACATGAATCATGAAGTGCTCAGACTCTCAATAGAAGTTGCTTGGAGCATTGGTATTTGGTCAGGTATTAAGGTTCAATGCAATGCATTAAGGTCCCTGGATATGTGACATCATGTACCATTCCTTCCTAGAGTTTGTGACTGACTGTGTATAAGAACTAATTACTAAGTGTATTATAAGGGCAAAATTGCTCCTTTCTCCCACTCCTTTAGGGTTGACTGTAATCAGTCTCTTCTGATAGAAACTTTGTGAACACATAATAAAGGCACATTTTTTAGGCTTTGTGTCTATGAATGTGGTTTATTTAGGGTACTGCAATGTGTCTGATGTTGAAAGTACATTTCCCAGGTAATTTTTTTTTGGATGGATTCAGAATAAGTAATAGATATCAAAATACAAGTTTCTGAGAGTTTTCCAGCTGCTTTCATGACAATATCTCAAAGGAAATCTCCTTGATGCCTTAAGGCACCACCAAAATCACCTGCTGGTTTGTTGTAGAGGTTTCTGCTTTTTAGCTGAAGACCAGTTGCAGAGAAGGGTGGGTGACATCCTCTATCAACCTGGGCAGGTGCTCCTTTTCTATCAATACCAGATACATCCAGAATTGACACTGTGGCGTATCTGCCTTCTCTGCTGTCCAGAGCCAACGTCCCCAGTGCTTCCGAAGGACTCTGGGCGATGTGCCTACCAACCCTCAGTGAACCACTTCCAAGTGCATCACCAGAGTTCATTCTGGGGGAGCTTTGATGCCATTTCCTTGCTGGTCCTGATGGTGAGAGTCAGGCATCAGCAATAAGGTCTTTGTCGTTCGGTGTTTCTGAGAGTCTGACAAGGTTTTCACATATAAGTTCAAGTGAACAGTCTTTAACCTTAAGTTTCAAAGATCCTGGGAACAGTCCCTGGTACTTAATAGGTGTTTGCCAACCCTATACCTTGTGCCTTTCTTTAAGGTTAATTTTGTACCTCTAAAGAATTTTTTTATGGAAAAAAAAATTGCCATTCTCATTTCTATACAGTGTACCTTGCTATAAGGCAACAGTGTTTTGCTCTACCTAAGTCCTGTTGATGGAGTCCACTTGTTTATGTTGCAATAGGTAGGATGCATGCACTCTTTGAATGCCTAACATTATAACCACATTTGATTTCATTGCATTAAGCTCACCTCTACTTTTAAGTGGAAAGAAATGAGCTATTCAACTCCACAGTTTTTGAAATAATAAAAATTTGCTTATTCATGCACCTCTAGATCTGTAATAAATATGTTTGAAAGTGCATAGAGAGGTTGAGAACCCTGGTGGGTTTCTCTTGTGCCTGAACCTAGATGATCCTTCCTACATTTTACTGCATGGCATGCCAATATTTTTGCCATTGTTGCCATCCTGAGCCAATGTGGAATGTGAATGCTTGATATATTTATTCTTACCTGGGCCCCTTAGAAGAATTTGTAAATAAGATGTTGAACTCAGAGGAAAAAGGTGGTAGTAATTTTCCAAGTGACCCAATTAGTGTTGTGCTTGGTTCTCAACTTCCCCAGTTGTTGTTTTCCTTTTATTTATAACCCTACCTTTCAATACTGCAGGAAGAGATTCGAGGTGTTTGTTGACAGAAAACCTTCCTTCCCTTTATCCTGATGTAAGAGTCCCTTTTGGATCACATTCCATGGTCATGAATTATAGTGCTAAGAAGAAAGGGTTTGCCAGGTTGCTCTCCTTTTCATCTCCAGAGGCTCCTCCTTTCCTCATTGTCATATATGGGTCTTTTTCTTCATGAAGGGACAGATCAGAAGTTGGCAGCAGACCAATGCCAGGAAATAATAAACATTTTTTTTAAAAGATGTATTTTTTATGTATTTCTCCCCTTCCTTCATTGTTTGTGCTTGCTGTCTGCTCTCTGCATCTATTCATTGTATGCTTTCTGTGTCTGCTCATCTTTTTGGGAGGAACCAGGAACTGAACCCGGGACCTACCATTTGGGAGGGAGGCACCCAATCACTTGAACCACATCCTCTCCCTCCTTGTCGTGTCTCTCTTTGTGTCTCCTCATTGTGTCATCTTGTTGCATCAGTTTGTCACGCCAGCTCGCTGTCTTGCTCATCTTCTTTAGGAGGCACTGGGAATCAAACCCGGGATCTCCCATGTGGTAAGCAGGTGCCCAACTACTCGAGCCACATCCGCTTCCCAATAATAAACATTTTAAAGGACATGTGTGCTTTGGTTTCCTGAGCCCTAGCTCATCTCTGTGAAGGCTTTAAACCCTTTTGATATAAAGAACATAGAGCTGCATGCTCTGGCCTGGTTTCTCTTCTGCTTTTTTTTTTTAAATATATATTTTATTAGAGAAGTTGTGAACTTACAAAACAATTATGCACTTGTGCAGAATTCCCGTATAACACTCCTCTACCAACACACTACACCATTGTGGAACATTTGTTACAGATTATGAGATAATATCATCAGACTATTACCATTAATTATGGTCCATTTGGTATATTTTTTCCATACACTCCTATTATTAACACAGTACATCTCTGGCATTGATGCAAGAACATTACAGAATTACTGTTAATCATAGTCCATAGGTTACATTAATTGTATTTTTCTCATGCTTCTCCACATTCCCACCACCCTGCAGTAGTTCTGCTTTTTGATGGGTAAGAAGGAGAGAAAATTGAGACACAGAAGGTCTAATATGGTCTTTAAGAGTTTGGTCTTTAAGAGTTTATCTGAGGTAATGGTTCAGATTGAAGCCTATGCATAGAATTCCAACTTGGAGTCTCATCTTCCTGCCCTAGGGTTGGTGTGTTGATAATTGAGCAATAGTATTACACATTCATTGTTTATTAGCTACAGGTTAGAGTTAATAAATGGTATTATTACTTGTTTTAATAGAACACTACCCCTTGAGTGCTGTAAGAGTGGTTTGAAGAATGTGGCTTTCTTGTTTAAAGCTACATTAGAAATTTTGCTCTAGGGTTTTATTGCATGGTCTTCTTTCCATTACACTTTTCATCCTTTTTACTGCCAAGCAAAACAAAGATAAGAGTTTGCCTTACTGGGTAAATAAGTATCATATAATTTTTCTTATTTTTTTATTCTGGCTAGTTGTGAGAACATAGTGGAAGTCTGGGAATCCATGAGCAGGCCTTTGTGAATAGTTTTTAAGAGGAATACAAGTCAGCTTTCTAGGAATTTAAATTCTGCCTTGCAGTAGTTAAGAGGACTTTTTAAAAACATTATGTAGAATCACATGTAAGAGTTTGACAAGAATGATATAATATCATGACTAACTTATGTTTGTATCTTTTTGCCTTAAAGGATATAAAATAACTTTGTATAATCTGATTTGTAAAAGCGCTATCATTTCATGCCAGAGATTGGAAGCCACATTAAATGCAATCTAATTTTATACTTGTGAAACTCTTATAATTTTTATTTGAATTCCTAAAATCAAAAGCATTCTTTTTATGGTGGACACAAATAACTCAGGGAAAGGAGAGTGGATGATAGAAGGCAATGGCCCCTGCTTGGGGGTGGGGCGTTAGGGATAAGGGATGGGGGCTTAGAGTGCTGTCATCAGCATTTCCCTGAGGAAACCTGAGGAAGACCTGGGATTGTGATTGTATATGGCGATGGACCATTTTATTTGTTTGGTGCTTATGATATAATTTCTTAAAGCCCAGACCTTGAAATGCTTTTATTAATCAGTTCTTGTTTGTGATGCTGAGAGTTGCTTCCAATCAAGAGGCAAAAGGAGTAAGTATGGCATCTTTAGTCAACATTGAGGCTTCTTTCTCTTTCTTCTGGGCTGTCACATTCTTTGTTGAACTTTCCCTTTCTAGAAATCAGTTCCTTATAAGGTTTAATCTAGCAAGTCACAGTTCAGTTGTTCCTCTATAGACTAAAGGTTCAACTCATACTATCTTATATTGTTTGATCATATTTTGTTTTGTTTGATCCAAATCCTTGAAGAATGAAGCAATATACAAACAAATGTATTAATAATATTATATTCACATATGTATATTTGTATATGTTAAACAATAAAACTGACACAAAGATTCCAAAAAGGCAAGATGGACTTAATGAAAGGAAAATCCTGATCTAGCATCTTAGCACCTCATCTTTTAAGTTTTTCTTCTTTTTATATATTGAAACTACAGAAACTCAACTCAGAATTGCATTTTTACAGAGTCTGTGTTTAGGCCAATATAATAGTCACTTGCCTTATTAGAATGTGGGGTGGGGCATATGTTGAGTTTGATGACCATGTATGACCATGTATGCACTGAGGGACAGAATATTTTAAGCCTTAAAACAAAAGATTAGAATTCTCATTTTCGTCAGCCTTAAATTCTTCTACTGTCTGCTTGTTTTTTAATGAAATATCAGGTCTTGCTGACCTTGCTTCAATACCATCTCTTCCTCACGGTGACAAAACTATCCCGAAATTCTAAAATACAAACATCAAACTCTCAGCTTCATTCTATGTTCCTGCTAGAGCCAAATACAATTTATTTGTAAACACATATAGCCAATAAAGCTTAGATATAGCTGATAATTATACAAACTCATCTTGTTCATAAATCCCTAGGGCTCAATAGTAAAATCAACTGTTGTTTAAGGCAGAAGTTCAGGTTTAGATAAAAAAACAGCAAAGATTTCCCTTTAGATGAAATATTGATCTTATTTATCCATATAATATTCCTCTTGACTTTTTATTTTACAGTGCTTCGCTGTCTTTTATAGCTTCTATCTTTAGTCTCCTTAATTTCTGCTAGTAATACCTTATAATTTTAAAATGAAAATAAAATTTCATATTTTTAGGTTTTTACTTTTTAAAAATTTGATTAGGAATCATATGGTAGAGGAAGAAAGTTGCCATCAGTAATATCAGTGTGCCTACAGCTTATGGAAATGAAGTATATTTTTTACTCTCAGCCATCTTTCCACTGTAGTAAAATAGTTTGTACACTTTAAAATCCTGACAAGTTAATATTCAATGGACTAAGTGGGCGGCGCAAGCCAGGAAGGTCTTAGACAATCCCTACAAAAGGAAGAAAATATTCTCCTTCATTTGAAAATGCTTAGCTAAGGATTTGGGGACTTTTTGCTTCTATTCAATGTTTCACGTTCCTCCCCTTCCTCCCTGGACCCCTTTTAACTGTTACTGAGGTACTTCCACTGATACTGAGATACTTCCACTAATACTGAGATATCTGGATTCAGAAAAATACAGACAAGAAAAGGAAAAAGAAAAATAGTTCAGATTTCTGAAGTGGAAGAAGACACCAAGGGAACTTCACAACCTCTTTCCCGCTTGCCAAAGTTTAGAAGCTTCTTTAATAGCAAAAAAAAAAAAAACACCAAAAAAAAAAAAACCAAAAAAAAAAGTAAAACAACAAAACCAAACCTCATCCTTACCTCTTCTCTTAAATTATACTCTGCCAACATGGATGCTCTTTACTACTCTCTCTAGCAAAAACATCATCTACACCTTTCTTGGAATAGCTCAGAAACATCTCCAAGCCACCCATAAACTGACTGCTTCAACTGCTTATCACTCAGTGGACTATTGGGTGGTATTTCTAGTCCTCAAAGAAGTACCAGCCTGGTAGGATGCTCTGTACAAACAAAGATTACTCTAAGGATAAGTAGCCCAAGACAATATATTTCAACTACACTCTATGTTGCATAAAATTTTGGGATACATATTTTATTTCAAGGCTGGGTGATCAAGATTCTGTATAGTAAGTTTACTGGCTGGACAAAGAAAACAACCAACTGACCAAATTAAAAAAAAAACTCCAGGTTCCTAACTTTAATTATGGTGTTAATATTTTGTACTACCTTGAGAAAGGTCTCTGAGCTCTTTACCACCTGTTGAAAATCGTTGCAGCAAATATTGGCCCCTTTCCTTTTGAAGAGCAGACTATTCAAGAAAATCTCATAGCTCTTTGGTAATAATAGTTTGATAGAATGTTAACAATGACATATTAAAACCTCTTGAGTGAATTTCTTCAAATATATGTAAGAAATGTAAGTATTGTTTACTTCATGGAAGAGATCAACACTGATTGAACTCCTGGGCATGTCACGTTTTCAGATATGCTATATCATTCAGTGGAAACTTTCTGAGTGACTCTTATTCAAATCCCTGTTTTATTTAGGAAAGTAATGTACCTGGATGTTAGGTAAATAGTTCAAGATCACGTATCTATTACTTGGAGAAGCCAACCCACTCAAAATCAAGTCTGGTCTGACTTCAAAGCCAAATGTCTTTTAAATCCACCATATTGTTCTTGTGGCAGATGCCTTAGCAGTCTTTCCATAACCTTCTGGAAAATAGATTAGCAGTGAGAGCAGAGAAAATATGCAGATACATCCTGGCATTTAACACTTTGGGTAAGTACTTAGATGCCTAGTGAATGTGAATGGCCTTTGTCTAAGAAACCTGTCCTGTTAATATCAGGACTGTGACCTACACTTAAACCATGTTAACAGCTCATTTTGTATTTTCTCAGAGTGAGAAACTTTACAAGGAACTTAAAGGGGAACTATGTTTTCAGGAAAGGCCCGCCGCTGGCTAATAGGGTACCTTCCTATAAATTAGTAAAAGGTCATTCTCTGGACAGACATGTTAGGAAAATGAATTAGAAATATAGACTCTGGTGTTTGGTGAGTGGAAAGAGGCTTTGGGCAAAGAAAATTTCAGGCACTCTTTTTCTGGGCTGGGCGCACACCTGGGGAACTAAGCACAGGCGAATTCAGCTCTGCTTATCATCTCTACATGGTGGTTGTGCAATATCCAAACTGCACCGTGGCGTGCAGCAGCCTTGACCCTGCTTTGGTATGGACTTCATCTCCTCCTATGAAGGGTGGTTGTGACAGTCAAATGAAGTGTTTTTGAGAGTGCTTTGGTGACAATAAAGGATTATTCAAGTTTTGGGTTTTGTGACCTTCATTATTATTGACCTCATTATAGGACTTTAAAATTTATTTGTGCCCAGGTGAAGAATTATCGGAATCAGAGCTAAATGCCAAATGGCCAAAGAAACATGTTAGTCATAAAATAGTCGAATACCTCAGTTGTTGAAACATCATTCGCAGTGAATTGGATTGGAACATGTGGAACATACTGACTCATTCAAGCATAAGGGATGCTCAGATGAATATGATATAGTACCTGCCTTGGAGACTCTCATAGACTAGTGAGGAGAGTGGAAATAAATGATAACAGCCCAGGAGAAAGTATGTGTATACAAGTATAAACAAAATGTTAGGAGAGTCCAAAGGAAGAAGCACCTTAACTGGTTTGGTCCAAACACTTTAAAGGAGTCTAGAAATGTAGGACTGAAAACATACCTGATGAATTTGAAAATTAGTAGTTTATTGGTAACACTTTGGAGAGCAGTTGAAGGAAGTTCCTGGGGGTAAATTATATTTCAAGGGCTATAAAAATGGAAAAAAGTAGTGAAAACTACTTCCAAAGTTTTGGAGGAGAAGAGAAGACAAGACAAGAGAGGAAAATTAGTAGCTAGTGAAGAAGAGGAACTGTATTAGTTTGCCAAAGGCATGCCGATGCAAAGTACTAGAAATCTGTTGGCTTTTAAAAAGTGTATTTGTTTGGGGTAAAAGCTTATGGTTACAACGCCCTAAAAAGTCCAACTCAAGGTTCCTTTCTCACCAAAGTCAGTTGCCACGTGTTGAAACAAGATGGTCACTGATCTCTGCCTGGTCTCTCCTTTCCCTCTGGGCTTCCAGTCCTCTCTCTCTCCTGGCATAGGGCACGTCTCTCAGGGCTTCCTATATCAGTCTTGGCTCTCTTCCCAAGGTCAGCTATAAGCTATCAGGCAAATGGTCCATCTCTCCCTGGGGCCCCAGAATGAAAAACGACAGAGCTCTGTCTCTTCTTGAGTGAGTATACATTTATATCAGCCCATCAAGGGGGCGGGGACTCAACCCGAGTCACACCTTACTGAAGTGGTCAAATCAAAGCCCTAATCTTAATAGATAATTTAATCAGGGACATCTCAGCTGAACCTAATGCAATCAAAGGGTATCACACCCAGAGGAATAGATTCATTTATAAACATAATCTTTCTCTTTTTGGTATTCACAAAAATAATCTCAAACTGTCACAGGAACTTTTAAGGGTGAGGGAATATATCCTGAAGGAAACATAAGGATATAGTTTTTGGAAATTAGTGGAGAACATTGCTTCCTCTGAGATATGAGGGGAAGAAGGGGAGAATGGATGTAGATAATGTAGAGATTATAGAAGTGTAGTGAGAAGCTGAGTTTTTCTCTAGGAAATAGAATTCAAAGCCATGTCTCATGAGGAGAGAGTAAAGGAGCTTAACAAGGTTATAGAACAGCTATAGGGGGGAATTGGAAAGGCTGCTGAAGAAAGAAGCATAGAAGAGTGTCAAGCAATTTGGGAAAAGTCAGTGATGCTAAATGATTATATGAGTCAGTAAAGGAAGTTTTGCTCTGTTTTTTTTTTTTTTTTTTTTTTAATGATTTACACAATATTATGGCAGGGAAAGGGGCAGAGATGTGACAGAACTGTTACAATGTTTAACTCAAAGGGCATTTTGCAATTAAAATTTCACAGATTGATTCTGTTTTTTGAGTTTCCATAGACTGTAGTGATGATTTTATTGTTGTTGTTTTCCACTTGCTGGTGGTTGGCACCATTCTATGAACATATTAAATAGATTTCAGTTCCAGTTTCATGACCTGATTTTGGAAATGTGAGATTTCCTAAGCTGCCTGGAAATAACTCTTGGGTGACAAAACAGAAGGTCTAAGATATTTGCTTTGATTTTTATCTTCAAAGGAATAAAAATCACAGTGGAAAGAGAAGGCAATATGATTCAGCTTTGCTCGCTTTTTGATAGGAACCATTCTGTGGTTTATGTTAGAATGTCACAAATCCATGTATGTAACCTGCTTTTACAAAGATTTCTTCAAAAACACTTGTGAAATTTACTGTCAAATGTGACCAGTCTCTGGGAAACACTGACAATAAGATGTAATATGACTTTAACCAGAACTGGGGGAGTTTAAATATTTGTAAATTTAAATCCTCCTTTGTTGTATGATACTTCACAGGGGACTATAATAAATATAAAATATAAATTAAGGAAAATTATTGAGTATCCTTATGATTTTATAGGCCATAATAACATCTACATACCATGAGCTTAGCAGATACGAATTTCTTTCATCTCTTCTAGTCATCAGCCCTTTTTCAGAGGTCAGCAGAGCTCCCACTTTAATATTCTTGGCTCCTAGTGCTCACCATTGCTTCATACAGGGCTTGATCTGCGAGATTTCTGCTGTGGCTCCAAAACTCTAAAAAGGTGCTAAGTAGTTCTAGTCTCTTATAAGGGAACTGCTCCTTCGAGTTTCTGTTGTTGTTGTTTTCCCTCCAAATCTGAAGATGGGAAGGTTTCAACCTTCAATACATAAATGATTAGTATTATGCTATTTTTGAAAATCTGTGATTCCACATCTTACCTTAATTTCTCTGATTTCGGTCTCGTTGAGACATTAGTGCCCTTCAGTTAAATGAAATGCTGGGAAATAATGCGTTGATAAATGAACCCCACGAGTAAGCCCTGATGCTTTTCTGAAGTATTTGTCCCCTCCTATAGAAAACCCTTAGCCTCTCAGCCTTGGGTATTTTGCTTAAGCCCCTCCCTTTTTCACGGGTAAGATGGCAACCTTATGACTTTTAATGCCAACATTTACAGTAATGGAGAAAATATAACTCACATGACATTTATGTGTCCATCACAGCTTCTCAAATCCTTTTAAAGATTTCCATCTCAGGCTCTTGCTACTTCTTCATTTCTCCATCTAGTTGGAAAAAATAATATCAGACATTCTGTCATCAGGTTGCTTTGTGGATGTATGTATATGTGTGTGTGATGGTATGTATGTTGTGTGTGTATGTGTATATATATGTTTTCTCAGTAAATATAAAACAAATATTTGGCCTAATAATGGAGAGATCCTTGATGTTCTAGAGAAGAAGAAAGTTAAATCAACAAGCTGATAGTGAGCAACTTAAAGAAACCATAAGACCTCTTACAGTTCATAAAGTAAGGCACTAGTGTCTTAAACCTTTGGCATTTGAGTCCTAAAGGAAGATAACATTTGTTGAAAAATCCTATTTTCTAGAAAATTGTCAATGCAATATTTTATTTTTGAGAGGCTGAATGTAAGCCTGATCAGAATGTCACCATTTTAAAGACTGACCACGTTCTATCAAGCCTTCTCTGCAAGTCGTCTGACTTCAAGGAACTTTCTGGGATCAAGCTAACCTCTGAAACTGCATAGTAACAAATCACATTCTATTCTGTTAGCTGCTCTACAGAGTAGGCACCCTGGCAACTTGGTTCAATTTTATATCCTTAGCACCTGGCATTACGTTGCACTTGAGAGGTAATTTATACATTTTCCTTTAATGAATGAGAATTTGCATAGAAAAAGATGAGTAACAAAAATTGCATGGCTAAGAAGCAATTCAATTAAATAGCCTTTTACATTGTTCAAATAATGTTCTTGCCCCAGGTTTTGAGGTGAGGAAAAAGAACATGCTGTAAAAATAATAAAGATGAAAAGAGTAACTTTCACATTTTGAGAGGTTATTAATGCCAGGTAGAGACTAAGCCTTTTATATACATGATCTCATTCAGTCCTCCCCAAAATCCATGACCGTTTTTAGTTATCTATTTACTAAAGGTGCAACCTTGGGTAAGTCATCAAACCTCTCTGTGCTTTCCTTTCCCCACTTGTAAAATAGGTACAATAAATAGTTCTCAATTCGTAGGGTTGGTGTGAAGATGAAATGAGAAAGTTGATCGATTAAGTGCTTATAACAGCGCTTGGCATGCAGCAAGCAATCAATAAATAGCAGCTATTGTTCTTGCACACATTAGGAATCTAGGCTTAGGTGAACCATGTGGCTCAGGGTTATCCAGTTGCTTAGTGGCAGACATATTCCAACCTTGGGCTCGTGCATTAGCTCCATATTGCTTGGGTGACTAAACTGCCTCTTCTGTATCACTTTCTTAGAATTTTTGTGTACATACCAGAAACAACACCTTCAGTTTGGCTTGTATCATGGGAGAGATTGCTGTCCCCTTCTACTCTCAGGGCTCACTGGAGAAGAATCATCTCCCCTTGGAAAACTGTTGAGCCCTTCCATGATGAATCAGCCAAGATTTCATGCAGGATGGATTTCTCTTTATGTATTGTCTTACCCATGTCCTTCATCATTAGATCATTATTTCCTAGTATAGTAGGTGCTCAATAAATGCTTTGGGGTTAAAATTACATTTCCAGAATCATGTCCCTAGAATTTTATGTTTTCAGGATTAATTTCAGTTTTTCAGGAAATAGGCCATGTGTTTGGTTAAGTAAAATTTTTATAAAAATTGTCAAATGAGCATAAATAATTCCCACACATCTTGATGTGTGATACTCAAGAGAGTTTAACTGCATTTGCCATCCTGCTCGATTGTGTTCATCTCCAAAATACAAATGATACTACTGTAAGCACCTTCTTGTCTAAGTCACTAATTATTTCTTCAAAACTAATAGTTGGTTCATTCACTTTCTTTTATAGGAATCTTTTCTTGAAGTTGTGTATGTTTTATCTTTCTGACAAGACAAAGTTGGAGAAAATAATTCTGTGTCTGACTAGTTATGTCCATTTCCACGTTTATAACATGTATGTTACATATTAAATGTTTTTCTTCTCAATACCTGTTACGGTTCTCAGGCACAGTCCAGCCTCTGTGTATGGTTCTTTACTCCTCCTCTTATATATCTTGCATACAGCTGTCAAACTGAACTCTAAAACAACCATCTCCTTCATAATACCTCTTTTCTTGCCAAAAAATAAGTTGGCTCTATATTGTGAGCAACATAATGTAAAGCCCTGCCCCAGATGGCCTCTGCCTTTCTATTGTCATATTTTAAGTGCTAGCTATTACTATTTGTAGTATTATGTAACCCATTACTCCACCAAACAGATTCTTTATTGTAGTTTATAAATATATCCATTCTTTAGTATAGGGGTTACAAACATATATTTTTTTAGGTCAGAGAATGCTTCCTTTTAAGCAAAACTTTAGGTAGTCACTTGATTTATGAAATAGATATGTCATAGCTAATAGGTATATAAAGTTGAAGAGAAACTTGATATAAATGCTGCACTTTTGAAGTAAGACTTTGGAGGCTGGAGCCCAACTTGTCAAAAACCCCCAGCCATGACTCCTGGGACCACTTCCTGTGGCTCCTTTGATGGGGCTCCACGGAATTTGAAGATTTTTGCCTCACTACATGATGGATCTTATGTTGGAATGTACTTCCCCTCTATTGCCTTTTTTTCAAAAGAGAAGTTGAAGGTTTACAGAAAAACCATGCATAAAAGACAAAGTTCCCATATGCCTCCCCCCATTATTAACACCTTGTGTTAGTATAGTACATTTGTTATAATAGATAAAAGAAAAATTTTATAATTGTACTGTTAACTATAGTCCCCAGTTTATATTAGGGTTCACTGTTTGTGTTGTTTTATTTAAATTTTATTGTAGTAATGTATATACAGCCTAAAATTTCCCCTTTAAGCCACATTCAAATATATAATTCAGTGCTGTTAATTATATTCCCAATGTTGTTCTACCATCACCACCATCCATTACCAAAACTTTTCCATCATTCCAAATAGAAAGTCTGTACAATTTAAGCATTAAATTCTTATTCCCTACTTGCACCCCAGTCCCTGGCAGCCTATATTCTAGTTTCTGGCTCTATGAATTTGCTTATTCTAATTATTTCATATCAGTGAGATGATGCAATATTTGTCCTTTTGTGTCTGGCTTATTTCATTCAGCATGATGTCTTCAAGGTTCATCCATGTTGTGTATAAAGACTTCATTCCTTTTTATGGCTAATAAATACTCCATTGTATGTTTATACCACATTTTGTTTAGCTGTTCATTGGTTGAGAGACACTTGGGTTACTCCCTGCTATTCCACCAGGACTTTACTTGCTTGGTTTTCTCTGATGTTCAGGTAGAATTTGTGCTCCTAGAGCTCCTTGCACTTCAGTATGGCACAGTTCACATTGCTATAGTTTTTGTTTCCATGTTCGGATAGACATCCTGTATAGTGGCTGTCTATAGGGTATAGACCCTGGAGCCAGATTTCCTAGGTTCAAATTTGTCTTCACTACTTTCTAGCTGTGTGACCCTGAGTAAATTATTTAACATCTCTGTGCCTCAGTTTCTTAATCTGTGAAATGGTTATAATAATAATTTTTACATCCCAGTATTTTAACATATGTGAAGTGCTTAGAACAGGCTGGCATAGAATGGTTATGTAACATAAAGTGGTAAGTTGTTATTAGAGCTACTGTGCAGGTGTCTCAAGTTGGAGACACTCAGAAGCAGACTCTGAGGCAAGCATATGAATGCAAATGGTTGATTGGAGAGTTGAACCTAGGAAATAGCAGTGAGGGAGTACTGAGGGTGAGACATGGAAGGAAAGAAAGTCAATTAATTAACACAGAAAGGACTGCACAACTTAATGTTTGATTATCTGCTGCTTGGCAAGGTTCTCTAATTGACTCATGGATCAGTGCTAAACAACAACATCCGTGTCTTATATGCATCTTGTCTTTTACACAAACTTGGCCACATGATACATGGAAAGCACTACAGGCTTTGGAGTCAGTCAACCATGATTCCATCCTTGTTCTTTCACTTTAGGAGCTATATGACTTTGGGCAATTGTGTAATTTGTCTTCACTTCTTTTTCCTTACCTAGAAAATATGACTAAGGATTAAATGAGATAGTAATCCTGTGAGGATTACATGAGATATTGTATGTAAAGTGCTTAGCACAATTCTCATCAAAAAGTAGGTGCTCAATCAATGGTAACTGCCAGAATCTTGTTATGAAGCGATTAATGTCTTCTTAGGCTTTTCTCAAGTTTACTCTTCTTCAGTTTCTCATTTTGATATTGCTTTAATTTTAGTTGTTTTCAAAAGAATACATTTTTCATCTCAAGAAAAATATTGATATTAGAAATATTAAAAATGTGGAGATTACATATGAAAATAATTTCTTTTGAGCCTTTGAAATGCGTAGAATATGCCATATTTTTGTATTTCATTTAAAATATCAAATCTTTTTGTTAGCTAAGATTGAGAATCAAAAACTTGAAATCCTTTTGCATATCAGAATAAAGTTTTATTCTTGCCTTATTATGAAAGGTCACTGAGAATTATTTTATATGTTTTTATAACTTTTGGTCAGCACACAGCCTAGAAAATTACCTCTAGTCTTTCAATATTTTAAGGATTAAAGCTGTGGTTCTTTTTTTTTTTTTAATGTAAGTAGGAATCTTTATTGAAGGTTTTGTGCCCTAGAGGGGATTCATACTGCTGTGCTGCTCAGCCCTTTTGCTGCCTTAAACTCCAAGATTCCTCCTCCTCTTACCACTCCAGGTTCCCTCCAGAAACTCCGTTCTCTCCCTCTAATTTTTTTTTCCATTTAAATGGATATTTTATTGAAGTATATCATTCATACATGAACATACGTAAATGATGTATATAGAAAAAGTTGTGAACTTATGAAACAAGCATGCATATCATCACACAGGGCTCCCATCCGGCAGCCCACCACCAGCACCTTGCATTGTTGGGAAACATTTGTTACAAACTGTGAAAAGGGCATTGAAAGCTGTGGTTCTTAATTTGATAGAGATGGTAAGGTTTGGAGAAGGTGTTGTTAGGGAAGGTGATTGTAGCATATATTACACCTACAAGAGAGTGTACAAATAAATATTCAGCCCCCATTCCCCCATCCCAGTAACAAGGAGTATCAGAAGCTGGGGTTTGAGGGGTAGGCGTGGAAGGGGAGGTGGCATGTGTATTTTGACAAAGCTTTTGAGGTGTCTCATATTGTACCCATCTCCCTTAGCAGTTAGTACCATGTAAAGGAAGGAAACCATAGAGCCATATTGAACTAAGTTCCAACTCTATGTTGACTGCCTAATTTTGAGCAAATTACCTAACTTTATTGAGCATCACTTTCCTCATTCATAAAAAAATATATGATAGTACCTATTACCCAAATTTGTTGTAAAGATTCAGTGAGATGATACATTATTTAAACATCACCTTGTTCCAGGCGGCCAACAACAAAGATATATCTATCTATCTATCTATACATAGATAGATAGATAGATTTAAATTTTAGGTAGAGTAATGAAGGAAAATAAAAGAGAAATAAGGTATGATGACAGTACTCACCTGCATAGGTGATGAGGTGAAGAAAATTATATTACCTTAACAAATGGTATCAGAATTTCTCTTGTGGAAGGGAAATGCCTTTGCTGGAAGAGATACTTTGAAGATGTGCTTGGGGATAAGAAGCAACTCCCTTGAGGGGTTGGGTGCAAACAGGCATTTAGGTGCTCTGAGAAGGAAAGCTTCTCTGCCTAACAGAGGGAGAATTTGGTGCTACAGGACCATAGTGGTTAAATTCATCTGCCCACTTGGCTAGGTTATGAGGTCCAGTTGTTTGGTCAAGCAAGTATTGGTCTGATTGTTATTGTCAGGGTATTCATGGATTTAAGTCATCAATCAATTGATTGCATCTATGGTTGATTGCAACTATACTCAATAAGGGAGATTGCCTTCAGCAAAGAAATGTCATCCATCTTTTGAAGTCCTTAAATGGAGCAGTGATGATTTCAGCAGTCAGAAAGAAGAATTTCTATCTCTAATTCAGCCAGCCAGATTCACCTGGGAAATTCATCAAAAACTTTTAGAGTTCCCAGCTTACAGCTTGTCTTATGGAATTCAGACATGCCAATCCACATGGTTGTGTGAGCCAATTCCGATAATAAATTTCATTTTACATATATACATACATAATTTATATATAATGTATACATATAATGATATATATATATAATGATGATATATCTGTCTCCTTTCGGTCTGTTTCTCTGGAAAACCCTGATTAATACAAGAGCCAACAAGAATGGAGGAGATGAGGAAGAGAGATTAAAGAGAGGTCAGGGAGAGGGGAAATCCAGGGAAGTACATTCACTCCCTAGACAGACTACTCCACAACAGAATAAAAGACCACTAATTACGTATACTGCACTCAGTAGGGCTCGAAGTAAGTGATTTTGGTGTTGGTATGCCAGTCAAAAAGGAGCTGAATTGTGTTGGCAAGAGAGGTTGGTAAGCCCTACGCTTGGAAATTATCAGAAATCTACCAGGGAACTTTGGACTATTGCTCATCTTGAAATTGGGACCTTCAAGTAAATTTTGTCACAATCTCGAGGGGGAAGAGAGCCCTCCATTCTTCTAAGATTTAAGCAGAACATGAAGTTCAAGGTATGCAAGATAGAATATAAAGTTATGGCTAAGCTTCCTAGGGAGCCAGTGGAAGTCAGGAGGCTTAGATACAAATCATGGTGTTCATTAGATATAAACAACTCAGTGGCTCAGGGAAAGCACACCCACTTCCAATACTAAGATCAGAGGGAAATTTGACCTAAAGGTGCATAAAGTGGAATGAGGTATTTAAAAATCATAACTTGGGAAGCGGCTGTGGCTCAATCAGTAGGGCTCCCGTTTACCATATAGGAGGCCCCGGGTTCGGTTCCTGGGGCCTCCTGGTGAAGGCAAGCCCGCCCGCACGGCGTGGTTAGCTGACCCAGCGAGCACAAGCAGCAAGGGGGGGATAAATGAATAAATAAATAAAATCTTAAAAAAAAAAAAATCATAACTTAAGATAGTTGATACATTTCCATTCCCTTGCTGTCCCTTTCCTTCCCCACAAGTTTCTGTGAAGATCGTAGTATATTTGAAAGCTCTTTGAAAATCAGAAATAAAATTGCTTGTAAATGGTTGAAAGGAAGAAAGTCTATGTACTGAATTTCATTAAAATCTGATTATTAAAAAAAAAAAATCTGATTATTATTGAAGAAATTGAGGTGTCCATGAAAGGATAGGATGTTCTGAATAAAATTATGTTCCCTATCTAAATAAAGGTCTTTCCACATCATAGTCTTAAAATTAAAACCACAGCATTCTCATAGTTCATCTTAGCATCATGTTTTAGAATCCCGAGTCCTGTTCCATTTGCAACAGCACCGGTGAGGCAACCCTGTGTGACCCTGAGGTATACCTGACATCTCTGTGGTAAATGACCTTGAGCTTGGACATTGATGTTTGTTGTGTACTAGTGGAGTTTAAGTGAAACTTCCTGGTAAAGCTGCTCCCACTGTGATCTGTCAATTCACAAGATCATTTCCCTCTACTTGAAATGCTTCAAACAAAAGTTCGATTGATAAGGAAAATGGACTCCATGGAAATGATTATGAAATAACAGTACGGAAAGATGATCTATACAAACACCACATCTTCTTGAAGCTATGAAATCCTTTACATTTTTAAGGCCAGGTCAAATAAGTTGCTTTTTAGAGAATGTAGGAGATGGTTATTATCTATTTTCCCCTAAAATAATACCTTTGATAATATAATATTTACTGTATAAAACCAAAAAGAATCAAGTTCTGGGATGTAGAATAACCAGTCTCAGTATATTTTTCCATTTTGCTACTATTTATGTTTGCCAGCCAGCTGATTTGGCTGTTTCATATTGTCACTAAGAATTTGATTTTAGCACTTAAAATAGTCAAGCGTTTGTCTATGAGTAAAAGATATTTGATTGATATATAAGTACATCAGTATCAAAGAGCTTTATCTTGAGAAGATCCACTACTTTGAAAGCAATAACACATTACAAGAATTTAATAGCCACTTTTCCCCACCTCTCCCCAAAATCTATTTTCATTCGCCATCTGATGAGCATCTTCTTTGGGTAATCTGAGTTGCATGCTTTTCCCCAGTCCTCCTGTATCCCTGGTTTCTTCAGAGCTTCAATCAAGACAGCCAACAGATGAAAGGGGAAAAAAGAAAAACACTTTCATTTCCAAAGAAATGGCTTTTCAGTACCTGATTCTTCATGCCTATTCATCACTGCTAAGTGCTCAAAAACTGCTGAATACAGGATCCAGAAAGCAACCAGTATATGAGTCTTGTGTCTGTTGTTTTTTAAACTGAGGTCCCTTGTGCCTTTTGCAATGTGCTTTGCAGCTTTACATTAACAAAATGGTGCATTTAGGAACCTTTATGAGTAGCATGTAAAAGAATCTCTTTCATTCCCATGTTGCCTAAAAAAATCTCCGATCAAAATATTTCAGGGAGGAACATATTGTTTCATCTATGTTATATGTTACTGCACATATGAAGAGTTGAAATGAGTATTCCTTTCTTGGGTATTTTATCTATGAACAGAATTGTAAAACAAATTTCATTATTTCTCTCTTAAGGAACTGAAAATGATATATTTTAATGGAATATTTTCCTTTGGTAATTTATTCAAATGTCATCTTGGCTAATCTATTATTTTGTTAATATGTCTACTTGATTAATATGTTTTTATTTTCCTGGGATTCAGATCAACAAATTCTATAGCTGTTAATTGTATTTTTTAATCTAAGTCCACCAAAAATAAACTTCCTCAGATGAACATTTTTCTTCTTTCTTGATTTAAAGATAACAATATCACTGAGTTAGTTATCCCTGAGTTAGCTTGGTTCAGGTAGAAATTTGGCTGCCAAATTTGTTGTTTTTTCCTTGGAGATTTGTAATTTGGGAGCATGTTTATCTGTGCTGCATACTCCTGAAAGCATTAATGCTTAAAATATCTCTGTCTTGGTCAGTTGAATTGATAGAGCTGAATCACATGAATCAATAATAGGACTTTTGTGTATTTCAAGGAAATCTGTCATTTACAATAAGCATTTTGTTTCAATAGACTTTTCTCAGTTTTCAAAGGAAATTATTTTATATAATTTTGTCTAAGATTAGAAAAATATAATCTTGAATTACAATTGGTTAATTTTGTATGGCATCCTTATTTATTAGATAAGCAGTGATCTTTCTCACAGGAATACATGTATTTTGAGACATCCAGAAAAATGCCAAGAGATTAAATGCTAAGATTAAAGAGTACCATATTCCCAATATTCTGTTCAGTTCTGATTCTACATCTTTGTAGCTAGAAGAAAGAAGAATGCTTTTGTTGTTGTTGTTGTTTTTTATTGTTTTTTTTTTTTTTGGAGTAAGGGTAGGCTAGGGGTACCTCTGGCTGTGCAGTCACAGGAGGGGCTTGCTACATGAATACTCAAAACCTCCAGGAAGCCAAGTATGATATTCACAACCAAATAATAATGTGCTAACCTCATTCACAGTAATCACATATGATGTAGTATTTTTATCTGCCATTCAGTATTGAGGGTAAAATAGGAAACCTATTTTGGAGATTTCACATTACATTTGATTACATTAATAGTACCAAACTGACCAAAAATAAAGAGATAATGAGTGCACTTGACCCAGCATCGTTCAGACCTCAGCTGGAGTATTGTGCTCACTTCTGGGCTGCAAACTACAGAGGACTCAGGGAGTGACAAGGGTGTAGGTTAATGCATGCCTTGTCACATACGAAGTAGTTGAAGGACTATGGTTGTTAAAGAGAAGAGAGAGAAATGATGCAGTAATTAATGGACTAGTTGTCAGAAGAGATTGGCTCTTTGTGGCCGGGACTCTGAAGTATAATGAGTGCACCTGCAGGAAAACACATTTCGCCTTTGAATAGGCCTGGTTGTTCTAACGATCAGAAATATGTAAAAAGAATGAACATTTCAGGTGAGATGATCTGCAGGGTCCAGATGGGGACGTAGGAATGAGCAGATGCGTTTTGTTTGCAAGAAACAAAAGTCATGAGTAGGTGGTAACATTTTATCAATTTGCTGAAATTTACCTTTCTTTCATTTTGACTTGAAACTGTGTTTCTTCCCTAGTTTCCCTTCTGGTTTTTTGCATCACAAAACACTAAACCATTCTTGATTCCTCTTTTTGTTTTCTTGAAAGATGCATCCATGTGGAGAATGCAAATCTTGTGTCAATTGATTTTTGCCTTTGAATAAACCATCCTTTAAATGAATCATATGTTTCATGGAGTATTTACATAAATTATTTGGAATTCTGCATAGGAGATTTGTTAATCCCCCCTATTTATTTATTTATACAATCATATATATATATTTATCAGTGTGATATGATGGGTAGTTATTTTATACGTTGGGTTATGATCCAATACTACTTAATTTTGTTAAGTTCTTCCTGCTATGGCCTTTGAGAGCTCTTTCAGTTGGCTCTTGTTTCCCTTTGACATATCCCCATCATTGGGGAGTAGTTTGAGCTTTTCCTTACTTTCTGGCTTTCCAGGTTCATTCCGGGTATTTCCTGTCCCTGTGCTAGAATCATTGATCTCTCCAAGGATCCCTGATTACCTTTCTTGGAGAATGACATTGGAATCTAAGATCTGAGTGCTAGGTGTGCTCATTACTACTGGTGTATCATTGATTCTAAGTCCTCTTAGCCAACAGAGCAAGGAAATGTATGTGCTTATCACTAACCTGTGTATGGACACTTATCTAGAAATATTTCTACTTGCAACCATATGTGTGTAGATACATATATACATATGCATATTTACATATACATATATTAAGCTAAATAATTGGTTTATTCTGATGTCTCCAACTTTAATCCACTTGATCCATGGATCATTCTAACCTCCTCCTTTTGCTTACCTGTAACCTCACACTCCAACAGTGAGATACCTGGCTCCTTCAGTCCACCATTTACTTACTTAATTGTTCAAGTCCAGTATATATATGTATGTATGTATGTATCTATGTATATGTATGTATGTATCTATGTATATGTATATTAGAAGTGTTAACTTGTACCCCTGTGGGGAAAAAAACTTTTTCAATTAGAGTATAATGCTTATGTACAGTTTCTTTTGCTTTCTGAGTTACAGACTCTGCTCATTTCCAAAATTACTTAGGTCAGCACCTATTCCCCAACCCTCTTCAGGTAGGTTGATTAATACATTTGTAATATAAATAGATCCTTTTAACACATTCTACATTCCACCCTAAGATGTTTCAGGAGTTTTTTTAACTACAAAAATCAATCTTTATGAAATGGCCAATACTATAGCCTATGTTCAGGATGTTCTCCCATACATTACACAAATTTTTCCTATAATAGAGATTAACAGGAGCTGCCATTGATCAGAAACAGTTAAAACACACACACACTGTGTAACCATTACACCTTCCAGAAGTCAAAGCAAATTATGAAAAATTTAACAACAGGCAAACACAGAGGTTATTCTATTTATCCTGACTGAAGTTGAAGTAAATAAATAGAAGCTGAATTTTTCTCAAAGCCTTAGAAAAAGTCAGAGTTATGTTTTCCAAATTATTTTTACCCTGAAAACTCTTAAAACTTTAAAATATATTTTGGTCCCAGATACTTTTCTGTATGTAAAGATGAATATAGTCAACTGCATATTGTTCACAGTAATTTGGGTCATGGATAATGGAAAATCTCAGATATTTCTACAATTTAATTTTATCTATTGCTTTCACCTTCTCTTCTAACACTCTTCCACATGACAGCTATATCTGCAATAAGAAAATTTGACTAATTTGAATTTTACCTTCTTTACTTCCCTTGAAGAGATGTCAAAAAACTGCATCATGTTAGCCATCTACTGCGGGATCCGCCTTTAACAATCGGACCCTTGAAGGGAACATATGTACCAAGAGTCTTTGAAACTGCAAAAGAAAGCAGGGACTTGGCTTCAGGCATTAAAACAACTCTTTTTTTTTGAGGAAGCTAGATGGTTAGAAACACATGGAGAATGGGTTTTCAATAATGAGTGATTCTTTCAGTGAATGTCCTAAGGAAAACAATGTTAAGATTTTGCATAAAATAATGTGCCTCCAATTTGCATTTAATTTTTAGTTAGTTTGGAAGCTAATATAGAAAACTTATAATGCAACAATTATAAAACTCAAAAACAGTTGCTTCCCCTTGAGCTCCAACAGAGACTTTGTGTAGTTCAAGATTTTAGGAAAGTAAGTAAATTTAAAAATAAAAAAGCAATATTTTTCCATTCAGTCATGAAACAAGAACTATAGTGTGAACATAATAGTTAGGGAAGGCAAAAAGGTCAGTAGATTATGTTGATATTTAATACCCCTTTTCAACTTCAACCCTTAGTCTCTTAACATACTCTCACACCATTCTTCCCATGCCCACATGCATTTATTTCCATTCACCATTCCTAGGCATTAGGGGCAAAATGGTGTGCAAATCAGATAGGGTTCCTGCCCACATCAGTTTACATCAAGTGAAGAAGACAAGCAGTAGTCAAATTATCACACACACATGCATGCACATGTGCACACACATGACTGTAACTGTGGCATATGCTAAGGAAAAGAGGCGCACAAGGCTCAAAGAGTATTAGGGGGTCCTGGAACTGGTCAAGGAGATCAGGAATGGCTTCCCCGAGGAAAGGCTATTTAAATTGAGATGAGAAGGATCCACAGGAATTAACCTCGTGAGGAAAGGTGGGAGATGAGGCGAAGCAGGTGGCAGGGAGCTAGCCCACCTAGGCCTCCGTAGCCCAGGTAAAAGATCCTTATATTATCCTGAAAGTGATTGGAGGCCACTACATTTCCAAAATCCAGATTGCACTTCCCATCTATGCTACTACAAAAGTCAAAATATGGCCCATCCTTCAAAGTGGAAAATCAAATGTACCACCCAAGCTTCTCAGACTTCTGGCTGAGTGGAGGTATATTTGTTTAATCCACACACCCATGCATGTGTTTATATTAGAGTTATATTTAGAACCTTATTTTCCACATTCATTTTCCTTCTTCTCTTGATTATACTTAGGCTGTCTTGGCTTTCTCCCCCAGTGCTCATGCACTCTACTTCCACTTACCCATTCTGAGATGGGAGAAGTAGGGTGTGGGTATCATTGAGGATGGAGAGAAAGAGATTGTGGCAGAGGACAGGAGAGAAAATAGAGAGGGACAGCTGCACTCAGGCATTCTGTAATCCTGATGATACTGAGTTTTTGTCTAGGACCTTCATCTTCCAATTCCATTTGCCATCTTTACTTGAAGCTAAGGAGAGCCAGCTGATTTACCTTTCCTTATTAGGCTTATGCTACGGCCCATTAACTGATGCCCTCCTTTCACCGCCCAGTGACATTGCCACTCCTTCTTGTTAGAACTCTATACAGTAGCTTTCTATATAGTAAAAGGCTTCCAGTTTCACCACCCACGCCATTCTCCTTCCCTCTCCTTCTACAGGAACCTCTCTGAAGAGCAAAGCCGAGCCTATCACTCTCCTACACTTTCTTCACAACTTCAGGCAGCTCATTTCAGGTGGCTCTCCAGCATCTCTAGTACATGATGTTTCCACTGTGCCTGCTACTCTCCAACTGCAGTTGTTCACAGGAAGTGTCTTGTAGCTCCTTAAATAAGCTGTCCTCCTTCTTTTGTCACCCTTTGTCTATACTGTTCCTTCTGACCAAAATGCCATGCTCCTGATCTGCCCACTGAGACCCTCCTCTTCTGGAGACTCATCTGAAGGCTTGTCTCTTCCTGGAGGCCTTTCCTACCCCTCTCCTAGTGTTGAATTGCAAGTCTCTGTGCTTCCCTTGCAGCCTGAACACTACTTTTTGTTTTGTTTTTAAAATACCACTTCTCAAGCAGCATGTGCTTGCTGTTTACTTGTCCCTCTGCCCCACAGGAATGAGAGCTTCCTGGGGGCTCCCTGGCATCTCTAACCTCATTTGTTGTTACTGTAGCACCCAGTGCAGAGCCTGGCACCTACTTGGTACTCAATAGATGTTTCTTTAATTAATGAATTTGTCCTTGTTTTCTGTTCTTTCAGTCAGAAATACTATGCTCCTTATTACAAGTAGAGCTCTGCCAGGGGGGAATGTCCTCCATGCCTGTCTGTCTCACCACAAATAGAATGGGTTTTCCTTAATCGGGAGCCCTAACTGTTTCCCCCACATTCATGGGTTTTGAAATGATCTTATGACAACTCTTCATGGCTTTGAGGCTCCCTAGTAACCCTCCAAGGGAGTTTCTCTCCCCACTTCCAAGCATAAGCCAGACACTAAACCAGTTCAGTCAGCTTGAAATGAGCTGCCTGAAGTTGTGTTTCTTGTTTTCACAGATTCCTTTCACATGTCTCCCTCATCTGAAACACTCTTTCCATCTCCTCCCAATTGGATAAATCTTGTCTTTACCTTGTAATAGGTACTGTGCCAAACCTACATATAATGAATTTTGCTAAATCTTTATGAATGTCCTTTGAAATCAGTTTGCTTTCCCCATTATGTATATAGGGAAACTGAAAAAAAAAAAAACACAAGGAATTAAGTAACTTGCCCAAGCTCACACAACCTGTAAGCAGCAGAACTGGGATTTGAACCCAGGCCTCTATGAGGCCATAGCTCTCTCCCTCTACACAACACTCTTCCTACTTGTTCAATCCAATTCAAGGACTCCCTTCTTAAAGGTTTTGCTCCTTCTGGACTATTTTGCGATGGATCTCTTGCAACAGCTACGTATTTCTTAGCATTCACTTTGCATGTATAATTCTCTATATTCTCATGTTGCTTATCTTTTCATGTGTATAACTGTGTCTCCTTTTGGAAACAAAGACTAGGAATTTTCTATTTGGTAATTTCCTCTCTGAAGAATGATAAAGCGTGGTGGTTTAGAGTGTGGGTTCTGGAAGCAGGCTTTCACGGCTTATCTCTCGACTCTTCTGGCTCTCTTCTGTATTAACTCTATCACCTTGGTCAAATTTCTTCAAATCCCTGCCTACATTTCTGTAAGATGGGCTGAATAATAATATGTGCCTCAGAGATTTGTTGTGAAGATTAAATGGGTTAATGTTCAAAAAACCCTCAGAACCATGCCTGACACATACTAACCACTCAGTAAATGTCACTCATTATAATCCCCTCACAACCTGCAGGGTCCTTTGCTCCCAGAGGGTGTCCCTAAGTCTGTAGAATTTAAAGATGGAGGGCATTTTCTGTTGGCTACTGTGGCCACATGAGACCGCAGTCTTCTCTGAAAGTTATGTTAACTAGTGTGGGCTTTATTTTTCTGCTTATTCTCTCTGTCAGTGAGTCCTGCTGCTCCAACCCTGGGTCACTGGAAGGCTGTGAAACCTCTTTCAGCTCAAATTTCTATGAGGCTGAGATTCCTCTGGGATTGCCTCTAAGCACTTCACGTGGTCGCCCTTCTTTTCTGTCCTCAGGCCTGCTGAGATCATCAGCTCAGCTGCCTGTCTGACACCTGTTGCTACTCCACCCAGCCATTTTCTTGACCCTGCAAGCTTAGAGGTCTCTGGCAACAGCTAGCAATCAGAGAACTGACAGCTCCTTTCTCCAAATTTGGCAGCCGAATCACATGTACTTTCATATTTATCAATAGCTAAATACTACTAAAAAGGAAATGAGAAAGAGCCTCTGGGTTAATCACTATCTCTGATTTTATAAAATGGTTAAGCCATGTGAAAATTATTGCACAATAAAATGCCTCATTCTCCTGATGATTTAATACTGAGATAATAGTTTCATGTGAACAAGGTGAAAAATAGGTTTTCTTTCTCACCCTAGTACACAGAAAATGTAAAATAAGATGCTTTCCTTGGCCACCAACCTCAGTTTCCTATTAAGGTTCTACTTTGTATAAATGAATTTCCATCCACAACATCTTTATTTGTTTTCTAATTTTCTTGCAATTTGAAAGGGTTTTGTTCCTTACCCAAGGGATCATCCTGACCATGTCTCAAAGGATCAGCCAAGGCATTCTGATTTCACAGGCAAATTTACACATTGTCATTTCAGGAAGCATTGCCGTCACTACCATTTTAAAAATATCTAATTTGTATAATATATGGACGTAGTATATTCTTTCCCTGAAACCTAGTCCTTTTAAAATTTTAGATTATCTGATCTTATAAACATAAACAATTTTCTTTTTGTGATGGTAATGCTAAATTCCTGATGGTACAGAAGGTTTAAAAGCATGTCCAAAGAAGTGCCCATGAATTAATTTCCCATTTTCTAAGGAGCCACTTAGATGCACCTCTTAGAAAAAAACTTCTGGTTTCCTTTGCATACTCAAGGAATAGAGACAAACCGGTGCTAGGAAATGAACTATGAAGTAAGCAAGCAGGAGTCACAAAGTACCAGGAATGCATGCGTACAAACATGTACAGTATTTACTTTTAGGAGTTAATCTCTTATTTTAAAATGTTATAATACGATACCTTATTACCCATGTAGTTTTTTCTAAAAGCTATTAAACACATACCCTCCTCTTTGTACTCCACATTTTTCAAATTTTCAAAAGTAAAAAAAAACAAAAAACCGTAAATAAATAAAAACCCTATTAAGTACCACTTCCAAAATCTGGAAGGGCTGATTTAATTTACCAGGAAAAGAAATATACTTTAGGCAGGAGAAGAGTTCTAAGAAGAATATATTTAACTTGTTTTCATTGAACAAATTACAAAAAAGGGGTATTAGCGTGTTAATTATGGAAATACCCCATTTTCTGGGTAGGTGTTTGAACCAGGATAGGGATTTTTTATTTCAGTGATAGACAACCCCACTGTGAATCAAGGGCAGTGGTCTCCATGTCATTCGCTTCGAGCAGTACCTCCAAAGAAACCATAGGTGGACTCTATCACATTGGCGAAAGAGAGTCTAACAGAGCCCAGCAGTAGCAATTAAATGCTTACACCATCAAAAAATGAATCATATTCATTTCAAGGTAACTGTTAACTTCAAGGAGGCAGGGAAGTACATTTCTCTTATGGGGTCTGAAGGATAAAGAAAACTGGAAATTGGTGAACAGTCGAAATGTCTGCCATAATTGGTAAAGGCGAATCATAGTTTTATCTTACCTTGCCATGTTTTTCAAAATCTTTTGCTTAAACTCTTTCAGTGACTTCCCTGAGATCTGAAGAAAAAACACAAACTCCTTTTGGATGTGAGTAACACTGTGCCTGCCTCCCCACCAGCATCCTTTCTATATTTGCCAGGTCCTATAAGACCCTCTCCAGGAACAATGGACTGATTGTTCTCTGCTTGTCCCTTATTCCTCCCTACCTTTGTACCATCCTCTTCATCTGCTTGGATCATCCTGCCCTAACTAGCCCACCACCACCCTGACTTGTTTGGGAGCTTCAGGATCATCCTGGGCAAACTTTAACATAATCTTAACTTGATGGGAAGAAACTGTTGACCAATCTTTCCTCCCCACCAAAGATTAAAAGCATTATAGATCAAGAACCAGATCTCATTTATTTTGATATCACCAAAAGATTATCCAAACAGATGGTGTGTATTTGTCAGGGCATGATTTTTTTCTTACCTCTTTTTACATCCTACAAAACCTAAAATGGGTATTTCATAGAGTAGATTTTCAGTAAATGTTGACAATAAATTGAAAACTTACCTAAAGTTCACTAGAAATAGAATTCTGATCTCTATCACATTTCTACTTTATATTCTAGACTTTGTTTTAAAGCATGGAATTACTTATAAGCCACATCTGTGACTGATTTTCATAGTTTTATTAGACTTTACATTTCTTTGGAGTATCCACTGCCAAGGCCTCTGGTTACATATCCTAAACCAAATATTTAAGAAACATTGTCTGAAAAACAAGGCTGGCTTTGCACTTTGGAAATCCTTTCAAATAATATGCCATGCCTTTAATCCTGAATCTATTAGAGATTTAAAATTGCAGCAATTCTTTGGACCATGTGTGAAGAAACTGATTTTTTTTTTTTTTTTAAAGGATGGTGTGTTTCTTCATTTATATGTAAATTTTTCCCATGTGTTTTGGGTAGAGAAATGGAAATTCTATGAATGTACTTAGCCCTTAAAGAACATGACTGATCCACAAATGATACCAGTCCAAAAAACAAGAACAAACAAAAACCCTTCTTGAATGCTGTAAGCAACTTCTCAAATTTTCCAATATAATCCTAAAATGTTTACTTTATTTAGCCTTCCCAATCGTAAGGAATTGAAAGTTTATTTTAAATGAAATACTCAGTATTTTGGATACATGCTCATGACATATCCCCAACAGTTAAACTTTCATGTTATAGGGGAACCCAGAGAATGACTTCATAAATTTTTTCATACCAGGGAGTTTCACATAGAACAACCACCATCTTTCAAACTATGACTCTCCAGCACATGTCCATGAAAGGCCACTGGAGGCTTAGGTGCTTTGAAGTTAAGAACATGAAAATTCTCCAAAGCAAACACTTAAAAATTTTTCCCCATTAATTTTGTTAAACAAAATACCTGTAATAAGTGAAATCATCTCTTTTGAATATCATTGTAATGAATCAGACATATCAACAGGTCCAAAACAGGTCCAAAATTACTTGGGCCTATAAGATGGCTCATATAAATTATTGAAGGACTATATTATTACATGGTATAGGGATTATAAGGATTGCATTAATTTTTGTTTTCTTTTTCTTTTAAAACTGAGGTTAAGCAGTCTATTCATGACCACAAGCACAGAGCTTTGATTTGATTTTTTTGACAGCTAGTAGGTTATTTGGAATAAGAATACCAATTCAATACATTTAATTACATTATGGATTGCTTACATTTCACAATGTAGAAATGATGTTAAATTTTTTTAGAGAACTTATGAGTTTACAAAACAATCACATGAAATATAGATTCCCATAAACCATCCCACCACCAACACCTTACATTGGTATGGAACATTTGTTACAATTGATGATAGCACTTTTTCAAAAATAATTGTACTATTTTTTAACAGTAATTACCTTTGTTACAATTAATGAAAGATTATTAAAATAGTTCTATTGTCCCTTATTTATATTAGGTGTGTTTTTTCCATATACCACCCTATTATAACCAACTTGTATTAGTATCGTACGTTTGTTATAGATCATAAAAGAACTTTCTTACACTTGTACTACTAACTAGAGCCCATCATCTACAATGAGGTTCACTGTGTTGTGCAGTGTTATGTTTTATATTTTAGTTTTTATTCTAGTAATATATACAACCTAAAGTTTCTCCTTTTAACCACATTCACCTATTTAGTTCGGTGCTGTTGATAACCCACACAATAATGTGCTACCGTCACTACTATCCATCTCCAAAATTTATCATCAGCCTAAATAGAAATTCTTTACAACGTTCATCCATGTTGTCACATGCATCAGGACTTCATTTCTTCTTAAAGCTGAATAATATTCCATTGTACATATATTTATCCATTCATCAGTTGATGGTTACGTGGGTTACTTCCATCTCTTAACAATTGTGAATATCTCTGCTATGAACACTGGTGTGCAAATATCTGTTTGAGTTCCTGCTTCTGGATATATACCTAGTAGCAGGATTGCTGGATCATGTGGTAAATCTATACTTAGTTTCCTGAGGAACTGCCAAACTGTCTCCCTCAGAGACTGCACCATTCTACATTCCCACTAGCAGTGAATGAGTTTTCCTATTTCTCCAAATCCTCTCCAACATGGGTTTTCTCTTATTTTAATAGTGGCCACTCTAGTGGATGTGAAATGATATCTCATTGTGGTTTTGATTTACATTTCCCTAATAGCTAGTGATGTTGAGCATCTTTTCATGTGCTTTTTAGCCATTTGTTTTTCCTCCTTGGAGAAATATCTCTTCAAGTCTTGCCCATTTTCAAACTGGGTTGTTTGCCTTTTTATTGTTGAGTTGTAGGATTTCTTTATATATTCTGGATATTGAGCCCTGTTTGGATATGTGGTTCTCAAATATTTTCTCTCATTGTGTAAGTTGTCTTTACACTTTATTAACAAAGTCCTTTGATACATAAAAGTTTTTAATGTTGAGGAGGTTGCATTTATCTATTTTTTTCTTTCATTGCTTGTGCTTTAGGTGTAATGTCTATGAAACAATTGTTTACCATAAGATCTTTAAGATGTTTCCCTAAATTTTCTTCTAGGAGTTTTATAGTCCTGATTTTTATGTTTAGGTCTTTGATCCATTTTGAGTTAATGTTTGTATATGGTTGAAAAGAGGTTTGGCCTGTTTTGTTTCCTGTTGTATCCCCAGTGCCTAGAATAAAAAGTGGCATACAGTAGATACTCAATAATTATTTGTAGGAAGAACAAATGGATAAATTCTCTTGTAGTAAATTTGAAAATAGTCATTGTTCATTAGTATTACTAAAGCTTCTGGTTCCTACACAACCATGTATATGCTCTCAAGGGCCACCAGTAATATTACATATCAAATGTACATCATTTTATAAATAAGTGGGATGTTAATGAGAGATCTCTCTGCAGCTAGACTTTTCCAACCAGAAGAGCTGAAGTCAGGTACTTCTGGGTTCTTTCCTTCCATAGGTTTTCATTTTCCCCTGTCAGCTTCTTCCCTTTAGATGATTTCCTTGCAAATATAACAATGCTGATTTATGTTTAGAACTGTGTAGCTTCAGTGTTTATTTTATTTCCACAGTGCTATTTTTAGCTCATTTTTTAATTAAATAAAATGTTCTCTCAGGATGTCAGCAACTAAAAGAAGAGTACACCACTATGATAGTTAGCATAAAATACTTAGGTTAACTCACAGTTCATACATGAATGGACATATATCTACTGAAAAAAATTACTTCTAGTATATTCTACAAACCATCATTGCATTTTAAACATCTAACAAAGTAAGAAAGGCTGGTTGCAATCTTTAGCCCTGCTCAGAGACTCCATGGCTTTTTGAGGACTAGCCAGTCACTAATAGTGGCAGTGGCTGGCATGTAAAGATTCTAAAGACCTACCATGTGAGAGCATTGAAATAAGTACCCACCAATTTAGATGGGATGAGAAAGATAACATAAATTGTCAATTTATATAAAATCAGAGCAAGTGTACTTTTTTTTTCAATGAGAAATTTGTTTTATTTTATTTTTTGCAAGTGTACTTTTAGTAGTTATTATAACACTGCTTATAATTTTGAAGTGGATACTCTAAAGGATGATATAGATAAAAGTATAAATTACAACCCGATACTGTTTAAATTTAGAATAGTCCATATTTAAGACAAGCTTCAAAAAAATCCTTGCGATTTTGGCTTGACTCTTGGGGAACATTGAGTAGTTGTGGTGAAACAGGAAGCTTAGATCAGAGAATTCTGTCTGCAAAGAGGTTCATTTTTTTCAGCACTCCACCCTTATTCCTTATGTTATTTGACAAGACTTACTGAGAGAAAGAATTTCTAGAGACTGTGTTATTCCCCAGAATTTTTATTAAAGCCTTATTTGTTAGAAATCAAATCCTTTTAAATATAAAAATGGCAGTTTATTTTTATATATTTGGCTGTTTGATTTCCTCCCTCCCTCCCTCCCTCCCTTCCATTTATTCATGCCCTGCCCATTTAAAAAGGGATTTGCAATATCGAACAGAAAGTAAAAAGGTAACAAAGTTGTTCTTTTAATTAGGAATTTTAAATCGGGGAAATTGGTTGAAGAGAAAAGCGGGTATTGCAGTAGTAAGTGTTATCGTGTTTCCTTGGGAGGAAATCTATCTCATATCTGCCTTGTAGCCAAAGTTAGCAGGAAAGAAGAGAAAATGATTGATGAGAAGAAAACAACATCCATTTCTTAGGGAAGACAAGGTGTGCTTTGTACCCAACCCTGAAATGTATTTTCTCATGGGGCAGTATTTGGATAGAGAACAATGAGTGTGATAAAGCCAATGTCTTTACCCAGCAAAGCAGAATTGCCAAGGCATGGGCGAGACCATGTACAAGGCACTTAACCTCTCCATCTCATTTCTCTCCGCTCTAATATTTGGATACTAACGTATTTCTCTCATGGGACTGTTGTGCTGGTCAATAAGAAGGCTTAGTACAGTGGTACATAGTGTGTCCTAAATAAAAATAGAGAGAATGAGAGGGAACTTCAGGACATTATAAAGGTTAGAAATTAAATCATAATTCTTCCAGGGGCTTAAAAGTTACTCTATCTCAGGTGTGCAAGCCTCTAGCAGTTTAATGTGACACTCACTGCCCCTTAAAAGAAACTTAGGGTAGTCACAAAAGTGAGGAAATAGCATATTTTCTACATTATAGCCTTTAAAAGGCTAACTGATTTTTTTTTTTTTTTACTGTTGATCAAGGAAAGGGTTCATAAATTCACTATCCACAAAGTATATAAAGCATTAGGATAAGTTTGGAAATATTAGGGAACCTGAGCTATCTAGTCACCTGAGGTAGGACTAATCCACTTCCTCCAGCAATTATCTTGATGTCACAAAGGTCCCACAGAGCACAGATTGTCACATTTTAATGAAGCTGTTGCTCAGAAATCACTGGTGCCAAACAAGTGATAATAATGTCTTTTGACAAGTCTTTAGATTTGCCTTATAGATATTGTATTAGTCAGCCAAAGGGGTGCTGATGCAAAGCACCAGAAATCTGTTGGCATTTATAAAAGGGTATTTATTTGGGGTAGAAGCTTACAGTTACCAGGCCATAAAGCATAAGTTTCTTCCCTCACCAAAGTTTGTTGCCATGTGTTGGAGCAAGATGGCTGCCGACATCTGCCAACGTCTGCCAGGGTTCAGGCTTCTGGCTTCCTGGGTTCCTTTCTTCCTGGAGCTTGCCTCTCTCCAGGCTCAGGCTTGCTTCTCTCCACAGGCCAGCTGTAGACTATCAGGCGAATGGCTCGTCTCTTTTCCAGGGGCCTTCTCTCCTTCCTCACGACCAAGCTCCTCTGTGTGCTTACTTCCTTGGGCTCCAGCATTAAAACTCTGCATCAGAACTCTAACTCTGTCCTTTGCCATGTCTTTTATCTGTGAATCCCCACCCACCAAGGGGCAGGGACTCAATGCCCCACTGACATGGCCCAATCAAAGTTCTAATCATAATTTAATCAAGCAAAAGTAAAACCTCTGAATCCAATACACTGTAATATGCCCAGAGGAAAAGACCAGTTTATGAACATAATCCAATATTACTTTTTGGAATTCATCAATAATATCAAACTGCTACAGGTATCATTTCCCAAAGTCAGCCATCTTTCTTTTCATGGTGGACATTTCTGAGCTTATAGTGATTAAAAGCCAAATGTCTGGAATTAGTCTGCAGGCATATCCTGTCCCTGTCACTCAGCAGCTCCTGACCATGGACAGGTTAACCTCTATCAGCCTCAGTTTTCTCCTCTATAAAGTAAGGGGTGTGTGTGATAATAATGGTACCTATCATACAAGGTTTTTGTGAAAATTCAAAGATAAGATGACATATTACTTAGAACAGTACCCGATACAGTCTAAGCAACTAGCAAAATGTAGGCTATTATTCTCATTTGAAATATGTTTAGTCAAACTGGAAACAGTGGTACAGTCTAAATAACATGGACCCTGGCCTTATTGTCACCTATTAGATCTATGGACTTGGGATCTGAGATTAAGTCTTCTCATCTCCAAAATCAGGACAATAATAGCTACTCTGAAAGATGATTGCAAAAATGAAATGAGATGGTTCCTATGAAATAATCGGTCCTGGTGCTTGGCATATACAAGTTGTACAGTAATGTCACCTCTCCTTTGTTCTCCCTCTTTAGGGTAGTCAGAGTGAGTAAATACTCAGCTTAATGCCAGGCCATACAGTAAGTGTTCAAGAAACCATAGCCATTATTATATTCTATAATTTCCTTGATTCATTATAAATTTAATAAATAACATGAGGATCTGCTAGAGGGAAGGTTTCATTATTTTAGAAGATTTGGTTCCTCCAGGTTTCACTTTGTAATGCTTGCTTTGCCTTTTCTTTTTTAAGTAATTGTAGGAAACACTAGTTCCTGACATCTTACTTATAGTTTAGCATAATCTGTTCATCTTTTTCACTTAGGGGCATAAAAATATTTTAAATTTCTATTTGAAAACTCTCCCTAAGCATTTACTTAAATGTTGTTCAAAATGTTATAAATGTGAAAAAGTACACGTTCTTTCAGAAAATAGTTCTAAAGAACTCCCTGTATCTAGAGGCATGTTGAAGGATCTGAGACAAATAGTTGAGAAGTCTTTCTGTTATAAATCTTACTACTATTTAAGAATTTCGTGAAATACCTATTAAATCACTTAGCTAGATTATGAGGAAGGAGCCCTGCTCACTCTTTTAAAGCTGAAAGTGGAAAATTATTCCCTGGTGATTAGGGCAGAATGATCACAGAGGTGAGCACTGTCGGCATGGAGACCCATCTATGAGACAACAGTGCTTTTCTTGGGCAATGGTGAAAACTTGAGAGAGGATGCTTTACTTCTACCTCCTAAGATTTCTTTTCCAGTTTTCTGTGGTGAGAGAGAATGAGACAGCAGTTATAACCTAACAGTTAGTGAAATTATATAGGAGTGGGAGGGAGAAACACGGGGATGAGTCATATATATATACATATATATATATTATATATATTATGTATATTATATATATTATTATATATTTATTATATATTATATTGACATGGATACGGGGGGGGGGAGAATTTTATTAGTTATCATATAACAACATGTGCAAAAATCTTGATGAAAAGATACCTTTCTACAAAACTATAAATTTTCAAAATTGCCACAAATTGAAGTAAATAACAGAGATGAAGCAATAACTGTTGGGGAAAAAATGGAAACATTGCTTTAAAAGAACAGCTCCCTCAAAAATACCAGCCCAGAGTATTTCTTAGGAAGTATTTCCAAGCTTTAAGGAAGTAAATTGTTACAATGTTTTAATTTTTTTTCTCAAGTTCGTGAAAAGGAAATCTATTTTACAATTCATTATATGAAGTAGACCTAATTGTAATAGCAAAACCCACAACCAGTCTTACTATTAAATAAAGAGATAAAATCATAAGTACAATATTAGCAAGTCAAATCTTGCATTTTGCAAAGACTCGTGCTCCATGTCAAATAAGGTCAATTCTGTAAGTGCCCATGTGGTTTATTGTGAGGGAGTCTGCTCACAGAATCCATCATATTAATAGGCTAAAAGAGGGAGCAATAGGTTTGTAATGACAGATTCCAGAATAGAATTTCATCAAACATTAATATCCGTTAATGATTAAGAAAAATGATGCAAGTGAAATAACAGCAGAAAAATATGGTGTCTTTCTCAATAGGCAAACAGATTTCTAAGTGTGAGTCATTTCTATGAAAGACAACTTAACCATAAGCACTATCATTTTTATGTAATATTATTTGGGAAATTCTAGTCAATACAATTATTTTAAAATATAAAATGTGAAGTAGTTTTATAACTGTTTGGACATTTATCTGCATTAGCCAGAGGAATTATTTTAAAAATTACTAGAAGTAATGTGAACATTCAGTAAGGTGGTCACATACATAAGAATAAGGAAATCTTTTGCTTTTCTGTAAAAGAGTAATAATCAGTTAGAAATTGTAAAGGAAAAATAATAAAATACCTTTCTAAATAACACAAGATCCTAATCACAAAACATAGTCTACCTGTGAATGAAAATGATAAGAAATCTAAAGGATTTTTTTTATGAAGAAAACAGTAAGTCTTAACTAAGAAGAAAATGTGGAGACATCATAATGTATCTCACACTTATTAAGCATTTAAGTGCCTTGCACATTGCATATTAGCCCATTTATTAATTTCATAGATTCCTGTGAAGTAGCTACTGTTATCACAATTTTATAAATGTGGGGACTAGGATTCAGAGATGTGAAGCCACTTGCCCTAGGTCATAGAGCTTGTAAGAGCTGAAGCTAGGATTGCATCTATGTAGTCTCTTTCAGAACCTTACGCTTATTCACTATGCCATGGGAAAACCTATTTAATATCATGATATGTGAATTCTTAACAATTTATCTCCACATTTTACTCAGTTTCAGTCAATGCCAATGATATTTTATTTTTTATTTTGCCAAAATATTTTAAGGGTTCGGTTATAGGATAAACATAATGAGAAAATCCAGAAAAACTTGAAAAGAAGCACAATGGGTGGAGGGTGGGGGATGGAGAACTTGCCCTTTCAGACATTGACATGTTATAAAAACTGTAAGAACTAAACCTGTGGTTCAGGCTAAGAACTAGATTGAGGCCATTTGGAAAGAATATAGATTTCAAATAGATAGATAGATAGATTTTATTCAGTAATGAAAAAGTATTTTATTCAATAAATGGTGTTGAGGCAACAGTTAATCATTTGAGAAACGAAGGTAAACTTAGATTCCCTCCTTTCACTTTACGTAAAAATATACATGGGATATGATTTAAATTATAAAAATATTTTATAACATTATAAATGATTGTATTAATATAACAACTAAAATAATTTAGTCAAAAATGGTAAAATAAAATATAGGTGAATATTTATGTAATTTCAAAGTGGGGATGGTATTTCTGATTATACTGCCAGAGACAAAAAATATGAAGGAAATGTTTGATAGATATGTATACATAAAAATCAAATATTTCTGCACATCCCAAATGTCGTAAATAAAATATAAAGGCAAATGATAAAGCAGGGAATTTATTTCCAACGTTGCTAAAGGGGCATTTACTTTCATGTTTTAAAAACCTTTACAAAGCAATAAAAAAAAGATGAACATCCTTACAGAAAAATCAAACAGATCAGTTCATGAGAAAAGAAAAACAAATAATTAGCCAGTAACATGAATAAAAGCACAACTTCAAAGAAAGGCAAATTGAAGAACCATGGGTCAACATTTTTCTCCAATCGAATTGTTAAAAAGATTTTAAAAATAAAGGAAATAGCACCAAATATTGACTCAATTTGGGGTATTCTGACTCACTATCAGTGAGAGTGAAAATTTGAATAACCTTTCTAAGAGGCAATTTCATAATAATTATCAAGAGCCTTAATAAAAAGTAGTTTTTTGTACTCTGTGAACTATTATTTCCACTTCTAAGAATCTATCCAAAGTAAATAATTAAGAATGTGTGAAAAGATTAAACACATCATAGTTTATCATTGAAAAATAATAAAAAATTAAAAACAAGCCATATATCCAACAATATACCAGTGTAAATCCATATGATGAACACTAATGTACAGGAATAACTCTGACATGGTAGATATCCTTGATCTGTTAAATGAAAAAAAGTTATAAACAATGTATAAAATAGCCTATTTTAAAAAATTAGAAATATTTATATACTAATTCATAGGAAAACATCTAGAAGGATATCCCAAAATATTGACAGTAGCTGTGGCTCAAGGGAGTATAGATGACTTTTATTTTCATAGCTAAGTGATCTTTCTGAGACTTAGTCTCTTCATCTGTGAAATAAAGGAGTCATAATAGATTAAATCTAAAGTCTTGTTCAGCAAAAATGTTTCATAATTGTAAGAGCAATGATGGCTAATACCCTTAAGAGAATGGTTTATATTTGTGATTTTTGTATTGAACTTTGAAGTTAATAGAGTAAAACCAAGTTTCTCCTGAGCTATCTCTTGCTATAGTTAAAATTCAAATCCAGATGTTGGTTTATAAATTGTCCAGTTTTGCTTTCTCTCTTACAAATGCCCTTTTTTTTTTTTTTTTTTTTTTTGATGTGAGGTGGGGTAGGGTGAGTAAAGAGTTCTTTTAAAATTGGGTACATTTCCTTTATTGATTTTTTGGAAACAGAAGAAATCTTGTAAATATATATATTTTATATCCCATCTACCATTTGGAGTTAAAGACCATTCTTGCTTCTGGTAGGTTTATTAATCAAAATTCACATTGAGAAACTAACACATGCCATGCTTGAAAGAGTCTTTATGCTAAATACTTTTATGTGCTTCAGAAATTGATGGAAAATGGTTCTGTTTTTACTATCTAATAGATGTCCCACTACTTTTATTTCTGACAAGTAGTAAAACTGCCCTGAAAATGATAAAGAATAATATTCTAAATGGTTATTCAATACCTTATTGTAATAATGAAATTAAAAAACAAAACATTTCCCTTTTAATTTGCTGTTAAATACTCAAGATTTCACAGGGTTTGGAAGCCATATTCAATGATAGCATAAGAGGCTTTCCAAAAAATCCTTTGCCTCATTCTTGCTTATTCTAGGTTGCTAAGTGGTAAACCTGGCAGACATCATGAACTTCCAAGAGGGAACATATTTTATTTGCCATACACCACCAGAGAGTTTGGCCAATTATAGCTATTTGTTTAATGTTGGTGTTGACATAGTACCTTTGTCCTGAGGAGCTCCAGGTGCTTTATAAAATTAGTCAGCAATTCACATCATAGCCCGAAAATAACAATGATTTGTGAAACTCACAGGCATCCCTAACTCCTTTTCCTGTTTGTCCAGTGAAACAAAACAAATATGTCCAGTTCCTTCAGAGAGCTAACCGCAGAAGGTTCTAGTGGGGCATCAATGGGAGTTTCTCCTTTGTATAACTAGATAAACTTCTGTGAGGAAAATCTGCCACACACCCAACTGAGTTGCCCCTCACTCTGGTCAGTTCCAGGATTCATTCCTTCCTCAACAGGAAACTCACTTTCTTCAGTTCTTTGCGCAAATATCACTTTCTTAATGGGGCCTGCCCTGACTGTCTACTTAAAACAACAAAACAAAACAAAACCACACTCGGGTATTCTATATCCATTTTCTCTTATTCTCTTTCTTGCATTACTTTTCTCTGGAGCACCTGTGGCTATCCAGCATACTCACATTGTTTATCTTTTTATTTATGGATTAATTTATGGTCAGCTCTGTCCCACCAGGTTGTAAACTTTATGAAGTTAGAAGTTTGCCTCTTTTGTTTAGTTACGATCCTCAGCATAGGGTGCCTGGCACATAGTAGGTGCAGAAGTAAGCATTTGTTGAGTGAGTGAATGAATGAATGAATGAATGAATGAATTCGCACTGATATTGCAATAAGAAACTGTTAGATTCTCTTATTGAGGCAATGCCAATCCAATATAAGGCAGCAGAGAAAGAATAAGTAAGCAAGAGTGGACTTGCCTCATATCAAGATTGCTATTAATTCCTCAACAGGGAGATCTATGTGGTAGAGCAACATTTTAGTCAGGGATTTATCCCCAGGCAATTGCAAGTATTAGGAACCAAATCTAAACTGATTTAAACAAAAAGAACGACAGTTTACTTTATCTTGAAATTGGAAAATCCAAGGAGTGCAAGTGGCCTTTCCAGATGCAAGGCTTGCTCCAGGGGCCCTCACAGTGTGCTAAGGATGCACTCTCAGGCTTTCGTCTCTGTCTCTCTCTCCCTGTTGTGTTCTTTTTCCGGTTTTCCCTGTATGATGGCAAAGAAAGCTAAGGCAGGACCTGTCATAAATCTGCCTGTAGTAGTTCCAGCAGCAGGAGAATACACATTTCCCCTATTGTTCCAACAAAGACTCAGGCCTGACACAACGTCCAGTTCTGAATGAATTGCTGTGACCAACCAGTTCTGTGTGCAACCCGGGCAGAGGGCGTCAGCTGCATCCTTTGGAGGGTGGTTCTCCAAAGGAAGATTTGAGTTCTGTAATCGTAATAAAGACAGACAAGCAGTGATGCACTCTAATCAGAACGATAAATCATATTTTTAAAAATTCTCATAACAATGGGCAGAATATAATTCTTTAACTGTTCTACTGTCTTATAATATCTAGTGACTGCATATTTAATGGCCTAGTTGTGCAATTTGTTGAAAATAAAGAAATTGCCTCCTGCATTATTTTCAGTGGGATATCCTCTTTACTGTTCTACCTAGAAGAGAAGTGAGATATTATTCCTAACTTTTTACTAAGGAGATAAAAGCATAAGAAGAGTAACTTTTGGCTGTGTATTTAAGAGATGAAAGTTTACTTGTTAGTACTTATTTTCTTATTATATAAATCTGTCCACCTTGTTTGCCTTATTAATCTTATGTAGGAAAGACGCTAGATTCTAATTCTCTTTTATATTTTTGTTAACAAGAGACTACTTGGTATATGCTAGAAATTCTCCATTTTCTCATTTCTAGTATTTTATTTTCTATTTTTAAATACTGAAATTTGGATTGTGCATACCCTTACCACTTCCCTTTCCTATAATAAATAGATAGAAAGTCAGGGATAAATAAAATAGATAATGTTAAAGCTTCATTTCCACCATTACTTCTTGCCTCTGTCCATGCCAAGAAATAACTTTAAGACTCCAAAATTAAAGGTATTTGTTTTCCACTCCTAGTCATTTCCTGTCTAGTCTGCTCCAGAAAATAGATCTAGAGGAAGAATGAAATAATATATGTAAGTCAGCATCCTATTAATGGATGAGCCTAGAACTCACTCACAAGCAGAGCAGTCAGGGAATCCAGATATGGCTTGGTTGCCCTGAAAACAATGTCAGGGTGATCCAATGTTGCTAATTATGCCATACGCTATGAAAAAGGCATTCCTGGTTATAACTTTGATACCAGTCTTTTACGGAGTACAAACTCAATTTAGTTTACTAATTCAGGACTAACTCAGTTGTTCCACATACCCCAGTCTCCACTTGGATTCAGGAATCACTCAATTGAGTCAGCAAATTCAGTGTTAAGGAAAAAGAAAAAAAAATTGTGGGTAAGTATTTTTAAATTAGTGTTTTTATATTAAGGCACAGTGTTCTAGGAGGTCATCTTTTCTTTTCTCCTCTGATATTGTGATTATTTCTAAGTTGTTGCTTTCCAGGTACTAGATGTGAGAAAGTTAAAAGGGAGGCTTTCTTAGGAAAGCTTTTTTTTTCATCTCCCAGTTCAGGTGGATGTATAATTGATATCTACTGATATCTTATCCCTATCCAATCTAATTGATAGTGATTTCCATCTTTTCTGAAGGATTGGTTTTTGTGGTGGGAGAGAAGAAATAAAAGGCTCGTGACATTAACACGTCCCCAGCATTCCAACAAATAATAACACCATATCAAGTTAATAAAGATTAAAAATAGCAAAGTTCAGGTCCACAGGATGACTTTTATGGACCCTAGACACTTTAGTCTTTTTTTTTTTTTTTTTTTTTAAAGATTTTATTTATTTATTCATTTATCCCCCGCTTGCTGCTTGTGCTCGCTGGGTCAGCTAACCACGCCGTGCGGGCGGGCTTGCCTTCACCAGGAGGCCCCGGGAACCGAACCCGGGGCCTCCCATATGGTAAACGGGAGCCCTACTGATTGAGCCACAGCCACTTCCCAACACTTTTGTCTTTGTAGGCCCTTTCCTCCATTAAAATCATATTTAAAAACATAATTTACAACTGCATTGATATAAAGACAAATATAATCTAAGATGGATTAGAGTCATTTTTTTTTCTCATTTTAAAAGAAATCAAAACTTTCAATGGGCTCCTAAAATTATCCTCGGCCAGGTGCCTCCTGTGCCAAATGGATAAGCCAGCCTTGTCAGAGCTAAACTGATTACATTTCAGACTGTGAACTAGGAACTTATTTGGTAAGCCAAACAATTATTTTCTGCTTTTTGTTCATCTTTCTAGTTTAAATGCATTTTACCATTAACATTAGTTATCCTGTTGGGGTGGGAGAAAAGGGAGTTAGGATTTGGAAAGGGAGCTGCTAGAAGAAATGGTAGCTGGTTTCCTCAGCAGGACTACACCAGGAAACTTGTCTCAGGGTTGGTACCTGCAGCCTCTCTTCATAGGATTTAAAACTATTTTACCTAGTTTGTCAAAATGCTTCTTCTTCAGAGGTTTGTGTTTTCACATGACTGATGCTGTGAAAGAAAATGCCATCATGATTATATTTACATTGTGAATTTGTACAGTAAGGGTGTTCTTGAATTACTCATGCAGAGAGTACATAGGGTTTGCTCAATATATAGTTCTTTGAAGTAAAATTGCTGTTAGAGCAGGGGTTCTTAAACTTTTTTGTTCTACTGACCTCTTTGCCAGTCAGATGAAATGAATTCTACTAATTTATATTTTACATACATCCATAAGTGAAGGAAATGCTAGGTTTCAGTTAGAGGTCAGAGAAAATAAAGAAAATAAGTTGATTTCTTTTCAACTCAAGCTCACAGACCCCCTGAAATCTTTCCAGGGACCACTCGGGGGCCTGTGGACCCCTGGTTAAGAACCACTGTGTTAGAGTATTTTTCCTGTGATCCAGGCAAAAAGTGAACCTATCGTTTAACAAAGTAAATGTTCATTCATGTGTTTAATAAAAATCCCTTTCAGTTCTCAGTTACCTATGGTTTAGAGAACAAAGCCAGCTTGGATAGATGAATTCTATCAACAAGTATTTCTTGCAAATATCCTGGTTGTGAACTATCTAGAATGAAACTGAATAAACTAATCTCAATACCCATTTTTCTGTCAAACATCACCGATAAACTGCAAAAGTGTTGACTTCATAGGGGGTGGAATCAGACAGAGATGGACTGAAAGCCCAGTGCTGTCACTCACTGGCTGGATGGCCTACATTTGCTCCTTTTTCATGGTCACCCAGGTGCTAGGCACCATTCTAGGCACTGAGATTGAAAATGATGAATACGATGCAGTTCCCACCTTCAACAAAATCACAGGTTAAAATGCAGATGGGCAAACAAAAAGCTGATTGAAAGAAATGGTAAAATGCAGGGGTAAAACTAGGGCATATGAGCAACCTTTAAACTAGATTATTACATCAACATGGAGAGGTCAAAGTAAACCTTCTTGAAGGAAGCAATCCCTTGGCATGTCTCTACCTCTAAGCTTCTTTTGCTTTATATGTACAGTAGTTGAATATTAACTTCAAAAAGCTTATTATGTTTAAAGACAAAAAAATATATAATTTATCTGGCATCACGGCTGGGACATACTAGTTGCATGAGAGATTCCAATCCCATCACCCTTTTTTCTGGTAAAGAGCTGCTCAAAAGGAAATGATTGAAAAATAATAAATTGCCAATTAGATAACCAGTCTCTGAATGAAAGAAGTAAGACTCTATACATACAGTCATTCATGTTTCAATAAGAAAATCTGTTAATTCATCCATTTGTATCATTTATCCCGGGAAAGGAAATAAAGACTTCATTCCATAATAATGATTATAAAAGCAAAACAAAGTAATAGACTCTTAAGTGATGTTTTAATCAGTGATCAAAATTTCCTGTTTACAACCGTATATTTGGATGTGATGTAGAGAGAACTAGAAAGGAAACAAAAGTGTTTTGTGTTGAAAGAGTCAATTTGCTGAAAGAAGCAAACTAATTCTTGGGAAACATTGTCATGTAATACATATATCTAGAAAACATGCCTCTATCCTGGCTCTAAATTGATGACTTTAGGGGTAGTTCCATTTATGGTGCACAATGACACTGTATCGAACATTTGAAAAAGCTCTTTCTAATTCAGCTTCCTAACAGCGTCACCCCCACTTCCCAGTAAGCTCACTGTAGAGATGACTTTCAGTTAACAGCTTTGAATCTCCCAAACTCTCCAACTGCTAAGGGAACAGGGTGCCATGTGGTGGTAAAAATCTCTATTGCTCCGAATGTAACTAATCGTGATGGGTCTCCTATTTCGTCCTTCCCTTTCTGCGTTGCCAGCAACAAACACTGTTTCTCATGATTCCCAAGGGCCAAATTAGTTTTTTCTCTCTCTCTCTCTCTCTCTATTGCTGACAGATATAAAGAGTCAAAACCTGGCAAGCTTGTCCCCAAAGTCCTTCTCTAAAATAGATGTTAGAATGGGAGCACTCATTACCAGACTTGGTGAGAAGCCGCTTTTCCAGCCCTTCTCTGAACAGGCCTCATCTCTGCCATACTCTAGCAACAAGCAACTCTGCCCAAATTCAAAACAACCATAGCCTTTGGCAGTCTCATAACTTTTGCCCTCTGGCATGGGTAGAACTAGCGTCAACTGGGTAATTCAATCCTTGAGATCCTTCTTCGATGAATGAAAATCCAGGAATGTGCTGCCAGTTGCCTGTTCCTTGTGCCCAGTTTTCTTTGGTGCCGGGTGTTGAATGGTGACAGTCCTTTTCCGCACCTCCCTTCCTGCCACTACAGGATTTATGGGCTGCATGACCCAGTTGTGAAGCTGGCACGTGGCATTGTGCTCCTGCAGGCTTTCAAATGTTTAGAACTATGTGTTTATATTTCCAGGGCTACCGTTTGAAAATAAGGGAAGCAAACAGATAGCAAAGAATTCACAGGTCAAGCTGCTGCTGCTTCCTTGGATCTAGAGGGCTGATTTTCTGCCTGGTTCTTCCATCCCTAGATTCCCACGTAGCTTGTTTTCTAAACCTTCATTGCTTTGGTTCAATGCTTTCAAGTGGGTTTCTGTGTTAAGAAGTCCCCATAGAAGAGGTGTTTACATGAAGTGATGGGTGAGCGAAGTTTGCCTGACGTGGAACCTCAGAAACTTTCCTGTGATGAAAACGTCTGGCTTGTGGGTGGGCGCTCTTCCATCCAGACAGACAGGAATGTGACCGTGCAGCCAGGAGACACAGGGACGTGTGACTGCTGTGTGACAGGCACCTAGCTAGAAAATGCCCCGCAGCTGGGCCTGCTGATTTCTTCTGAATGTACTAGCAGGTATTTGACCTCTCTAAACCTACCCTGGATTTTTAAAAAGTCATTGCTATCCTCCTACTCCCCTCAAGAATCCCCCCATGTGGATGCTGTTAACAAAACCCTTTCTGCCCACTCACCACTTGACCAAGTGAATTTAGTGTCACTATAAACTTCACTACTAGGTGAAATAAACCAATTTGACTTCTAGTGGGCCATTTCTACCCTGTTTAGTTTCTGGTTTCTAGGAATTTGTTCATTCAAATAAATATTAAACCTAAAATGTTCCATTTGGTCATTTTATCAATTATCATGAACTCAATATCCTCAAAATGGTTGCCAAAATATGCACAAAAAATCAGATAACATAAGCACCTGTCCTCCTACCCCCCCCCATTTTGGAAAGATTAATTCATTTCACCACAGCTAGTCCTGAGTACAGAATAATTTATTTCAATGTCTCTTAATGACGAAAGCCTGGCTGGCATTAGCTCAAATTACACAGCTGGCTATTAATTGAAGAAAATGCCTCTGTCACTCTTCAGTCAAACATGATCTGAGTCAGCAGATCCTTTTCGCTCTTATCCCTTCTTTTATACCAGAAGAACAATCATAAATAACTCTCACTTGGCTCTGCCTGTCATGGATTGTAAATTAGCTGGCAGCATGCAAACTGATTGCATTAATACTTTCTGGGCTGCTCTTCTCAATTGATTTTTATTTCAAGAAAAGGTTTGGACATTTCATTTCTGAGGCCTTAATTTTGTCCAGTAGAAGGAACGCTGCATAACTAATTTTTGTTTTAGGATAGGTGCTGATCTTCTGTGAGAGGATGATGCATTTTTCTATCAAACTTGACTGTGGTTATGATTATATTTTAAACAGAACCTCAAGGGAGATTTGCTCAGGATTTTTAAAATATATATAAGCATGTGATATGTAGCTCATGGTATGCCAATATTTTTTTGATGAGTGCATTTTATAGTTCTTAAAAAAAACGAAACTACTTGGCATGAGGAGATGATATAGCATGTTAAAAATCATGAAACTTTTCCATAAAACGAAATTCTGTGCAAAAATGACATAAGAGAACTCTTGTGGTAGTGCTAAAATAGTACATCAATTTAATCCTCACTGGATATGAGAATTCATCAGTTATATTATTTTTTGGAACTATGTTTCAGTACTGAGAGCCTCTTCTCTGTTCTCATTCCATCCCAACTTCTTCACTTTCTGTAGGCTTGTTGGGTGCTGAACTATTATTATATCCTAAGTCCTGAAAATGAACTCAGGATTGTACCATGCCAGGATTTAGGAAGTCCAATGAGGGATACAGTGGGACTTCAGCAACAGGGGCAGGGAAAGAAATCAGAATCTGGCAGAAAACAAACGTAGGTTGGTAGAGGAGACTTAGAGAAACTGGCCTGTCCCCATAGGCTGGCCTTGTGAGTCATTAGAGGCACAGCCGTCAAAGTACATAACAGAGCCTGACTTGGATTAGGCTGTCTTGGGTCATAGGAGAGCCAAAGATAGAAGGGAAAAAATGCATTATGGAATGAGGCTTTCCTCATTTGGAAGTCTGATGCAGGCTCTGGTGCCCATGAAGAAGAACCCAGGTGATGAGTAAAAACAGGAAAGAAGAGTAGCTAATGCAGGAGCCAGCAGTCACTTAGATACAAGTACACATGGCATGACATAGTTTCAGCTGAAGTTCTTGTAATGGGTTCTTCCCTTGTAGGATTCTGTCATGAACTCAGGTCGACTGAGCCTGCAGTGATTAGATTCAATCAAGGGACAATGGGCACTATGAGCTGACACACTGGCAAAATACAGAAGAGTCTTTAGGAAACCACTGATGTTCAAAGAAACGGCAACCACATTTGTCTGTCTAATAATTGTAGGCCCTTCCTACACAATTTCAAGAAAGTATTTAGCCAGAACAATATTCCGTATATAATGGGGGAGGTGGCATTCCCATTTATAAACTGGCAGACAATGTGTTTAAGTGATAAGATTTGACTAGTCTGGGAATTGTCCAAGTATGAAACCAGGGATTTAAGTCTTGAAATGTTAAATGTTTTTTTTATTGCAAACACATGCCAGAATTCTGGAGATGGGAACTAGAGGAGGCTATATTTTAATAAGATCTTCTTATTTATTTCCTTCATTTGTAGATGCAATCTCTGGGTAATTTAATTTATGATCTTTGGTTTAACTTAAACATATTTAAGAACATGTTTACGCTTCTTTAATTTTTATTGTGAATCTCCTGTACTGCTTATAGTGAGAATCGGTCAGGGAATAAATGTTATATATTGAGTGCCTTCTATGTTCTGGACACAATTCTTAATTCTAGGAGTAAAGCAGGTAACAAGACAGTTTCCATTTGCTAGGCTGCTGGAAACGATATAGCATGAAATGGGTTGACTTTTAACAACGGGAATTTAGTAGCTTACAAGCTTACAGTTTTGAGGCTGTGAAAACGTCCAAATCAAGGCTTCATCAAGATGATGTTCTCTTCCTACAGACCAGTTGCTGGCGATCCTGTACTCCTCTATCACATGTCAAGGTACATGGCAGCATTTGCTGGTCTCTCCCTTCTCTTCCACGATTCTTTGCTTTCAGCTTATTGCTTCTGTGGTTTTCTCTTTTTCTCTCACTGTATCTATCCTGTTTATAAAGGATTACATTAAGAGGATTAAGACTCACCCTGGGCTACACCTTAATTGAAGTAACTTCATAAGAAAGTCCTACTTACGATACATTTGCACCCACAGGAATGGATTAGCTTTAAGAACATGATTTTCTGGGATACATACAGTTTCAAACACCACACCACCCTAAAAGAGGTAGAACCTTGTAATGGGGCAGCATGGTATCCCTGATTTCTTCAGAACTGATAAGATTAGAACTTCTTAAGAAGTTCTGTCTTCCTGAGAAGAAGACTGACATAACAAAGTTTGCAAGATGAAAACAGTTCTCCTACCAAGTTCAATTTGTTACAGGAGTCTTGAGTTTGAACTGCAACTCAAGACTGGGTGTTCTACTTGCTCCCCTCGGCACAATACCACTATAGGGAAACACAGACATTAATGGGAAAGCCTTTGAGGCCAAAGAGGTTTCATGACTGTCAGTTCATTAGTGGACCTTATGACCAGTTCTGCAAAGTGTTTAAAGAGGATTACTTAATATTGCTCTTGTAAGTGAAGGCTATAAATGGTTTAAATGGGGAAGAATGTGACAGAATCAAAAATCTTCCCCTTCCTTTGTGGCTATGAGAATTCAGAATCAGCAGCTGCAACTTGGGTGGCAAGGAGAGAGAAGGAACTAGAACTTAGAATGAGCTTATGTGTGGGCTTTCACTGTTCCAGCGTTTACAAAGGGCTAAACTATCATCATGTTAAACAAATGTCTCCTGCTCCTTGTGCCAGCTTAATTGCCAGCTTGACTCTTGAACAAAGAAATCACAATTGAGTCCAAACAAAAAGAGTAGTAGGATGGTAGATGTCAAAATGCCATGATGTAACTGCATAGAAAAAACAAAATGTGGCGCTCTATTGTAGACCACACAAGCTAGGCAGGGGTTCTCACAGTGTGATCCCCAGAGGAGGTGCATCAGCCTTACCTTATTAGAAATGCACATTCTCTAGTCCCATCACAGACCTACTGAATCAAAACCTCAGGGCCCAGGGTCATCAATCTGCATGTTAAAAGACATCCTGGTCCAGAAGATTCTGATGAATGCTAAAGATTGAGGGCCTTTCGTGGAAAGAATACCACTGGACAAATGTAAAATAACTAACTGGTTCTATCTCTCTTAAAATGAATTGTGCTGGGCACATGGCTATGTTTAGAAATTTGGAAAGGGTATGTAAATCGATAGTTATTTTGATTAATTAGTTAACTTTAACAGAATTCTATGTTTGGAAATATGGGATAGCATTTCTTTCACCTAGTCTTTTTCTTTTTTTTCCATTTTTGAAATTAAGACGTAAGCAGAGAGGTGCAGTGAGCTAGCTACTTATGTAATTTTGTGGGAATAGTGAGGTTTGTTCTAACAGAAAAGGGTACCTCATGGAAAAATTTCACTAATATTCTGTCTAGACATATATTCTTTTTTGAGGCAGGAAACACAAAAGAAAATTGGCTTCTTCATCAAGTTCAAGAAAATGGTGTTTTAATTCTGTAGAGAAGTAATTTCATTTCTTGGAGAAATGGATAGACCGATATTAGTAATTTAATTCCCTTCTTAAATATAATGATGGTTGCTACAGTTCTTACCAAGGCTGAAAAATGTAGAGTCTAAAAATTTGAATCAGCTAGGAATAGGATTTTGTGTGTGTGTGTGTGGGGGGGGGGGGAACTGTATTGCAGTGGGTAGCTGTGTAGCAAGGTGACAGCTAATTACCATGCACTGTTCCCTGTGGTACTTTCTCTGGATAGCTAAAGGCATAAACAGAAATGTGAACAAAATGGCCTTTATACATAATTCCATTCAGATTCATTTATTTAACAAATATTTGTGGAACACCTACCATGGGCTTCTTCTCACTCTTATGGACCTGGTTTGTACAAATGAGCAAGGTAGTCACTGCTATTATTCTTAAGGAGCCAGGGGTCCAATGGTAAAGAGAGATGAGTAAACAAGCCATTACAATGAAGTGTAATAACTATAGAGATGAGGTGGAGCAACTCACCTGGATTGAGGGCATGGAAACCTTAGGGTAGTCAGGAGTGGTTCATGGTAGAGGCACTAAAACGTGAAGGCTGAGCACAGCAATTAGCAAGGGGAAGGCAGGAAGATGGAAGAGCATATGCAAAGTCCTAAGGTAAGAGTTTTTGGCACAATCACGTGACTGAACGTGACTCTGGAGGAACGTGGTGGGCAAGTAGCGGTTACACAGGGGCTGGAGAATGATAGGAGATGAAGCTGGAAAAAAATGCAAGGAACGGAAAGCAGAGAACTTTGCAAGCTATGTTAAGGATTCTAGACTTTATTCCAGCAAATTTGGAAGCCTTTTAGGCTATCCAATTTGGCTGCACTGTGGAGACTGGATTGGAGGATGGGAAACCAGCTGGGATCCTTTTGTAATAATTCAGACAACAACCTATTTACCGAATAAGTTACATGCACAAGTGATGGTTGTCAAAAACAGAAGAAAATCTTATATCAGTTATGATCTTCCCTCTAAATTTTTATCCAAAAGTCTCTCCACAATTATGAAATTTTTGGTGTTTTTTTTTTTTTTTTTTTTTTAACTTTTGAGAGAGCACAGGTGATCAGAGACCCACAGATTTCAACTAGCTTTCTGGAATAAAGAGAGCAAGAGTTGCCATCAACAGAATTTGGAATGTTCAAATGCCATTAATGCTTGCAAGTTAGCAAAATTAGAAAAGTTAGAAAACATGAATAATATATATCTGATGACGTGTGTACTTATTAATACCTGCCTTGCTTTGGTCTATTAAGAGGGCAATTAAACCTACGCATGTGACTCTATGCAGCCTTTTTTTCTAATTAATAGTTGGGAGGCTTCTATTTGAAATACAAAAATCCGCTCATGCATAATATAGATTATAGTCAGACAGGCTGGGGGTTGATCCAAAGTGTTAAAATCTGTCATCTCTTCCTGTGCTCTTTTTCCTAATTCAGGTCCTCAGAACCCTTATTCTCTCTATTAAATGCCTTGTCCCAGTCACACAGTGTTGATTCTCATATCCTATCATAACTTTTGTCTTAACCACTCAGGTAAAATATATATAAATATGGATATGAATATATATTTATATATATACACACACATACATACTTACATATATATTTAACCATCTAGTAAACTATATTAAATTTTCTGTAAACTTAGGGTAAGCCTGATTAAATTTGGGTTGGATCTTACTGTAGTTTACCAAATGGTTATTATACCCAGTATATATTGGTCATAATTTATGGAGCAGTATTATATTTAGAACCAAAGGTTTTACCTCATGTAGGATGTCCCAAATTTATGATGGTAAACATATTAGATATAGCTCATTCACAAAGGACACAGAAATCCAGATTATTTGTATTGTTCCCTAGCCAGTGCAATAGGTACAGTGAACTGCAAGTTAAAGAGAAAAGGAAGCTAATATAAAGAAGCCAGCAAGGGTAAGTTGGATGAAGACCTTAGAAAGGTGCCTCCAAAGCTGAAATCTAAGAGATCTGAAAAAAGTGGGAAGAATTAAATATTTTAAATGCACAGAGCTGAGAAATCATAACTAGAACTAGACCTGGCTGGTTTCATCATGCGTGTTGGAAATTTTTAAAAGTAGTAAACAGCTACCCCTTCTAGTAATTTATCACAGATAGGACCATATCTGTATTTGATTTATTCAACATTTGTGAAGCCAAAATTATCATTTCCACAGCCTAGCCTTTTTCCTTGGAGTCTTGTTACTTCAAAAATATAATCCACTCAGCTCTTTATTTAATAATTTTTCTTCTTTAATATTTCTTTTGACTTACACCACTTTTTAAATTCCTTTTTCTCTATGGCTTCTTTGTCATCATAATTTTTAAAATTATGTTTACATCTGTGTCTTAAAGATCAACTTCTTCACGACCCAGCCACAAACAATGCAATATTAGTATAATACGTTAACACAACACATGTGCTGATGTCATTCAGGCATTTATGATATCTTTGTTGAGTATCAAGTATGTGCAAGGCAAATGAAACATGGGAATTTTAGGATTTACAGGAGCTTCCATTTATAAGGCTTGGGCAACACATATACTAAAACTGGAATGATACAGAGATTAGCACAGCCCCTGCACATAATGACATGCAAATTCAGAGGCATGCCTTATTTTGGTTTTCATTCCCAGTGTTTATGGCAAGGTGACTTGCCCAATTTGGGGCCCTGCCAGTTTTAAAACCCGTAATCCCACACACACACACACACACCCCTATTCCTCCTTCAGATGCTGGTTCTATTCTGGATCATGCCCTGCTTGGGTGATTGGACAAGACTTCCAGGGAAAGGGTGCACCTGGCAAAGGTACCACCTGGACAAAGGCCTTGGAAGCCAGGCAGCCTGGGTACTCGGCAGATACAGAGGGCTGGAAAAAGCCCAGGCACAGTCCCAAAGTGGCAAAAGCAAGACTCAAATCTGCTCAGGGGTGGAAGCAACCTGGATATGGGGCTGGGGAGCACATTCCCTGAGGCCCAACTCTATCCCCTGTTAAAAAAAAAGGGGGGGGGAGGAGGAAGGGGAGGATGGGAATAGAAGGGATATTAACACTCCACACACACAAACACAAAAAAAGGAGTGTTGGCATCCAACGTGCATTTATAGTCCTCTGATGACTTTTAGAAGATATATATGTGCTCATTATATGGTGATAAAAAAAGATCTATTTATTATTTTAAGCTGTGACAGTTTTTATGCAAATTCTATAGCCTACATGTTATAGCTAAAAGGGAAGAAAGTGTGCTACTTCGTTGTTTTCCCAGTGATTTGTATATTTACTCCCTATAGGAAAATTTTGAAACACTGATACCAGGGCCCAAATTAATATCAGCTAAATGTACTTTCACACATATTATCTCATTTGTTTTTGCAACATCCCTAGGAGGTAAATATGTAACACGTTGGTTTAATTAGCATCACAACAAATTATTAGACAAACCAACAGAAAGAGACTTTAAAGTATACTATCAACTTGAAAAAAATATTCATTTCTAGTTTCAAGCAGTAGTTCCCACTCATTTTAAATCACCTGAAATCCTTTTAAAAATCTGAAGCCCAGACCAATGACAACAGAATTTCTGGGCATGGGACCCAGGTCTCAGTATTTTTTAACACTCCTGGTGACTCCACTGCATTAAAGTCTCACTAACCACCACTGACAGAACTGCTGGGAAAGAAATACATCCACACCTGCTCTTCCTCCCCGAGAGATCCATTTCCACCTGGTCAGATCATTTTGAGAAATGATCATTTGTATCAGCTGGTTACATGATAGAGGCACCCCCCCCCCAATCTAAACACAAAAGCTCCATTCAGACTTTAGCTAATAATTTGTGTTATTTTACACAAATAACAAATGCAAAATAAGTATCACACCCAATATTAAGGATTTAATACGAAGTCTAAGATTCTGCCTTGCCTCCTGTTTTTTCTACCCACCATCACATCTAAACCCATCACATGTAAACTCAGCCCAAATGTCTCTCAAGTTCTCACCTCCATCACCATAACCACCACTGCTTTGAACTGGCCTTTTACAAAATTAGAAATTGTCAGAATTCCCTGATGCTAGTTGCTCTCAGTTCCATCCAGAATTCATGCTTTTGCCAGAGCTCGTCTTCCTAATAAGAGATTCTGTTATGTAAATCCATAGCCTAGAAACTCTCATTGGTTCTCCCTAGCCTAAGATAAACCCCACTCTTCACTCAGGCAGTTCTGCATGGTGTAGCTCCATCTCATGCATGTTCACCTCACAAAGCTGCTTCACGATGGTGTGTTCTTGTGCACATAATGTTTCTCTTGGGAAAATCCTCAACCTCATTCTGTCCCCAGGAAATGCACCTTCCAAGATTCGGCACAAACATACCTCTTCTGGTATGTGCACTGTTCCTGATTCTCCCAGGAAGAATTAGTTGCTACATTCTCTGGGCTTTCTCAGCATTTTGGCTTCACCTCTAATCTAGCAATTACCACATAGGCAAAATGGTATTCCCAACTACTAAAATAAAACCACATTCAGTGCAATGTATTTGTTTTGCTCTAATTTAACTCACAGGGGAAATAACCATATTTTTAAGACTCTGAACTTTTTAACATATAGCTGATTATAAGAAAATTTTGTTTGCTTGCTTGTTTTTGCTTTATATGACATCCCCCCCCCCCAGGATGTTTGAGTCTTGTTGAGGGAGAAAATTAATCACTGGAAAATATATCTAAGGTATATGAGAACAATTCCACTAAGACATGACAGTTTTCAACTAATATCTGAGAAGTATTTCTTAATGTTAGATACAGTGCTTATTTTGCATGAGTTATATAAACTGTTGAAGAATAAACTGGGCTTTTTAATTTGGATTAGGGGAAATTCAGCTGATTCAAATAGCCATTTTTCAAAATAATCTGCCCACATGATTTTTAGATGTGACTTAGCCCAAAAAGCTAATTGTTGGTGCAGATTTTCACTTTTTAACAAACAGATGTGTTTTTCCATATGTACTATCTAACCAGAGTACTGTGTTAAGAAGTAAGGCACAACATTTTAGGGTAAAAAAATAAAAAGGCAGTCATTACTAAGACTTCAGCTGAGCTTTATATTAGTGGTTCTCAAACTTTAGCAAGCATCAGAATTACCTGGAGGGTCTAGGAAACACATGTTGCTGGGCCTTCTCCCCAAAATTTCTGATTCTCTAGGTCTGTGGTAGAGACCCCACTAGATTTGTGGAAATTTTTTATACCTGCAATAGAAAGCTAGTCTGGGGGAGACAGACAGTGTTCAATAAAAATGACTAAAATAAATTGTTAGTTGTAAGTGTTAAGGAGAATAAGTCAGAGAATGAGATAGAAAGTATCAGGAAGAGGTACAATTGTAGATATGGTAGATTCCACATTGACACTTGAGTAAAGACTTGAAGGAGGTGAAGGGAAAGAACATTTCAGACCAAGAAAATAAGAAGCCAACAGCTCTTGCCCTTGAGTAATGACCCTGCATGAGTAGATCCTAAATATCAACATCAAAAGAACAATTACCTTTCCAGAATACCCAAGAGTCCCCCAATAACCAAGTATGATAATTTAGGGTAAAGGCTCAAAGCTTGATAGATGACATGCTGATATTTCTATAAGTAAATATCCTGGTCTAAATAACATTATTCACTTTTTCATATTTTTTCTGGAGAATACATGAAAAACATCAATACCATTTCATTCACACTATATTCAAAGACAAAGATGCCTTAAAATTTGGCCTAAAGTGAACATCTTGGGGACATTCAGGCTTGAGTCTTTTGTACCACCCACTCAACATTATTATCAACTGATAACTTGGAGCAACGCAAAGGGATCTCAGACTGTATCTGATACTGAATTATTGTTATACAAATTTAAATGCCTGAAAAAAGGTCCTATAATTATTTTATTATCAGAAACTGACTTTCAGTTGGTAACTAACTAAAAACAAAATCAGGCTGCCAATTCAATGCAACGTTCTCCATTACTCTTGATGGAAATGTCCACTGATACCTCTAAAGATTCTGATTGTAAAGGCCAAGTCAATGGTTTTTTATGGCCATGCTCCTAAATACTTGGAAAATAAACTGGCTGTCTGATTTTTTTTAAATGTTTTATTGTATCTATTTTAATTTTCGATAAAAGGAGTATAGGAATTCTATGATCTGTGTCAGTAAAAATGAAATGTCCTGATAATTACTGGTATAGTAATAAATATTCTGCAGTGATGCTTCATGGGAAATATGCCTCACTTTGTTACTCAAAGTGTGGTATCTGGGCCAGCAGCTTGAACATTACTGGGGGCTTGATAGAAATGCAGGTTCTTAGGCATTGCAGAGCTACTGAACCAGAATCTGTACTTTAGCAAGATCCCCCAGTTATCCATATGCCCATTAAGTGTGAGAAGTACCTTGGACTCTCCTTATGAATGGCACCACTAAGTGTTTTATGTTCTTTTGAGCCTGACAGTTCTATAGGAAATTACATTATTCTGAATTAAGTGCTCTAGAATATCATGATTTGGAAAGATATTTTCATCAAGGCAGTTTAGTGTCTCATGACTGAGAATATAGCTAAAGGGATGTAAGAGTTAGTGTTATGCTTTTTTTAAAAAAAAATTGAAGTATATCATTCATATATGAACATATATTAACAATAAGTGTATAGTGAAACTTGTGAACTTACAAAATAAGCATGTATAACGTCATATAGGGGTCCCATACATCACCCCTCTGCCAACAACTTGCATTGTTGTGAAACATTTGTTACAAATTATGCAAGAGCACCATCAAAATACTACTACTAACCCTAGTCCATATCTTACATTTGGACTATTATTTTTTAAAATATTTTTTTATTACAGAAGTTGTGAACTTATAACCATACAACACCCCTCCATCAACACACCATACTGTAGTAGAATATTTGTTACAGGTTATGAGATAATATCATCAGACTGTTAACACCAACCACGGTCCATAGCATATATTTGGCAGACTTTTTCCATACCACCTCCCCACATTAACACAATACATCTTCGGCATTGATGCAAGAATATTATAGTATTGCTGTTAAACACAGTCCATAGGTCACACCAATTTTATTTTTCCCATGCTTCTCCATAATTTCACCACCCTGCAACAGTGACATACATCTACTTTATAGTGTTATGCTTTTGGAGAGTTGACCAAACTTTTTGACCTTATGTTGTTTATATTCAAGTCTTAAATTGGTCAACCTATTTTTAAAGATACAATCATTTGAGTGATGAAGTGTATAGAAGTTTAATTGTCTAAAGGAAGGCAAATTGGGGATACAGAGTAAAACAAAGAAGGGTACAAACTTCTCACTGAATCAGGAATTTCGAATTGAAAGAAGTCATCAATATCCTCTGGTTTAGTGTTAATGCAAGGTATGAATCAACTCTTCAAGGGCCATTGCTTGACCCTCCAGCCTCTGCTCATACAGAGAACTTATGGTTCCCCAGGGCAGCTTTTATATGTTGTTGGTAAGCTCCAAGTTGTTGACTAATCTCTTTCACTAAATCAACTTCTCCTACTTCTCCTTTCTCCTACTTCTGAAGCTTTGAGACACATGGGGTAAGTGTAATTCCACTTTTACTTGACTATCATTCATATCCAGCGTGTTCTATTCCTTAGGTTATGTAACCTTATACCATGGCTCTTCTTTTCCCATACTAGTTACTCTCCTTTAAACGACCTCCTCTCTCTCAATTCTTTTTTAAGTTTGTGGCCCAGAGAGGTGACAATTATTCCAGGTGTAACCCAATTAGCTCGGAGCATCAGAGATTTCTTTTTCTTACCTTACCTTAGATATTATTTATCAGTGAACACGACTTAAGATCACACTGATTCTTGGACTGCCATATCCTATTGTCAGGATGACATGGACAAATATTGAAAGTGCTCAGTTTAGACACCACCTCCATTAAGTAGCTGTTCAATTAGATGTTTTAATTTTAACCAAAGGACAATACTTTAAATGTGTCCCTCTTTAACTCCATTTTGTTAGATTTGGGCCATTAAGCTTTTTAAAAAAATCTTGATTATGTCATCCATTCTATTAGCTATCCTTCCCAGCTTGAAGTCACCTTATTCTTTCCCTAAACCATATACATTTCCCTAATAAAGTTTGTCCCTGCTTCCTCCATCCTTCTTAAATAGTGTTTATCAAATGTTTATTAGGATCTCTGTAACCAAAGTTAAGTATGAATTTATTTTCTGGCACACATTTATATGTTCTTAAATATGTAGCTTAACCACAATCACCCTATTAGATGACAAATTCCTGGTGTCAGGGAGCTATTTGTTCTTTACAGTTTAGCTTACTCTTTGGAATAGTAAATACTTTTTTTTTTTTTTAACTTTGGATGATGGTTTATGGCTGACTAATAAAAAAGGGGTAAGTTGGAGACTTGGTTTCAGATATGGGAGAAGGAGGCTAAGGAAATGCCTTTTAATAAATAAAACTATAACATTTGTTTGCAAACTAGAAGATTCAAATGAAGGTAAGGGTGCATCAAACAAGGCCGTAAGTTGTTTATTCCTTTGAATTCCTAGCTCACAATGATTGTATCCTAGCCAAATATCTTGATTTAGTTTTAAAACAGATTGGATATAGATGACTCAGAAATGGGTGACTCAATAAAATTAGAGACAAATCCTTTGCCACAATGACTCTTGTTAATTAAATGTCTGAGACAGCAGAACCAAAACAGGAGGAATTGGCACACAATTTAGAAGCTAGGCCATCAAGATATTCCTTTCATCAGGAGACACCTTAACTCCTTAAACATATATCATTTTTGAGGGAATAGGAATGGGTTTATTTTACTTTGCAAAGAAGACATGAAATATTTAAAGTTAGATTTTACTTTATCTCATTTAGGTCAAGTACATCAAGTTTCTCTCCCAAATATTAGGAGGAAAACTTTCAAGCAAACACTTTCATCTTATTTTTAACGACATCAATTTATAAAACTGGTTGGCACTAAACATAAAAATATCCTAATACTCAGACAGAAAAGGCTAAATGTATAAACACACTCACACACAACATAAACCACCAAACCACTCAGTAGCTATTTCAGAGTAAGTAGGATTACAGATATTTTTAAACATTTGTTTTTTAAAATTATTTGTCTGACATTTCTGCTGTATGCTTTTATTTTGACATAAGATGAGAAATAATTTTGTTAATTTAATAAGTTCTCCAAAGCATTCTCTGCACTAATGAAAAATGGAAATGAACAAAATGTCTATCAATAAGGAATGCCTAAGTAAATAAAAAATGACCACTAAGAAATAAAATTAAGCAATGGAAAAACATTCTCGTGGCCATGTGAAATGTCGATCAACATTCAGTTTTCCTGTGACATTAGATAACAAGACAATCTATGTTCCTGAAGCAATGATTATACTCAATAAATCTTAGCAGAGTTTAGCTTTCCCTGACTTGATCTAAAAGAGAAGCTGAAAGGAAATATGCATTGAGGCAAACATAAGCTTTTTAAAACCATTGCTCCCAGTTTCAATGTTCTGTAGTCAAACCAGCAAGAACATGGCAAATAGCAGATGTCATCAGTCTGTGTCTCCTCCTGCCTAGTCCCTTTCACTGTCATTGATGAATGCCTGCAAAGAACCATGCAGAAATCTCAAAGCTTCAAAGAAATATTGATATTGAAAGTGGGAATAAATTTTTCCTCATTGCCTCATTGTGGTTTGCACATCAGACTGCGGCACATCCTTTGCCAAACGCTTGCTGTGCAGTCTGCTTTGGTAGGACTGCTTCCCCCTAATGCTGTTCAAGCATGTTTATCTAGAGATCAGAGTCCTGCAGTGCCTTAGTTTGCTCAACATGAGCCACTGGGCAGCACAGGGCAGGGGAAGCAATGGTATGGCATTTTTGCTGCACATATCAAATCTGTTTTTCTTTTGTTTTGTTTTTTGACGTACTGGGGCTTGGGATCAAACCTGGAACCTCATGTGGGAAGCCAGCCCTCAACCACTGAGCCACATCAGCCCCCCTGAGTTAGCCTTTTAGTTTGTTTGCTTGCTGTTCGTATTTTTGTTTTGATTTTAGGAGGCACCAGGGACTAAACCTGGGACCTCCCATGCAGGAGGCAGGCACTCAACCACTTGAGCCACATTTGCTCCCCACCAAATCCGTTTTTAATGGTGCTTAAAATGTGAAAATGTTTATGACTGCAAGAGTTTATTCCTGGTAAATGGAATTTCCTTTTTTTAAATAAAGCAGCTTGTTAAAATTATTAAGTAATTTTTGTAGGGCAGCCTGTTCTCTACTCTCTATATAAATGAGTATTCCACTATGATCCTAATATATCTGATGTCTTCCAAGACTGAATGTAGTGCAGGATCAGGTGTAACATGTAATCCTGTAAGGAATCTTGAGTAATGAACCAACCCCAGAATAGATATGGAGCTATGTCAGAAACTATACAGGCAATCCAGATGTGTGAAAATCAAATGGAAAGAGAGAACTCTATTTAGAGCTCAGTTTGTATAAATATCCTAGGAAAGTGTTCCTGGTTCCAAACTAATATTTATAACTATCTAAATATGTGTTAGATTATCTATAGCAATTCACAAAATAGGGCTATCATTTTCAGCTAGAAAACACAAGTGTGGATTTTAAATTTGTATATTGACTGCAAGGCTTATGTTTTACAGGTGTGGTTTGATTTAAATCTCTTCAGTGGAAAAAAAAATGGGGAGGGGGAAGCAAAGTGTATGAATAAAGGTGAGAGGCAAAAAGAAGGGAGAGGCAAAAGATAGGGAGCCACTGACAATGGTTAGTTAGCTTCCAATTTAAAAGCCTACTACCCCAACTCAGAACATTTATGTTTAGGCCTAATTAAATTATAAGCTAATTGAGCAGGAACTGTGTTAAGTCGTCTGATGGTACTTCATAAATATTCATATTAATGATGGTAAAAGATGTTCTGTTCCAAGGCTAAAAGCTTCTATACTAAACTCTATGCCTTGTGCATCTTGGAAAGTCAGTGCTACTCTTGACCTTTTTCTGTCCCTTTTAAGGATAATTCTTACTCAGGTTAACTGAAATACATTTCTGTAGCAGAAGAGCCCTTCAGTAGGTTGGGGTAGTTCTCCTTGTACAATGCTGTGAAAATGGCAGGCAATGCAAATCACATCCTGCATATCGTTAAGGTAAAATGTCAAGGCGACATCACTCTACCACAAGATTCGTTGCCTGGAATTCACACATTAATAAGAGCAAGTGTTAATTTTTGGCAATTTCTCCAGCTCTCTTGGAAATAAAAAGGGCTTCTCAAATTTTGCTTTGGTACATTAAGAGTTACTCTCTATGCCTAAATGAGTTAGTTAACGCACAGGTTAAACATCTCATGAACACCCGGAAGTAACTCAGGACTGGGGAAACTGCCCTCTCTTAGTTGCTTCTTGATGGATGTTTGTGTAAAACAGTGGCAGTGAAGTTGTTTGTGTGTAGTTAGCAACAGTATCTACGATTTGGGTTTATAGGAGAATGAAGTGCACTTCAGTACTACTGGCATGTATATATGAATATTTACCTTGATTCATATGACTTGTTTTAAAACTACACTCCAAGGAAACACCCTTTTAAATTTAATTCTCATCACATTTCTACATGGTTATTCTTAGTTAAAAAATAAATATTTAAATGATAGTCATTCAGTTGGCTATTAAGTAAATTTTTTTTTCTTTTAGGATCTTAATTCTCAAATATATTTTAATGAATCTTATTTTGGTTAAATTACGCTTTACTTATTTTTGAAGCTGTGAATGTGAGATACTATCCAATTCTGTATAACAATTCCAAACCTGAGCTTCCTTTTCTTTTAGTCTCAATGAAACCTATTCATTTGGTACATTTAAAAAAACAAAAAAACATAACTGAGAGCTGGTGAAAGTCAGTTGTACCTTATCTGAAATGTAAATTAATGTAAAAATCTTTCATTTTCACAAAAACCATTGTCTTTACATCTTTATGTTCATCAGTGATCAACATTCAGCCTTCAACATTTAACAAATATTTAAGTGCTTACCATGTACCAGACTCTTTTCTATATTCTGGGTAAGAAGGATGTAGAATTACAAGTGCATCAAATATTCTAACAGAGGGGTGGAGCTTGCCTCAGGACCACATAAGAGAATATGACATAATGGTTGAGGATGGGGGAAGGGCAGGGGATGGTGTTAGAACAGGTAACTTTTAAAGAATTAAATGGTAATTTCTCTGACTATTGGGGAGAAAGGGAAGCAGAAAAGGAATGTAGAGAAATGAGGTAATAAAGTGATTTGGTGTTTACTCAAGGAGAGCTTAGAAACTATTGCTATTGGCTGGAGAAGAATGGAGGGAAAGGCCAATTAGGAGATAATATCTATAGTCAAACAAGAGATGAGGATGGCCCAGATTAGGAGATGAAAATCACTCTTTTTACTTGTAAAAAATGGTCATTGTCTCTGTCTCCCCTCCCAAGAATCAAATTCCACTTTTATTCTGACTTAGCTGCCTTCTGCAAGGGACATTACTACTAACCTCACAGAAATAAAGTAGATCACTAGAGAATACTATGAAAAACTATGCCACCAAACTAGACAACATAAGAAAAGATGGACAAATTCCTAGAAACACAGTAATGATCTATACTGATCTTAGAAGAAATAGAAAACCACTATTGAACATAAAGATGAAAACCTCAACAAACCAATCATAAGTAAAGAGATTGAAACAGTCATCAAAAACCTCCCCAAAATGAAAAGCCCATGACCAGATGGCTTCACAGGTGAGTTTTACCAATCATTGAATGAAGATTTAATACCAGTCATGCTCATACTGTTCCAAAAAAATTGAACAGGAACGAATTCTGCCAGATTCATTTTAGGAAGGCAACATCACCCTAATATGACAGCCAGATAAAGATACCATAAAAAAAAATTACAAAACAATTTGTCTAATGAATATAGATGTAAAAATCCTCAATATTTGCTAATCAAATCCAAAAGCACATTAAAAGTATTATATATCACAATCAAGTGGGTTTTATCGCAGGTATGCAGGCTGTTTCAACACTAGAAAGTCAATTAGTGTTATAAACCATGTTATAAATTAAAGAAGAAAAATCACACGATCATCTTGATTGATGCAGAAAAGGCATTTGACAAAATGCAACATTCTTTCTTGATAAAAACACTCCGAAAAATAGGAATAAAAGGAAACTTTCTTAACATGGTAAAGTGCATATATGAACATTTCACAGCTAACATTGTACTCAACGGTGAAAGGCTGAAAGCATTCCTGCTGAGATTGGGAAAAACACAAGGATGCCCACTGTCACCACTGTTAAGTGGTCTATAAGTTCTATTTAGAGCAATTAGGCAAGTAAAAATAATAAAAGGCACCCAAATAGGAAAGGAAGAAAGTAAAACTCTCACTATTCACTGATGATGTGATCCTATACCCAGAGAATCCCACCAAATCCACAACAAAGCTATGAGAGTTAATAAGTCAGTTGAGCAAAGTGGCAGGATACAAGACTGATATGCAAAAATCAGTAGTGTTTCTTTATACTAATGAGCAATTCGAGGAGGAAGTCAGGAAAAAATCTATTTACAATAATGAATAAAAGAACCTAATATTTAGAAATAAGCTTTACCAAGGGCATAAAGTACCAGTATTAAGAAAATACAAACATTGCTAGAAGAAATCAAAGATGGCCTAAACAAATGAAAGTACATTCCATGTTCATGGATTAGAATACTAAATACTGTTAAGATATCAATTCTACTAAAATTGATCTACAGATTCAATGAAATACCAATAAAAATTCCATAAGCTTATTTTGCAGAAATGGAAAACCCAGTTGTCAGATTTGTTTGGAAGGGTAAGGAGCCCAGAATAGCCAAAAACATCTTTAAAAAAGAGGAACAAAGTTAGAGGACTCTAAATTCCTGACTTTAAAGCATATTACTGAGCTACAGTGGTAAAAAGCATCATGGTACTACTATTTCCCTCTTACTTTCTTGCTCTCCTTTCATGTAAAACACATTCTCCGGTGAGTCTCAGTTTCCCTGAGAGGCATTTCTCCCATGCCCTTTCTGCTCTTCCCACATGTATTTCTTGTCCCAAATATCTACCATGATCCTTTTTGCCTCTGAGCCTTTCATTATTCCACTCACTTGGAACTGAGTTCAACAAACCTTTTAACCTTTGCCAGGCACTATTTTCAGCACTAAAGATTACAAACCAAAAAGGCATGATTGCTGGCCGCTAGTGACAGACTTGGGTTGGGGAGTGGAGAATGAGGACAAGGTAGGGGAACAGATCTATGAATATATAAGTTCTGAAACAGAGGTATATAATGGGGGGAGGAGGAAGGGTAGGTGTACATTGCCCAACAAATCTGATACTTCTGACTACTCCCAATGCTTTCTCAGAACTAAGTGTTCTGTCATCTCCCTCCAATTATTACAATACTCTCCTAACCAGTTCCCTTACTTCTACTCTTGTCCTACCCCAGTCTAATCTCCACCCAGCAGAGTTATTTTACAAAAACATTAATCACATCATATTGCATTTCTCTATGCTCAAAGCTGTCCAATGCCTTCCCATCTCACTTAGAGTTGAAGTCAAAGTTCTTACTGTATCATTTAAAGCTCATGTGATCTGTTCTCCCTTATGCCCCAGTGATCTGAACTTTCCTCAAGCTACTCTTCCCCTCACCCACTCACTCCTGCCACTCTGTCTTCCTTGCTGTTCATCGACCATGCCAGACATATTTTGCATCATGGGCTTTGCACTTGTTGGTCCCACTTCCTGGAACTCTCTTCTCCAGGTATCTGCATAGCCAGTTCCACCCTGCCCTTCAGATAACTGCTCAAATGTCACCTTTTCAGTATATCTTCCTCATTCAAGCTAATTACTGCATCCTAACCCTCCTTGCTCTATTTTTCTTCATAGCACCTATGGCTTACTTCATCTTTTCTTATTTATTTTTATGTTGACTGTCTTCCTCCAACTAGAATATAAACTCCATGAAGGCAAGGGTCTTTTGTCTATTTCTTTGCTGCTGCATCCCCCATTGCCTAAGATTGTACCCAGCACATAATAGGTGCTAAATAAATATTTGTGGAAAGGAGGGAGGATGAAAGGAATTAGTAAAAACTTTCCAGAGAAGACAGAAGCTAAAGTATTGTATTTAGCTAGGACTTTGTCTGGCAAAGAAAGAAAGGGAGGCAGAGAACTTTGGAATGCAGGGCTTTCCTGCCTAAGGAATATCAATATCTACTCTTTTTTGTTTTTTAAATCTATGCCATATTTTTTTAAGTACAGGATGTATAATCTCAGTAAGAATAAAAGATTAGTTTAGGGGGCATATAAGTTTGCTATTACCCAATTTTGACAGCATAAAGAGGAAATAAATCAAATCGTCCAATTTTTCAATGCTTTTTCGTTCCTTCTTCTTATAGAAGAGAAAGTCTCATATTAGTGCTCTAACACTTCTTAATGCTTGCTTTAATCTCCATTTTAAACCAAGATAAAACTTGCCTCTAGCCCAGAGCCTTTGGAAGACAGCAGTATCTAGATAGAAACTAATAAAATTGTTCTGTTTACATTGTATTTATTTTCAGTTACCTTCTTTTTTATATCTAGTAGTACTTCTTTCCATTTACCCTGATGCTCTAAAATTTCCTCTTTAAATATATATAGGTTTTTTTCAAGTGTTCTCTTTCAGACACTTTTAAGTAAATAATATAGAGGGGACTCAGATACAAGAAAAGTTTTGATGGAGAAATGATATGACAAAATTATGAACGTAGTAGCTAATGCCTGAAATTTGGGGTAAATGACCTACAGAATTTCTCTTTTTTACTTTTCTTCAGGTTCCATTGCAATTCATACTTAATCCATGAAACATTCCCCAACTACTGCCCTCTTCACCTCTTTCTCATTTTTTATTAAATCTCTGTACCCTGTCATAGGTTGACCTGAAACAATTTTGGTATTGCTCACTGTTATTTTGAGTCTTTTAGTTCTATCTCTTTAAATTAATAAAAAATCCCTGATAAGAGTAATCATGTCCTGCTCCCCCTCCTCTTCTGCAAATACCACATTGCACAGCCCAGTACTGATAATAACAGACAATTAGTAATACATATTTGTTATTTTCATCATGACGCACCTACACGATAAGGAATGAGGTTATAGAGCGTTCTGACAGCAAAAATACCTTAGCACAATTTATGATTGCATTGCTATTTTAACTAAAGAAAGGTGATAGAGAGCAAACATCATTTTGGCTTGCCAAACAAAATCATTCTTTTGTGACAGTTATAAATAACATGCATATTCATTCAATCTGGTAAGAGAAATTAGTCACGAGGGCAAAATCATGAGATAATTGAAGCCAAATTCAAGCACACCCCATTGGAATGCTTGAGAATTAAATCCTGCAAAAAGTACTGGCCAGAAGGGAAAGCCATTCATGAAAATATTAGTCTGGCATATTTTTACGGAAGAGAGAAACAAACCATAATTTTAAAACTAATATATTTAGATATTCTAATTATCAGGGAAGATCTTTGCTCCAATGTTACTAATATAAATAAGGCTACTGTGTTTTTACTGGAAACTTTTAAGGTATAAAGTTCTATTAAGAGAAAAACCTACTTTGATTCTTGAAATGATCTTTGCTTGTCGACATTTACGCAGCATAATCTATTATTACTTTTTTAAGATTTATTATATTTATTTATTTATTTCTCCCCACCCCCTCATTGTTTGCACTTGCTATGTCTGTTTGTCTTCCTTGTTTTTCTAGGAGGCATGGGGAACCAAACCCGGGACCTCTGATGTGGGAGGGAAGCACCTAATCGCTTGAGCCACCTCCCCTCCCTGCTTTGTTGTGTCTCTCATTATGTTTTCCTCCTTGTGTCTCTTGTTGCATCATCTTGATGCCTGCCTATCACATCAGCTCGCTGTTTTGCTCATCTTCTTTAGGAGGCACCGGGAACCGAACCTGGGACCTCCTATGTGGTAGGCGAGAACTCCATCACTTAAGCCACATCCACTTCCCATAATCTATTATTAAATATATGTCATGAAAGTAACAGTAACACTCATAAAACACTCACTGTGTACCAGGCATTGCTCTAAGTACTTCATGCATTTTCACTGTTAAACAACCACAAGCCCATGAGACAAGTGGTCCTCTTAGCCTCATTTTAGCAATGAGGAAACATGTTCTTGCTACTTACCCAAGGTCTCTCAGCTAATAAGAGTTTGTGAGCTGGGAATTGACCCCCTGCGATCCAGTATTTGAATCCATGCCTTTAAGAATTACCCTATGAAGCTAGACTTTCATTTCATAATTGAGTTTTCAGAATTCTATCTATTCTGCAACACTTTGTTGATTATAATTGTTGGAAACATCTTCTCCCAGGGAATTTATTGCTGATAGCTGTTGAGAAGTAGAAGTGGCTTTTGATTGGTAGAAATTTTCTTCTAAAATTTTTCACATTCTGACTTTTATATTAAGTCACTTTGCATATTGAATTTAATTTTAAGTGTGGTACAAAAATGAATCCATTTTAAAACATATATTTCATATGGGTGGCAGTTATTTCAGCACCATTGGGTGACTTTGAAATGTATTAAGTTTTTCAGTACTGTCAGTCTGTTCCTGGGCCTTCTATTCTACTCCATTTGCATATTTTTTCCCTCTCTCTTCCAAACCCACATGGTCTTAATTTCTACAATATTATGATAATCAATATCAGGTAAGAACCACCCAGCTCACTGCCACCCAACCTTGTGCGTCTTGACTCAGATGTTGGTTATTCTTGGTCTTTATCATTTCCAAAAAAATTAAAAGCCACTTATTAATTCATTGAAATAACTTGTGATGGTATTGACTAGAATTTCATTGAATGTATAAATCAATTCAAGCAGTAGTGATATATTCAGGATATTATGTCTCACAATCCATAAATGTAGCCTCATTAATTAGGATTCTCTCCATTAATTAGGTCTCCTTTAGTGATTTTCAATATTTAACAAATTTTATTATAAAGATCTTGCACGTCTTTCATATGTACTAAATACTTCCATTTCCATTGCACAATGACAACTTTAAAAAATTATATTAGCTATATGCTTGCTGCATGTATATAAAATTTAATAATTTCCTATTGCCTAAATATTCAGAAAACTTGTTAAACTCTTATACTTCTATTTTTTATTATTTTATGCATTCTTTGTAGACAATCGTATCATATGTGAATAATAAAATGATTCATTCCTTCCATTCCTATTTTTTTTTACCATTTTAAAATTACTCTACATTTTCTATCACTTTTAAAACACTAAAAAAAAATTGTTGCCTTGCTGTACTAATTAGGCCAGTCCTTCTCGATCTTTAAAGTGCATATGAATTATCTGGGGAATCATATTAAAATGAAGATCCTGGTTCAGTAGTATGTTAGGCCTGAGTACCTGCATTTCCAACAAGTTCCCAGGTGATGGCAATGATGCAAGTCTAAGATACAAGCTAGATTGTTAAATCGAAATGGAAAGAACAAGCATTCCTTTCTTGTTCCTAAATTTAAAGAGCATGCTCCTAACATTTCACCATTGAATATGTTTGCTGTAAATATTTTATTAGATATCTCTTACCAGTTTTACTAAGTTCCCCTTTTTCCCAAATCTGTTACATATTTTTTCATGAATGGTTGTTGGTAGGCTGGGAGCAGTGCCTTTCAATGTGAGAAATTTTACTTTAAGAATTCAAATAATTTTTTCTTTGCTACAGAGATATTATGATTCAGAAGAAACCACAGAAGAGACATCCTCATGCTCATTAAGCATATGAACTGAAAGAATCATTTAATCTCTTAAAGATTCAATTTCCTCCTTCACAAAAGGTTGAGCTAGCTAGTCTCTCACCGCCCTTTCATCTCTAATGTTAAAGGATTAGTGTAAAACACCATTACACAGTGTTTTCTCATTTAGTAAGAATATATATAACTAATGTAATGCACTATTTGTCTAGGGTATTGAAAACTCACTATCTATAAGATGTGATAGACTGATTTTTGTCAAGATTATTGTTGACTCCATTTTATATTGCATTAACATTATTAATATGGCCTAGAGTTGCTAAATGTTTCCAAGCCTTGTTAATTCTTTGGGGCATATTCCTTTTGACAATTTTGAAATCATAGATTTAGTGGAGGGCTTACAAAAGTAATAGTAAATCCTCCTAACAAAAAGAAAATGTAATTAACAGTCATACTATAAATCAATACTCACAATGCAATCACTGTTTATTAAAAATATGGGGGAAAGTGTGGGAGGGGAAGGGGTGGTGTCATTTATGTAATCTAAAGCTCCTTTAACAATGAAAAAAAAAGATTTAGAGAAAGAAGCAATTGTCACAAATGTAAGACATTAATAGGGGAAAATGTGAGAGTGGGAAGAGGTGATGTATATGGGAATCTCCTATACTTTCAGTGTAACTTTTCTTAATCTAAAACTTCTTTAAAAATAAAGTTTATTATATGAAAAATTATTACTAGTTAAAAAAAGCTATGGGCAGGAAAAACCTCTACATTTTATCTCATTGTTTAAAATGAATTCTTTATCCATCATATTCATCACTGATCTTTTCTAAAACACATTTGGAATTTGGAAACTATGTAATGTGTTTGTGCATTAATAGAAAAACAAATTAATCTAGGTAGTCAAATAAAATGTCTGACTTTTATACTTTGACGTGTTTTTATTTTTAAAATAGACATCACCTAATTTCTTTCCAAAATTAGAAGTAACTTTTTCTCTCTGTCCTTGGTACTGCTTTATACTTGCTTGTCCAGTGACATTGTTATTCTGTGATAATAAGATTTTATTAGAGAAAATGTCCCTTTCTCTACTTGAACATTAACCTAATTTCTTTTTTACAAATGATCCTTGATTTGACTTACATTGGCTGATTTCTGAATGGATACTACCTTTTTGGCTTCCATTACTTTGCAATGGGAAATCTAATGTTAAACCCTTCAAAGAAGGTGAAGGTGACATCTGTATATCAAGAATTTTGTATTTACCAGTTCAGTAGGGTTGAATATTCCTGAAGTGAAATTGGAAAGACATTTCAAAATACTTACTTCATGATCATTCATTTATTCATCTTCTTTTCAACCTGTTTGAAAAATAGGTTTCATCGATTGGTAGTAGCTTCTTGGAATATATCTTTAAAAATATTTTAAGACACATGAGGCTCTATAAAACTTAAATCCAATTACTTACTATTTATAGTAAGATTTTATTAGAGAAATATAGAGACTCATTTCTCATGGAAGAAAAGGTAAATAAATTAAAAAAAATATTGTGACAAGCAGCCCTTACTTGAATAAACCATATTTTTTTTGGTTTGCAAAATGGTGGGAGGCATAAATATGATTGTAGAATTTGTCTTAGTGGTTCCACCATTGAGACTGTATCTTTATATTATAAATTAAATGGTGAACAAGACTTCAGTAGAAAAGGGTGTATTGGTAGATAAGTAATTCTGCAGTAGCCAAGTGAATAGGGGTATAGTATCACTGATTCAGAGAAGGACATGACCTTAATGGAGTGAACACCATCAAGCCATTTGGCCTAGCCCTCGCCTTTGAGGAGAAAAGTTGCCACATTGTCAAAACTGGAGTTATCTATAAATATCTATTAGTATCCTTAAGGATGGAGGTTTTACAAACTGGTATTCGTTACTAGAGCTTAATTTTTTTCATTCTTCTTGATACTGAGTCATTAACATTTTAGACATTTTCTATAAGTCTAAACAGTTGAGCATACAAACAAGATGTTAAGATTTGATATAGTCAACAATTTAGAAGTTGATTTTATGTTTTATTTATATTCTGGAACACCAAACATTCCTGTATCATTGAATCCACTTCAGTCCTCAAATTACTGCATATTTTTTTAAGCCTTACTAGGAACATCTCATGGAGTACTGAGTCCGTGGTTCAGAAATCCAGTATTATAGTCCATGCATTTCTTTACTGCTAATGAGAATATCGTTTGGGAAAGTTTCCAAAGATACCTTGTCTAGCTGGTTCTAAATTGGCTTGTTATATCGTTTTAGGATATTGCATTGATCAGATTGTTCATTATAAAGCCACACTAAATACTTGCTAGTATTTAATATGTGCTCAGCTACATATTTGGAAAATGATTGTTTTCATATTTATGTACAGAAACTGGAAGACAACATAATTATTGCACCTTTAGACTCATTTTAAAGAAATTTATCATTTCTTCTAGTTTTGTGAATTTTCTGTGAATTTATGAAAATAATAACAGTGAATTATCTTTACTACAACAGTGCATGTTGGTCACAGGTACAATTCAATTACATTTTTACAGTTTTATCAGTTTCTAAATAAGTACACAATATAGAGTTTCAAAATTACTTAGCCATAATTCTACCATTAAAATGAGCTATTTTTATTTCTTCTTTCCATTTCAAATGCCTGTTACTATACATATTTTATGTGGCTATACTAGTATTCATATATGATTTTTGTTCTACTTTTAAAACCTAACATTATTCCTTGAATACTTTTCTGATGTCTGACACAAGCTTCATGTATAACGTCTATATAATAATCTGACTTGAACAATATATTTGGATGTCCAAGTTTTTTTTTGTTTGTTTTCTGCCATTAAAAATCATGGTTCTAGAAACATCTTTTGAAGTTCTCTTCATCATTTAAATTATATTATAAAGGTAAATCTCAGTGGTAGCACCACTAGACCAAATTCTACAATCATATTTCTATCTCCCACCATTTTGCAACCAAAATATGCTGCTTATATGAGTAACGTCTGCTTGTTAACATTTAAAAAATTTTTTTACCTTGTCTTCCATGACAAATGAGTCTATATTATCTTTCTCTAATGAAATCTTACTATAACTGGTAAGTAATCAGATTTAAATTATATAGTAAAACAGAAAGAAAAATATTTATATAAGTAATAGAAATTATATTTTCATTTTCAGACCTCTTTCCATAGCTATAGGAATCAGTGGTGCCACCTCCTTTTATTGGCTCTGTTTTGCCTAACTTAACCGAACTGTTTTCACTTAAGCCTTTATGTTTTCTCTAAATGACATTACATTTTCTTGCTTTTTCATATACATGGAAAATGTTTCTTTCATTTACATTTCTTGTTTCTATATTTTTGTGGGTAAATTAGCTCTGTGTATCAGGATTTTCATTTTTTCCTCACTCTAGTATAAGTCATTCATTTGCAAAAAATATTTCATTGGTGTTCTGCTTCATAGTAATGATTGGGAAATATCTCAAACCCTATTGGATTTTTTATTGGAGTTGCATTAAATCTATAGAGGAATTTGGGAAAATCTGACATTTAGTGTTGATAATATGAAAATGATACATTTTCTCTTTTATTTGTTCTCCTTTAATGTTCTTTGGTTGGTGTGTGTGTGTGTGTGTGTTTTGAGATTCCAGGACTGGGGATTGAAGATGAACCCAAGACCTTGTATGCAGGAGGCTGGCGCTCAGCCCACCCTTGCTGTTTGCTTGTTTTGCTCATTGTTTGCTCATTTTCTTTAGGAGGCACGGGGAAGTGAACCTGGGACCTCTCATGTGGGAGGCGGGTGCTCAACTGCTCGAGCCATATCTGGTTCCCCACCTTTAGTGTTTTAATAAAATTTTATAATTCCCTAAAGAAGGCCTCCAATGTGTTTAGTTATATTTTTTCTATATACTTGATTTTTTAAAAATCTTAGTACAAATGGATATATTTTTCTTTTTTTTTCTTTTTAAAGAAGCTTTCGATTACATAAATATTACATAAACTATATAGGGGATTCCCATATGCCCTCCCCTCCCCTCTCCCACACTTTCCCACATTAACAAGATCTTTCATTAGTTTGGTACATTTGTTACAATTGATGAACACATATTTTGTTACTAACTGTGGACTACAGTTTTCATTATAGTTTATACTTTGCCCCGCATAATTTTATAGTTATGATAAAATGTATAATTGCCTGTATCCATCATTGCAATGTCAAGCAGAACAATTCCAATGTCCTGAAAAATGCCCCAATGTTACAACTATGCTTCCCTCTCCCTCCCCTCAGAATCTCTGGTGGCCACTGCCTTTATATCAATGATACAAGTTCTTCCATTGCTAGAATAATAATAAGTATGCAATAATTCTACTTTAGTCTATTGTTTATTCGCCAGTCTTGAGGATTTTGGGATGGTGATGGCAATTCCATCCCTAACTGAGAGGGGCCTTAGATCCCATGGGGCAGATGGATGGAACTATCTTGCTTGCAGTTGCAGGCACTCTCTGTTCCTTGGGATGGGCATTGTCCAGGGTAAGTCCAATGAACTGAGGAGTAGGTGTTGCAACTTTGCTGAGATGCAGGCCTTAACCGGCACATGAAGAGACCAAAGATTTAAGTCTCTGGGACATATATTTAACAAGTATAGTGCTAATTATAGGTTTAAATAAAAAGGGCAGAAAAGCCATGTGTAGGGAAACTATAAACGAGTCTAACTCTGTTACATTGGGGAGCATAAATTCTAAAGTAAGGCCCATTGATAGGGTGCTGAATTCCTGAGACTGTCTGCCCCGCTTATAGTATCTAGATGTCTCTAGAGCCCTCAGGAGCCCTGTTGTTTGAGGCACTGTTTACTATGGTAGTCAATGAAATCCTGCTGTGATTTGCTTAAGTGTAACCTCTGGAATGACCTCCCAACTCACTTTGAAATCTCTTAGCTATAAAATCTCACTTGTGCTTAATATTCCCCCCTTTGGGTCAAGGTCTTTTTCCAGATGCATTGCTAGTTGGCCTTTGGTAATAATCTCTCCGTACCAGGAGGCTCATCCCCATGAGTCGTGTCCCAAGCCAGAGGGAAGGTAGTATGTTTATATGCTGAGTTTGGCTTAGAGAGACGCCAGATTTAAGCAACAAGGAGGCTTTCAGGAGGTAACCGGCAATATATAATACTAGGCTGAGTTTCCATTTCACAAGAAAAGATTCATAAATACAATCATCAATATCAAATGTCTGCCATAATGATCTGTCTTCCTTCTATAGGCACTGCCCATGTACTTGGGGCGATTCTTGCTGTTCTATTAGAGAATGTAGCCGGACTCCCCAGGATGGGAATTCAATATTCTTTCAGTGTTGTGTGGGTCTCCACCCATGGAGACAATGCCCGTGAACACTTGAACATATTCATATGCCCTAGAGGCATGCCTGAGGTGCACCTCTCCCCACACAGCCCCCCATTACTGACTGACGCCCTGCCAAATGGATATTTTTTAATTGCATTTTTTAACCATTTGTTGTTGATGTTTAGAAATGCTATCAACTTTATATATTGATCTTATACATCACCCGTAAGTCAAATGTTGCTATTATTCTAATAATTCATATATGGATCTATTGTATATATATATTTATATCAAATATCATATCATCTGCTAATGATGAAAATTTTCTTTCTTCCACACCCAAATTTTTATTTCTTTTTCTTGTTTTGTTGTGTCTTCGAGGTGCTCCAGTGAGAGCAACCATTCTTGTCTGCGTACAGATTTTCTGGGAAAGCTTTTAATGTTTCTCTATTATATAGAATGTTTGCTTTAAGTTTTTAATTAGATACCTTTTGCTAGGTTAATGAAGTTTTGTTCTATTTCTATTTATTAAGAATTTATCATATCTGGTAGTTAAATATCATCAATTCTTTCTGGATATATTGAGATTTCCATATTGTTCTCTTGTTTAATCTATTAATATGATAAAGTACATTATTAATTTTAAATTTTAAATTTATTTAAGGAATTAAGTTCATTCTTTATTTATTTTTTTTTATTATGGGTAAAAATCAAAATTCTCACAATACATACAAACATTTGCAAAATGATATATAAATATATATGCATATATGTGTATTTGCTTACAAAAATGTTATATATACATATATTTTAAGAGGTGCTTAAAAGTTCATTCTTTAAATAAACTTAATTATTCATTATATATTATCTTATCTGTTTATGGGTTTGAGTTGCCAAAAATCATATTTAGGATTTTTTTCATTTATGTTCATGAATAAAGTTGATCTATAATTTTCTTTTCCCTTCTCTTTGATTCCTTATCAGGTTTTCTTTCATAATCTGGTTATGTTGGCATCAGTAAGTATGTTAGGGAGTGTTCTCTCTTTTTTATGTATAATGGTAACTGTCTCTTCCTTGAATTTATAGTAAAGTTGTTGGTGAAACCACCTGAACTTGGTGGTATTTTCATTGGGAATTTTTTTTTTTATTTTTACTGGATATAAGACATTCAGATTTTCTATTTCTTTTTATAGCAGTGTTTGTAGTTTGTCTTTCTAGAAATGTGTTCATTTTACCTGTTTTCAGATTTATTGGTTTTAAGCAATTTATATGATTGTCTTATCTTTCTTATCTCTGAAATGTCTTTAGTTATACCTTGTGTAAATTCTCTTTATTTGTATTTCTTTTCTAGCAATCCATCTAGCTCTCATGTTTTGTCCATTCTCTTTCCTTTGCTTTCCTTTCCTTTCCTTTTCCTTTGGTTCTTTCTTTTCTCCCTCTATTTCTCTTTTTCCTCAGTTTGCCACTCTTTCTTATTCTATTCAAATGACTTTTATTTTTAAATTTCTTTCATTGTATTTTCTTTTCTATGTTATTGAAGATTGCTCTGGCCATTAACCTTCTGATAGGTTTTATTTTGTTATTCTTTTTTTTTTTTTTTTTTGCTGTTCTTAAATAAGTTGCTTTGTATATTAATTTTTAGCCTTTCTTCTTTTCTAATATAATCATTTAATCCTATAATCCCCTTAAACTACTGCTTTATTATTATTATTAGCGTAGAATTCCATTTTAAGTACCAATATTTTAGAAATTCTATTATGATTTCTTCTGTGGCCCAAGTTTTTTTTAGAAGTGGCTTAAAAATATTTTCCAAAGAAATATTGTATTATATTTATATTGTTATTATTTATTTCTAAATGTCTTGCATTATCATCAGGCAAAGTATCATTCTCTAACATGTGTTGAGACCCACTTTAACTGGAAATATTAGTTCATTCATGTATATTTGAGTTCATTCAACAATATTATTTTAGGCTCCCTATTTATCTTTTTTTCCACTATGTTTATCTTATTTTACTTTATTTTTTAAAATTCTTTTAGATCAAAGTGACTTTCACCTTTTTCTCAATGTATATTTCTCCCTACTAATTGGGAAGTTTTAATGTCTAATTCTACTCTGGTAATGATAACTCTAGAAATTTCCCCTGAATATTTAACTTAACAAAGGCTAAAGTTAAACAATATCTTTACCCTCGTAAGCAATACAAAAAATGGATTTTAGTTCTCCTCATAATTTACTTCACATGAAAGACATTATTAATACAGTTTCTAAATGTGTTGCATTATCGTCAGGCAAAGTTGTTATTTTGTATATATTACAATATTTTATATGTTAACTGAAAAGATTTCCATTTTCTTTGCTCATGCTTTTTGCATCTGAGACCTTCCTTCTTAAAAGACATCTTTTAGAAGTTCATTTGGTGAACTTAATTTTTATTTTTTAGAAAATATTTATTTTGCTCTTATACGTGAAAGATAGTTTTTACTATACCTGTATTTCTAGGTGGACAGCTCATTTCTCTCAGCACTGTAAAGATAGTATTATATTGTCTTTTGGGAATTCACTGTTCAGTCTGATCAGTGTTCTTTTGTTCTGTCTTTTCTCCCTGGGTGCTTTTACAATCTTCTTTTAAGCTTTGTTGTTTTTTTGCAGTTTCACTATAATGGGTCCAGATGTCAATTTCTTTTTATTTACCTCACTTAAGATTCATTGGCCTTTTTAATATGAGCATTGATACCTTTTGTTAATTTTGGAAAATTCTCAGCTATCATTTCAAATATTGCCTCATCACCCTTCTTTTTGTTCTTTCTCTATGGTACCCTAATTAGACTTATGTTGGATCTTTTCACTATATCACTCACTTCTCTTAACTATTCATTGTTTCCATTATTTTGCTTTCTCTCCTACACTCTAAATTTTTCATTCATAAATGTTTTCTGGTTCACTGATTTAACATTAGTGTTTCTAACCTGTTTGTTTAACCTGTTTGCTTGAGTTTGTCGTTTCAATTTTTAAATTTTCAATGTTAGAGATTCTTTTTTATTTTTATTTTGAATATGCCTGATGATTTTTTAATGGTCTGTCATTCACCTACTAAATTTCCAATTATTTTGTTTGTATTTCTTTAAATATATCAAATACATTTTGTTTTATTTTATTTTATTTGGTAATAGATAAAAATACACAAAACTAAATGTACTGTTTGATGAATTTTCACAAAGTGAACATACTCATGTACCTAGCAACTAGATCAAGAAGTAGAGCATTACCAAAGCTGCAGGATCCTCCTTGTGCCCCCTTCCAGATACTATCCTCCAGGGGTAACTATTAGCCTAACATCTAATACCATAGATGACATTAGTCACTAAAGAGGATAATATCATGTATTCATTAGTGCCTGGCTATTTTTTGTCAAAATCATATTTGGGAGATTCATCTGTATTTATATGTGTTTTAGAAGTTCATTTTCATTCTTAGCACTTTCTAGTATCCTTCATAGAGAAATTCCATAAGTTATTTATTCGTTTTATTGGTGATGTTCATTTGGTTTCCTTTGATTTAAGACTGTTAAAAATCATGCTGCTATGAACATTATTGTACGTGTCATTTGGTGAATATAAGTACATATTTCTCTTTGGTATATAGCCAGAAGTAGAATTGTTTAATCATAGGGCATGAGTTTTTTTTTCTGACAAACAGTTTTCCTGAGTAGTTGTGCTAATTTAGAATCCAGCCAGCACAGTTTCAATTGTCTGGTTGTTCCACATCCTTATCAACACTTGCCTTTTTCATTTTAGCCATTCTTTTGGATATGTAGTGCTCATTTATTGCAGTTTAACATTGCATTTTGCTGATGTCTAATAATATTGTACACCTTTAAAAATATTTCTTGGCCATTTTTATCCAACCATTGGCAATGCTCTGTATTGGAAAGTGTTCCTCTGCATAACTTGTTTACTATCTTCTCAAAATTACTTCTGTCTGTTTGAAATACCATCTAATAATTTCACTGTGCACTATCTATTCTTAACTTTCTTTCTCTTCTCTTCAAAACTGCCTTAAAATAATTTTTTCAGTGCTCTCTAAAATCAACCTTTAGCTGTCCACCCTGTCTTTGAGCTCCCCCTGCTGTTTCCCATTTAAATGATATATTGGTTGATTACACATAAACAGTTTTAAAAGGATGACTTCTTAGGTGATGAGCTGTTTTGAACAGGTACATTTCCTTTTCCCAAAGACCAACAGTGTCAAATCAATTGATATATTAACTCAGGACAAAAGAAAGATTAGAATAAATACTTAAAATGAGTACTACTTCTCTTACTTGTCATACAAAATCACTTGTATTTATATAAGGAATTAATACTTCAAATTAATGAACACCAGACAAACTACTGAGTCATATGTTATCATATCAGGTGTACCATAAGCATGTCAAAGTCAGTAACATGACGTATTCCTCTTTAGTCTACCACACAGTTCCCAGAACTTTTATTTGGGTATGGCATAATTCATGGTATATTGAAAAGAATCTGAAGGAATTTATTCAATTGTCTCATTACATTCAAATTCATGGCATATATTTTTTAGGACAGTGTAGTTAAAAGGAAAAAGCACACCATGCAATATTTACATATATTTCATTAATCAGCTGTGACAGATATTTCCCTACATTCCAGTATAAAAAAATGTGCTCCTTTCTCAATCTTGCCAGTTGGCCAGCTTCTTAAAGGCCTATTGTTCTGTCAAAAATGATCAGGATGCAAGAAATTCATGGTGCTAAAAATACAGATTTGAAGTTATTTAATGGGTGTGTAAGAGTATGACTTTGGATCTCTATAGGTAAATTGAGTTTAAATTTTATTGCTGTCAATTGCTGACTACAACCTCAGGCAGTTTTTGACTTTCATCAGTTAAATGGCAATAATAATGCCGTAAGACTTTTTAAAAAATATTTTTCAAGGTTATATTGCAAACCAAAATCGGTTTAACCGATTTTGTAATAACCTTGTTAATTAAGTACATTGAAATGGTGGTTTACATTACAAATAAGGCTATAAGTTTAAATATACTAGTAATTATAACCCAATATACAGACTTTCTTTATACAGTACATATCATTATCAAGAATATAAAAACCGTAAATAATGCCAGTTTTATAGGTGACATTTTAAACAATGAAAACACCAACGGCTTTGACCAACAACTGGGGCAACTGGGTTTTAGAAAACCCTTTCTAAAAATAGAAATGTTTCTAGCAGCAATGTTTTGTAAGCATCTGGATACAAGTCATTACAAGACCATTTCAGTAAATTTTAGTTAACTATATCTTACAAAACAAGAAAAGATTTATATGTAAACTGTTTTTTATTGTTTTTTTTTTTTTTGTGTGTGTGTGTGCAGATATAAGGTTTTTATAAGGATAAATTCAATAACATGTACACAATATTTAGCACAGTGCTTGGCACATAGTAAATTCTAAGCTATATTTTAAACAGCTATTGTGAACAGCTATCAGGTTATAAATAAGCCAGAAATTGGCATTTTTCCTTTTGAGAATGTTGAAAGTCTACTTTTCCCCTGTCCATGTTAATTTTCTTAACATTAGTTTTAGAAATGGTGTCACATACCCTTATAATAATGCACTGCAAGAGGCCAATCAAATGTAGTTGTAAAGAGTAATTTCCTGTTCCTCTCAGCACCCTCTGCTAATAATGCCCTTGGAACAAATTCTAGAAAGACCGTTGATTCCAGAGCCAATTCAATTAGGCAGGTGGAAGTTTTCAACTACTGCTAATAATAATATCACCTCTGCACTCTCCCCTAAATTCTTGCTTTATTAAAGCTGCAGTTCTTTTAAGCTAGCTTCAGTGTGTGACCTGGGGATGCATATTATTTTAGCTTTTTTACTCCCCTCCTAAGGAGGGGAACAGATGTGGAGAAACAGATAACCAAGGTCTAAGAGATGAGGCTGTTTTAGACATTGTACAGAAACAGAATGGACCCGCCCACCTGAAATTTGTTTCAAATATTGAGACTGAGGCTGCCACACATATGCCAAGAGGATATGGAGAGGCTAACTTCTTACATTGGTGAGGCTCTTTAGGGAGATCAGGGCAGGCCTCCCAAGCAAGTCTGAAATGGCTTGATAGAGCAGGGAAAGGTGCCTGGCTTAGGATTTTCCTGGAGTTTAGGGGGTGAGGCTGGGTTGAGGGTTCCTGCTTAGGCAGGGGTTTGCCTAGTTTGAATCTCCCACTGAGTGCCAAAGCCCTTAGGCTTTCTTATCAGTTTGCCCAGATGTAGGGCAGAGAGAAAGAGGGAGGGGTGAGGCTTAAAAGCTATATATTATTAATATAAAAAAAATGGACTCTAACTTCTTACATTACTCTGATTTCTTATTACAGAGACCATAATGTATGAGAAAAGAGAGATGGACTGATGTGTACAGAGCCAGTATTTGCTAGGTTTCAGACCTAGGGTAGCTTTTTAAAGCATATGTTTCTATCAGTTAGCACACCTTATTAACCAAAACAAATTGAGTTTTCTCTCTGAGCCTCAATTAAACAAGTAGGAAGAACCACATATGCATTAAATTACTTATAAAAGTATACCGTCTCTTACTAACGAATGCAAAATGGATTGTTGCTAAATGTGCAGATGTATATAACTGATACTTATAAGCTAATAGAATATTGACTTTCTTAAACAGGCTGATGAATTGAATTAGGATTCAAAGGGGCTCTGCCTTCCTCTATAGCTCTCATGGTGTGATGTTGAGTCTAGTACACATTGCACCTGCACTGCATTATCTTAACTGGTTTATTTTTCATCCATTATTTCTTTTGTTCATTCAAGAAAATTTTTACTGTTCCCCCAACACATACCTGGATCAATATACAAAAATAAATAACATTTTGTTTCTGCCTTTAGGAAGATCACACTCTTTTGGGAAAATATGAAAAAATAATGGGATATACATTATTATAGGCTCTCTGGTAGAAAAGCATACAGAAAATCCTGGGTATGTTGCTTTGGACTTCCAGAACCTTTACAAATGTTGAGGAGAGTCAACAATTTTGTATATGTTTGTTTTTTTATTTTCTACTACATACTATTATAGAGAATCCTGACCCAAAGAAGACTTTTGTTCCTCCCAAAGGAGCAAACCGCATTCTGGTTTGGGTGGGCTTACCCACGTTTTACAAGGCCACATTACTGTTCCAGCTCATTGGAAGGTCATAATCCCAATGGAACCAGATTGAAAATCACAGCAGCACATCGTGGAAACATCCTGAAAACATACCCTCTAAAGTTTTTAGAAAGGGAAGAAATGAAATTTCCAATTATTTGTGTTTGCTATAAACCCTGCTCTGTGCATTCCATCCTACTTGACATTTGCCATTTATAGACGGTCATGGATCTTAGGACCAAAGCACTTTAGAATATCTTTATTTATATTAATTATAGGGTATCCCTAAATATACAGCACCATCATTGTATTGCATAGTTTTGGCTTTCACGGGCATTTTCTTCTATGTACCAATAGTAAGAGTACTTCCATCAAGATGAATCTCCCCGCAGACCTCTCTTAGTTGCATGGAGCTGCTTTTCTGTTTTCATTTTCCTTTAAGTGAAAAGTACATGTTTCTGAGGATCTAATTATAGTATCTCCTGTATTTCTTCAGCATTAGTCATAGATGGAGGATGTATTGAACTTTCATCATTTTGCCTTACTCTGTAAAAATATCTAAAAATTTAAAAGCATGAAATTAACATTCAGGAATATAATGGGCCTTACCAGTTTTTTTCCTATCCTTAATGATAATGAAATGAGGTTATCTTCCACCAAAGAACCCCCTCTAAATTACAATTTTGGGTGCTTTACATGAGGCCATACACTTGTCTCCAGATCCTTCTAGATTCTTCTCTTATAGTATAGAACTTGAATCACAATTAAATGGTAGTTAAAAGCCTGAAAACAACTTTTAAAAACAATAAAATAAAAGCAACCTCAGCAAAAAGAAAAAAAATATGGCTTTTTAGTTTGCTATCAAACATATCCATACCACCAAGGCATTGTGATTTAGGATTAAAAATAGTGTTGAATCAGATTCCTTCCAAAAAGGAACTGCTCCATGCTTCAGTTTCTATATCAATGTAAAGAAAAACAATTCTTGCAATGCTTCCTAGAGGAGAGTCATACAATGAAAAGGAAAAAAATAGGACTTTAGGTATAAAGAAGTTATCTAAGTGGAAATCAATGATATTTTCAGTTTTCCTAACTGAATTCAGATAATTATCCAAAATCTTATTCACCTTGTCCCAAGGTGAACAAAAATATCTCTACCTTTTCAATACTCACTCCACGTTTTAACTGGGTAGAAGTATATTGAAACTCCTATTGCTCAGAGTTCATGTTTACAGCTTCCTGGATCTGAGCCACATTACTTGAGACAGATCTGACTCCCCAAGTTGGAGATGATTAAACAGAGGTCTATTCCTGTAGGCAAATATTTGAGTGCTTCACCTCAGAAAGCTGTGTCACGAAAAACTGACCTCTTCCCTTTTGCTTTAGTTTATTGTCTCAGATGGATTTATCAATTAATGGAGCATATGAAAGTAGAAACTCTGTTGTCCTCTGCTATTCCACATAAATTTAATCCAGCCATCAGTTGTATGCCCTCCATGGATTGATATGGTATTCTGAACTACTAAGGACCTTTTATTTTAGTAAACATTTTTTGAATGGTTGCTCTCTTGTAAGAATAATGCACTATGCTAGGAGACATGAGTGATAGCGAGATGAAGAATCCAGCCTGAATCTTCAAAGATGTTATAGTTTAAAGGGAAATGCCAGTGCAAGGAGACAGAGGAATCAGTAGGAAAAGACAGCCTCTCTAAGTTTCTCTCCAAAGCAAGGGTTCTTAACAAGGGGTCCATGAGCTTGAATTGAAATTCAAAAAACATTATTCTTGTGGGGATGTGTTGGTGCGGGTGTGATATATTTATTAAATAATACAGAATATAGTGTGGACTTAGTAAGGGGTCTGTGGTTTTCATCTGACTAGCATAGGGGTCCACGGAACAAAAAAGGTTAAAAACTCCTGTTCCAAAGATGCTTTTACATTTCCTGGGGGAATGTAAGGATGCTCTTGCCTCATCAGGTATTATTTCCATCCCTGAACTCTCCATTAAAATCTAGAATCTCTACTGCTGATTCCTACTACTTACCCATCCAATTAGCAATTCAACCTCAATATATAAAAATGTAAATTCATTATCATTTCTCAGAACTCTTGCTTCCCCCGTATTTCTACAATATAGTTAGGTAATGCAAATCCTAATTACCAAGATATGCTGAATTTATATTCTAAATATTTCTTAAGTCCTTTCCTTCTTATGAAACCTATTACATCTGCACTCTTGTAGGCCACGATCATCTCTCACAAGACCATTGCAATAGCTTCCTACCTCATTTCCTTTTTTCCCATTTTATCTCCACTCAAGTTAATTTCTTACATGGCTGCTAGAGAAAACTGTCAAAAACATAAATCTAACCAGGTAACAACACTTCAGCTGAAAACTCTCCAGTGATTTCCAGAAACTATAGGAGAGGATACCCAAGCCCTTCAATAACTTCCCCAAACTCATTTCATTTCTTTTTCTTTTGAATACTCTTTAAGATTTAATGTACTGTTGAAATAGGACCTTTTGATAGTAATCAAGGGAGCTATAAATTATTATATTGGGAATGCAGGGTTAAAAGGTAACTGGGCATATGATCACCTCCTCTTTGTTCATGTCCAGCTGCTTTCATTTTCTTGTACACAATTTGATTTGTGCCAAGAACATCTATTTCCTCCTTTTCTCTCCAACTGCCTCTTTCTGACTGTTGAGACTCAACTCAGACTCTATATACTTCTAGATGCCTTCCCTTACTTTCCTGCTTTCCAGGCAACACTTAGTACTTCCCTCTATCCTCCCATGCCCTGATATATCTCTCTCATTGTACTTGCTCTGTAGTATTGAAATAATTTGCTTATGTGCCTATTTTCCCCCAAATTTGTAAGTCTCTTTGAGGTGAGTGGCTATTCTTTAACATATCCACTCTGGTGCTTAATAAATTTTTGTTGAACTGAAATAAGATAGCTTCAAATTCATCAATGTAATCCCTAGCACAGGTAAAAGATATGCTGACTTGCTTGTATTGGAAAGAAAAGGCTGAAAGATTAGGCTGCACAAAAATTTTTAAAAATATTCTATGATCAAACATAATCAAAATTAGAAGGCAAACAGACTGAGGAAATATTTATAACAAGTATTCAAAGATATAAGTTTTCTGTTATTGGGAAAGAAGAATGCTTTGATGGAAAGAGGGTTTGGGTTTGGTAAGGGGGTACTTCTGAAGATCAAGGATAAGAGATTCAAGAGTGCTAATGTACATAAAGTTGGAAAACTTAATTCTGGAGTCTAAGCTAAACAAGGAAGCAAATAATTTGGCCTAAGAGGTACGCTAAGAGATGGAAAAATAGGAAAGGATTACAATACCAAAATTGATGGCAGAGATAGGGAAAAGATCAGAAGGAATGAAAATAAAGAAAAGTTGGAAGAATTGGAATGTATGAACTTTGTCATAAGAAATAATGCAGTGATCAGACCGAGTGGGGTTGGTCTGGTGTTCATACTTCTTACGGATGAAAATGGGATGCAGATATGGAGGTTGAGTTTCCAGGTCTTATGCTTGGGTTGACAAATCTGATTTCCATGTCAAATTAGGACACTGACTTTCACCAACAGATGTTCAGGAGCTGAATTTTGTCTAATTCTAGCTAGTATTTATTTTTGAGATCCACAATCCATTATAGTAACATGGCAAAAGCCTCTGAAGTTTAATAGCTATACAGATTCTCATAAGCTCCTTTGTTAAATGTCTGACACCTTGTGATATCCACAATTGGAGCACAGACACTTCTGGCAGCTTAAATGATGTTTTCCCTACCATTGTTAGTCTGGACTCACCAGGTAGCTACACTCAAAGCCTTACATTGTCTGTCTCACTGGGTTGCATTACATTTTCAATGCCAAACCACAGACTGTTAAAGGAAGTATTTTTCTAATCTTAATTGAGGTTATGAAGGTCAAAGTAGAGTTAACAATGTTCGTGTTGTTTCTAATCTTATTACCATACGTTTATATAAAGCCATTTAACGTTCAAAGTCGTCTTTATTATAACTGGGAAAAAGAACAGTTTGTGATGTGGTCAAATATGATCATATCTCTGTTTCGTGTGAAGACATATGTTCTGCCTTCTTCCATAATGCTCCAATATTCTGATACTGTGCACATTCTGCTGGGTTTGTGTGGCCTCATGAATCTAACTTAAACATTATTTATTCTCCCAAGTGAACAGAATCTGCATACCCATCTACTCTGGTGGATACTAAAATACTCTGTCACATCAATATCCAGTTATTCTTTCAGTTTCTAGCCTAGTAATTTACTAACACATTAAAACATTGCAATTATAAATTTAAATCACCAGGACACCTATCATTTGGTCGCTAGAATATGGGTTGCTGTTTGTTAAAGATCAAATTATTTAATTCCTATTTTTAACCAGCAGAGTTTCTGGTCATTTACTAGGCAATTTAATTTGAGAATGAGAGAAGATGAAACATGAGCCATTACCTTGTTTCAACAACTTTGCATTAATTTTTGAATCTTTACAAAGGATTTTAGTCACCAGCAAAGAAAAAAGTTTCTATTCTTTTCAGTGTCTTCTTTTTTTTCTATGTCCCTAATGCGTATTTTTACCAAATGCCTGAAGTCAATTACTGAAGTAAAAATGTCATAGTTTAGTACAAATCTGACTATTTAAAACATTTTTTAAAAACCTTCAAAGGTAGATGAACAATTTTAGGCTAGACTTTTCTCACGAAATTGAATATATACGCCTTTCAATTCCCTATACTTAAACTTCCTGGAAGTTATTTACACAGTGCTTGTTACACCTGGCAATTAGCTCCAGGTAATCAGAAATTTAGTTGGAGGTGGTGAAAGTGAAGCAGAGTTCGCCTGCGTTAATTTAGTGGTTTAATCTGACAGGACATGTCATTTCTTTTTGATTCATGGGAAGAAAACTATATAGTTAGTGGGATCTCGTCAGTATCCTACTAGCTCCTACACCACCCAGGTCATTTGCAGTCATCTTGTTGACTCAGAGAAACTCAGTCTCTGATAGAAACACCATTAGTTCTTTCATTGATATAGTCAATAATTTATCCACTTGTTATTGATAATGTACTCTATATTTTTTAAAAAAAACCTTATTGTAGGTTTTCTGTATATACAGAAATGAGTAAGACTTTCCCCCTCTTCTATATACTTATGTTTAGCTCTTTTAAAAGGCGTAATGTAGGTGTGTTTAGGCATAAGCAAAGTGCTGTGGAATAATGGTCAGTTAAGTGTCCAGGGTGGGCACCCTCACCCTTGCTAACCAGCATTTCTTTCATTATTTTTGAGTTAATATATTATGAGTAGTTAATCCTCAGTGGATTCTCTAGGGACCTAAAAGTCTGAATACTCTGTGGAGTTTACTGTCACTGAATTCATGGGACATCATCCCTGTACATGTGTATAGAAAATAAATCCATGGCCAGGGTCATGGACATTTGTATTGAAGGACTTCAAAGACATCATGGAAGAAAGAAAGAAAGCAACACTCTGTAGGTCAGGTTCCTTGGGAAATACTTGGAGACAGAGGTTTATCTGCAGGAAAATTATTGGGGATTTCTCTCAGGATCAGCACCTTTGGGGAGTGAAGGCAGCAGTATTTAGCACTCCTTGACTTAAGACCTTCTAAAAGAGGGGCTTCGCTGAGAGCTTTCAGCTGCCACACTCCCAGCACCTGGTGGAATGAGTGCCTCAATCCCGAAGGTGCATCTGGGTTGCACATTTGAGCATCCACTCTACCACATTATAACTTTAGCAAATAAACCTACAGTTTCTCTTATACCTCCTGTCCTACCTCTTGTCTGGGCAAACTAAAATCCATCCTCTATTACTATGTCACTAGTAAGAACATAGTAATAAAGACCAATTTCTATATCTGGTGCATTACAATTATTATAATTAGATAAAATTAGAAAGTTGGGATATAAGATCTATATGACTATATATACATTTAAACAATGATATTGAAAGTGCTATAAATTTTAATGTCATCTTTCTAGAGAACTACTGAAAACACCATTTGAATTATATGTAATATCGTTATGTTACTTTTCAAAATGAGAGTATAGAGAAGGTTTTCTTAAAAATTTATGTGAATCTTGCTTTCAATGACATATGGTATTCCTTTATAGTGAATTCTTAGTTAGCGTGCTATTACTCACTATTGACGTCATATTTTTAAACTTGCTTCATGGACATTTCCCGGAAAGTCACTACTCAATATTGTGAATGAAATGGTGAGGCAGATAGTAATAGAGTATTGCCAAGAAAATAACTGTAAGAGGATAAGGGCACAAATATTTGAGAGGTACCTACTTTGTCATCCACTTTACATATGATGTAAAATTCACCTTAGCCCTCCCCCTAGAAGTAGCTATTATCAACTATAATGTTATTTATTTGCTCATTTTATTCTTTTTTGAAAATATTCCAAACATAAAAGTGCAGAGAAAAATATAAAATCACACATATTCTGGCCATCCAGAATTAACTAATGTTGTTAACCATCTCCTCATAAGGCAAATTTGCTTTGCTTTGCTTGAGGTGAGGGAAGGTAAGCTCAGTGAGATGAAGTAACTTGCCCAAATTCATTTGGCAAGTAAGTAGAGATAAGATCCAATTCTCTATTTGTGGGCTTTACCCTCCATATGCAGACTCCTGTACTTCCTAATAGATTCACAGTCCCATATAAAGGCAAACTTTGTAGGACTGCTTTATGGTGGAGTAAAGGATTCAACTTTTTAACTTCTGTGGTGTTCTAATAAGTTCATTTTGGCACATAATAACATATTCTATGTCCACCTGTTCAGTCATTCTCTGTACCAAACCAAGAGAACAAGGTATGGTTGTAAAGGCTTTATTTACCTCAATTTAGTATTATTCAATATTATAGTGTACAAATGCCGTACACAAAATAAGAAATGGGGAGTGAAGCAAATAAGTAACATTGAATTTCCAAATGGTTTAAATTCTGTGCGTGGACATATATTCTTTGAATGGAATTTTTAAAAATTCAGAAACTATTTCAGTTGTTTTTATTTCTTTTCCACATTTATTTACCTCACCAGTCTTATCTGTAAAGTGGGAACCATAATATGTATCTGAAAGGATTCAAAGAATGAGACGATGCATGTGAAAGCACTTGACACCGTGATCAGCATATAGGTTTGACTCAGTGCCCATTTGTTGAACTTGTTATGGTCTCTGGAAAGCAAGCTATTTTGTGTATGGTGGTAGAGCCAGCACAGTGACCATTTGTTAATAATTTTACATGACTATGTTCAAATTGCTGCTACTGAGAAAACCGTTTGGAATTTGGAGGCCTGTTTTAAGGGAGTACTTTGTTCACAGCTGATTTTGAAAAGAAAAAAAATAATCACTCCACCTGATTCATAAGGTATCTCATTTTTGTGAACATATGAAAGGGAAAGAGTCCAAACAAGTAAGCAGATATTTGAGAAATGATCTTTACTACACTGGCAGTAATGACCAATTAAAATGTTATTGTTATTTTATTAATGCAATACTGTTATTATAATTGCATTATCTCTAGAGAAATAACAGGGATTTTATTAGACACATACTTCTAAAAAGTTCAAGTCTTGGATAGCCATTATCATTACCATCTATGTGAGAAAACAGCTGCATGGGGAAAGATGCTCCTTAGAAAGGTTATTAAAATATAGAGAAAACAGAACATTACATGATGTTGTCAAGTCACCCAGAGACCCAACTATGAAGCAATTCTTTCATTGTAAGTTTCCTTTCTCATTATGAGTCATTTTTAGCCCTTTTCTTGAAGGTACAAGGAAATGAATAAAACTCCATCTCCATTGCTAAAGCACCCCAAATCATATAAATTCAAATGTTGAGAATATTAATGCAATAAAGAAAAAAAAATACAGAAACCTCATGTATCTGCATTCATTAAAATAACAAATATCACAGATTCCTCCACCAAACAACTCCATATTCTCCACCCGGGGATTTCCCTAAGATATGAATTGAATTTTAAACATTGTAATGTGATTCTCCCTAGAAATATGGGCATCTGAAAAATAAAGTAATTCCACTTATCACCTTAAATTTCATTTAATTAAAAAATCTTTCTGACATTTCGAGAGAGGCTAATTAATATTTTGTTGCTTTTGAAAGAAACAAAATAACCTAAGTCAGGCAAAGCCTCAGGAGAGTGTATTACAGACTTGAGTAGTAGCAAGTGCCCTCGTTCATGTTAAAATAGAGAGATTGGCTGGGACTAGAAAACAGCACAAAGCTTATTTACAATAGAAGTTTGTCATTTTTCTCCTTTTTTTACTCGTCTCAGTTGGAAAGCACAGATGTTTCCTACATCTGCCTCTCTCCCACTCACCCTTAAATTTTACTTACCAGCTGAACCATCAATCTTAATACATCCAAAAATATTCTATCATGGCAATACAGTCAGCTGTTGTAATTGAATGCATACAAATTTCCTGAAACAATGGAATATTCCAACTGTACTTTGAAAGCTCCCTAAAGACTCAAAAAAAAAAAAAAAAAAAAAAAAAGATTGTCCTGGTGGTTATATTTCATTAAAAAGTGTATTGTTCTGTCAACTATATATCTGTGACTATCTTGGCATTAAGTAACTGTTTCAATAAGCAGGATGTGCACAGCTACGCAGGCACTACTGGCACCATTAGCGATTTTATTTAAAATAAAACACGATACATAGCAAAAAGAAGAAGAGATGTTTCCATTAATGGTATTTCAGACACGTATTTAAGCAGCTTACCTAAATTCATTTCTGATAGATTAAATAGTTTCATTCCGTATTTTATAAGCTACACATCTCTCCACTGTTTTTTCTCAGCTTGCATCAGCTGAATAGCTCAAATTATTTGATATAGGTAAAGCATGAAAATGTGAGATAAAAAAGGAAATGAAAGCTATGGCTTGGGTGACTATAGACCTCAAGAATTGTATCACTTCTAAATCCATTATATTTTCCTTTGCTTCAGCTGTTAATCCTGTTTTGCTCTTGCTGAAGTTGTAAGATCTTTCTGGATGCCCATCCAGGGTGAATGGTGGCCTGCCTGAAGCCTGGGACAATCAGAAGCCCAATTCTAAATAATTATCTCAAGAGTCTGTGGGCTAGAAACACGAATCTCCCTATTTGTACACACAGTGCGTCTCTGCTATGCAGAGGCTGAAGAAGACAGAGAAAGAGTGGAGCTGCAGAACACGTGCTGTGGTAGTTCTCTAAAGAATAGTTTTTACCGCCTTCCTTCCTTACCAGCAACTGTACAGCATGCCATTGAATGGAGTAGGTGGAGGGGAGGAAATTGACATTAGTTACGTACAGAGTTCTCTTAATCCTTACAATGCTAAGAGGCAGGTACTTCTCCTCTTGAGTTGCATAACTTACCAGGTTTCACTTGTTCAATGTTTGCGTAAAAGCTTCGAGTCGTTTTTGTAACCCATTCATCGCCAAGGTATGTCTTCACCATGTGCCTTTTTGTATTTGCTGTTTCGTTTTCCTTACCTTATCAGGAACATCTACCTTAGCTTATGGATTCTTAACAACACTTAACATCCTTTCTGGAGCAAGAAAGTGTTTAAGTAAATAGATAACTAGGAAAATGATAAGACTGTTCATATCATTGTACCTTAAGGAAGCTGAGTTTAGCTTTCCCAGGATCACGACGAGTCCTTTCTGGAAGTGGGATGCAAGCCTGGCTCCTGACGCATTGGCTTCCTGAGGCTATACCTGGTGTGGACTGGTTGTATTCCAAGCTTAACTGGGTACAAAGAGAAATTTTAAATTATTATTATTTTTTGTCATTTCCATTTCTCTGCATTTAACACTGTTCTCACTCCTGGAAATGTCACCCCCACTGCCCATTCAAGTCCAGTAGATGTTATCTTTTCAGGAGCAGTGGAAATGCCTTCTCATGAAGTCTTCCTTGCCCCTAGAAAGCCTTGTTTCCCCACCTCTTACGAAACTCTGCACTGACTTCTATTATCCTTACTTAAGTTCCTCGTTCCCCACTTCTGGTCAGAATACTAGGTTTTCGTTTGTTTGTGTTTTTTTTTTTAAATTAGATCACAGATACTTAAATGATAAGCTTCAAGTTTTAAATGATGGCCTTATTATCCCTATTAATTTACTTGCCCTGATAAACATCACTGAATTAGACAACTCCTGGTTTGGGAACTAAACCAAGATGGTGGCATTAACTATTTTTGCAAACTAAAATTATTTTTCTAAAGTTAAGTCCATGATTCTGGGAGCAAACATGCTACTATTTCCTTTTTCTTTCCCACTGTATTCAAGTTGTATCAAGTATTAGCTGACAATAAGTGCTTAATAATATCCTAATGTTTTTAGGCAAGTAGCCAAAGCATTGAGTGTTTAATACTTTAAAGGTTCGTAGGCCATTTCTTTTGTCTACTTCCTAGACTCAGAAGAGGAATTGATATATACTAGTGGTTAACTTTACCACATGGTTAAATCTCAGCTCCACCGCTGTCTAGTTGTAGTGACACTGAGCAAGTCACTTAATAACTAGGTGCCTCCTTTCTTCACCTATAAAATGGGGGGAATAGTAATAACTATCTCTTAAAGGTTTTGTACATATTGCATAAGTATAACACGTATAGTAGAGAACACAGTAAGTGCTCTATAAGTCTTCCCTATTATTAATTTGTAAAGAATTTATAGTAACATAGGAAAACATCTGTAGTTGATAATATAAAAAGTTTAAGACTGTTAGAGGGAAAATAGTTAAGATTGGATTTATTTCAAATATTTGAAAGCAATTTTCTTTTTCTGAATAGTAACCAAGGGAAATCTATTGTGACATTGGATAGTGACATAGAAAAAAGATGGGAATGCCAGGATGGGAAGAGGGAGGTAGGGGAGGAAACAAATCAAATATTATGGTGTATTAGTCAGTCAAAGGGGTACTGATGCAAAGTATCAGAAACCTATTGGCTTTTATAAAGGGTATTTATTTGGAGTAAAAGCTTATAGTTACCAGGCCTTAAAGAGTCCAACTCAAGGTTATTTCCTCACCAAAGTCTGCTGCCATATGTTGAAGCACAATGCTGGGCAACTTCCACCTGGTCTCTCCTTCCTTCTTCCTCCTAAGGTTCTGTAGGCCCAGCTTCTTCCAATCTCAGATGTAGGCTGGCATAGGGCTTGTCTTACTTCCCGGGGCTTTAGCTGTTTGAGTCTTCTCCTTTCTGTGTATTTTCTTCTGTGTGTCTTCTTGGGTGAGTGTCTGTTTATATAGCCACGAAGGGGGTAGGGACTTAAACTGAATTATTAAACATGATTTAATCAAAGACATCTCAGCTGACTCTAATACAATCAAAGGGGATCATGCCCAGAGGAACAGACCAGTTTACAAACATAATCTCTCTTTTTGGAATTCATAAATAATCTCAAACTGCCACACTCCACCCTCTGAATTCCAAAAAGATATTACAATATTTTAAAAACCTTAAATCCATTCAGTTAACAATACTAAGTACAGAATCACATCACAGTTATTTATAGTTTGTCTTGGGGCAAAGACCCCTCTGGCTATAGACCTGTGAAACTTACAAAACAATTTATCTAAATAATAATAATAATACACCAACAACAAAAAAATCAATTTATCTACTTGCAATATACAAAGGAACAGACATAGTATAAACATTTGCATAACCATAGGAGAAATTGGGAGGGAAAATTGTTACTGGCCCCCAACAATTCTGAAAACCTGCAGGGCATACTCCATTAGATTTCAAAAGTATTAGAGTCATTCTTAAGATGATGGGTTCTTCTCCCTGGAGCCTCATGGGGGCCCACCCTTTCCACAGGCTTTTACCTGATAGCCGTTTTCTTGGTTCCACCCTCATCAAGCATCTGGTTGGTGACTGAGTTCCAGACCTCACCTCCAAGACCCTATAAGAACATTGGGGTGATGGCCACTCTTTCCGCAATCTCTGGGGTACAGTCTCAACTCCCTTAGTACAGTGAGGTTGCAGCAGTATTCACCCCTAATCTCTGGCATAGAGTCCCAACCCTTTCAGAACAGGGACTTGCCGACCTGGCCTTCCCTAATCTATGGGGGACTGGCCCACCCCTCTCAGAGCAACGGGGTGTCGACCTCACTTTCCCCAACCTTTGGTGAATGTGCTCTACCCTCTCTGTAGCCTGAGGTGGCAAAACTCTCCCCAAACAGTGGGGTGGAATATCCACTCTCTTCAAATGCCAGAACAAACTCACCCTATCTGTGTACATGGGTGGGTTTCCTCTCTTGGCCTAAGGAGATGTCTTAGTTCCAGACCTCAGCTTCCATGGTTTTCCAATTAAAGCCATTTTCCCTTCCATCTTTCCCCTCCATGTCCCTTTTAGTCCAGGCTGACAGTGATTTTGTTCATACAGGTCTCTCAAAAAGCTTGTTGGTTTAGCATGTAGGAAGCAGGAGCCCAAGCCATCAGACAGTAAGACTTTCCACAAGTCAATCCTGGCTTACAAGTTCCCAGTTTAGTTAATTCCTCAAATGGGACACTATTGTCTGGGGGCTTGATTTCCAGAGGCTTGGAATTTCTGGAATCAGTTTCTGGTTTCTTTGTGCCCAACAATTCAATTCTTAGCTTATCTCGTTCATCTAGCATTTTGATATAAACTGCAAGAAGAAGCCGGGTCCCATTCTCTGAGTTTACTTTGGAAAGCTCTCCAGCTAAATGTCCAGGCTCACCATTTTCAAATTCTGCCCTCCATATAACATCAGGAGTCAATTTTGTAAGTTCTCTGCAACTTTAAAACACAGACCACCTTTACTCCAGTTTCCAATAATAGTTTCAACATTCCTTCTAAGGCCTCATCAGAAATAACTTTAGGTTCCAAATTCCTACCAACGGTCTCTCTTTTTTTTGTTTTTTTTCTTTTAATAATTTTCTTTTTTGTTCTTTAAAAGATAATTAGATTACATAAATGTTACACAAAAATTATAGGGATTCCCATATGGCCCACCTCCCTCACCTCCCACATAAGCATCCTTCATTAGTGTGGCACATCACCTGTAATGGATATACACATCCTGGGGCTTTGCCATTAAGCATTGACCGTAGTTCACATTGTAGACCCCACTCTCTCCCACACAGTTCTGCATGTTATATGATGATATAAAATGGCCTATATCTGTCATTGCAATGTCTCTCAGGATAATTTCCAAGTCCCGAAAAAGCCCCTGTATTACAACTGCTTTTCCCTCTCCCTGCCCCCAAAGCATCCAGTATCCACTGGCTCCACATTAATTTTGTAATTTCTTCCATTGCTTGAGCAATGGTGTCTTCAGAGCAGTCTAGGTCTTTTCCATCAAACATCTCACAATTCCTCAAAAAAAAAAAAAAAAAAAAATACTCCTTACTCATTTATAAAACCATTGCAGCATTTTGGTAATTGCATCAGACTTTACCCCACTCCCAGTACCAAATTCTGTATTTGTCAGCCAAAGTGGTGCTGGTGCAAAGTACCAGAAATCTGTTGGCTTTTATAAAGGGTATTTATTTGGGGTAAAAGCTTACAGTTACAAGGCCCTAAAGAGTCCAACTCAAGGTTACTTCCTCACCAAACTCTGTTGCCATGTATTGAAACATGTTGGTGGGTGACCTCTTCCTAATCTCTCCTTCCTTCTTCCTCTTAAGGCTCTGTGGGCCCAACTTCTGATTTCAGATGTAGGCTGGCATAGGACTCGTCTCTCTTCCCGGGGCTTTAGCTGTTTGAGTCTTCTCCATTCTGTGTATCTTCTTGAGTGAGTGTCCATTTATATAGTCCACCAAGGGGATGGGGACTTAAACTGAGTTACACCCTATTGATGGGGTCAAATCAAAGCCCTAATCTTAACATAATTTAATCAAAGATGTCTCTGCTGAATCTAATACAATCACAGGGGATCACACTCAGAGGAACAGATCAGTTTACAAACATAATCTCTCTCTTTAGAATTCATAAATAATCTCAAACTGCCACATATGGTTTCCTAGGCAATGTTGCTTTGAGATGGCCAAAGGTGACATATGCATTACAAAGTCTGCAACCAAATCATATCTATGAACCTATTTAAGATCAATTTTGACAGGACGCAGATTGGCCCTTACACTAAAACTGTAGAACTGAGAAAAAAATTACATAACGATAATGATCATAACTGAAGGGAATAGGAAAGCATTGATCATTTTCTAAGGTTTGCTGTGGTGGGGGATACTGAAAGACATTTTGAAAAGCTTAAACCCTTTTGCCAACATTTCAAAGTAGCTTTGATAGTATTTTGATGACAACAGCATGTTAAAGAGAACTGGTTTCTCATAGAACCCCAGAGAATTAAGCAGCTGGCATAGCAAGTTATCTGAATTTGATCTGAATTGACATCAGGGAAATAGGAATGCCCAAAGCAATCCTACATTCCTCATCTTTGTGCACAATCCTGACAATAGTGAGAATACCTGAGTGTTAATAGTTTTCTAACAGTGTTGGCCCTAATCTTATGCAAAATGAAAGCACTTAGAAACTTTACATTCCTGGTCTTCAAGCAGGACATTTCTTCTAGAAAAAACTATTCTGCAGTAAGCTTGCACATAGCTAGAGCTTTACCTATATATCAAATCTTAAAATACGTAGCTTCAAAGTTTGGTAGCAACCTTGCCACAATAGCCGTCCTACTTGGGAGAAGTCATTTTGTAAAACCTTATTGGTAAAGACTTAAATTTAAAAATATGTAAGCTTGACTTTTATGTCCAAATAGAAATCTTAATTCTCTGGATGCTTTAAAACAAAACAAGCAAACTTGGATCTGTAAGCAGGGCCAGATGTCTCTGTTTTAATAAATAACAATGAAAATAAAGCCCAGATGGCTGACACATTTCACAAATCATCAGATATACTATATGATTTCTTGGTTTCCTGAGTACTGATAAACAAAACATAACATATTTTATCTACCCATCAATCAAATAGCAAATAGTGACTGTGTCTTCTCTGAACCAAAAGCACTAGGCTACCAGGTAGGTGGATTATAAAAACACATTGCCAGATATTGCTTAACATAATTTGCTTTTATCTCTATTATTCTCAGTCTCTAGGCTTCCCTGGGAAACTCTGGGGCTTGGAATTTTTTTCAAGAATGATCCAAAACCAGAGCTGAGTTTGCCATGGTGGTTGCTATAGCTAACTGGTTTACTAGCCTCGGTTCATGCATCATGGTGGATATTACTGGTTGTCCAGTGGTGGTTGATGAATCATAGACGTTTCGAACTCAGAGAACTTTAGAGCTGACCCATGTTATATTTTACAGATGGGAAAATGTGAAACTAATGATTAAGTGGTTTTACCAGAACAAGGTAACTAGTTAGTGTCATAACTGAGCTTTAAACTATAGGCTGCTGACTAGTCGGACGTTCTTTCTAGTGTATCTGCTACCTCATCACAGAAATAAGTTGCATTAACTAATGAGATTGAAAGGGGCAACTAGAAGGAGGATGCAGTAATTTTGGGTTTGCTGCTGCCACTAAGAAAAGAAGGGATGAAGAAAGGGATAAAAACATCATCAGTGTACCTATTCCATTTTTTTGTTCTAGAATGAGGGTGACAGGGTATGGAAAATAGGGAAATCAAATCCAGCTCCACAATGTGTCTAGGATCACCTATAATTTCCTAAAGTACAGAACTCCGTAGTCATAGAGTCTTGAAAGCTAGGGAAGTCATTTATCTAGATAGAATATTTAAGGGCCAATGTGGAAAGATAAAGATATGCTAAGATATGCTTTAGACAACTACAGTCCATCACATATTGGGCATACAACATAATCATTATTCAGATATTAAATCGGCAGTTAGTACTTGCATGAAGACGAAAACATTTGGCTTGGGTACAGAGATGGGAACCCCTTGGACAACCATAGCTTTGGCCTGTCTTCTCAGAACCAGCCAGTCATCGGGAAGCCTGGACTGCAGCAAATTCCCCAGCGATGTTTTACATAGTGGGGATTTTCAGAGGTTGATGGTGTGGGAGGCAGTGCATAAGCAGGGGAGGCAGCAGAGCTCCTCTGCCCTACAAGGAGAAGAGGCCCAAGGGAAAATTATGCTGTGCCTACCCTCAACCCCTAGTAAATTGTGTACTGATGAAATGTAGTTATTTCATCCCTTGAATAAGAGACCATAATAATCTTTGCTGCATTGGGTTAATTTCAGTGTTTATGCTGCTGCTGTTTGCCCACTTAGCTAATAATCATTAACATCATCCTTAAGAGGAAGAAGAGAGTATTCTTTTTTCCTAGTAAATCTAAGAATCAGCATGAAATGTAAAGGTAGGAGCAGACCTATGTCACTAAAAAGCAACATGCATCCTGAGCTCTGTGTGGGTAGAGGCCTCTGTTGCCAGGCAACCAGTCCCAGACAATCAATATGCAGGGAGCTTATATGTGTGGTCATTTGGGCACCGCTCAGAGCCCTCTCTTGCTCTTGTGCCCCTCCCACTAACATCTCTAGCGCCTGGTTGTAAGGAGCCATTCAAAACAAAGGTGCCCTGTGATTACCCTAAGATTAGCAACTCTGCTATAGTTCTGCTGGTATCTACTCCCAGAAAAATGGAAAAAAAAATGAAATTTTACTAAGTGTTGGTCTGCCTGACCTCAGCAGGCCCTTGGGAATAATAACAGATTTTAAAGAGTATGAATATTTTTAACTATGGATTTGCAGAGAAGGGGATGGACTCAAGTGTATATAGGTGAGATGCTTACATATTTTTTGTTTCAAATAATTAGAAATTTATTACCAAGTATCCATGTGTCAAAAAAAACAATGGTTGTGTTCATTTGAAATATGACAAAATGGGGTTATTGTTAGAGGAGCATAAAAAGGAGGTAATTGTGATTGGAAGGGTGTTTTTGGTGGTGACCCTTAAGCAAGACTCGAACATTTTTGCAGTGTTATGATAATGATTTATGTAGAATTCTAAAACCAATCCTTATTTCTGGGACATGGTAATAACTTCAGTGGGTCTGTTTAAGAAAAAAAAAAAAAGCAAGGGAGAATCACTTATTTTTTTCTTTCATTCCTTTGACTTATGTTGATTTTTTAAATTAAAAAAAAAATCTTGAATTTCCAAGGACATATTCTTTTATTACTACCAGGATAATCTTGTCTCAATATATTTGAAATGACATTGCAAAATGATTTCCTTTCAAGCTTATAATGTAGCAGTTCATGTTAAAGAGAATATTTTAAAGAACAATGACAATATAAATGGCCCCTCTCGTTGTCCTTAGCAGACACTCATTTCCTAGAAAGTGGCTAGTAAGCAATGGTTGAAGCAGCATATTTCAGCATCATTATTTAATTAACTGAAGCTCCTTTCCAAAATTATTTTTTGAAGAACTAAAACATGTAAACGTTATAGAATATAAGATATGTCAAATAATAAGACCAACGATGAGGGAATATCTGTCATTTTGTTAGTTATCACTGAGATAAGGGGATGGTTAGAGACCAGAGGTTTATTCTTTTAAATCTGATAGAGGTGAGAGTTGAAATATTTTTTTGATGATTGATTTGAAGTAAGTTTTGTATGCACAAAGGAAATACAGAGAACATCATGTCTGGAAGCTAAGGGACAATTTCAACAAATACAGGGTGGTTAATAGTAACACTGAGGGGACACCAAAGGGACTTTATTTCCAAGAAAAGTCACATCATAAAATCTTAATGTTGAGAGAGAAAGTGGCTTTCTGGTCCAGCGGTTTTCAAACTGTGCCTCTCAGGACACCCATCTCCTACCATCACTCAGAGGCACCCACAGAGCAAGGATAAAGGGCCAGGAATTTTATGGAGATTTCTATTTGAAGGATTCCACAGACCTGATTCAACTTTAATTTTAGAAGTGTGGCAGCTGAGACTCAGAGGGACTAATGATGTATTGAGACACTTTTGAGACACACAGCTAGTTGGTAATCCCAAACTAGAAGTCCTCATTCTCACTGTATTCTCTTCAGCCTATGTTATATTGTTCCTCAATTTATCAGATTGTGTAACTGCCTTGTTGACCAAGCAATATGCATAGAGTACAGTCAGAAGACATTTATTTCCCTCTTCATTGCCCTTAAAACCCAATGAAGGGGTGGGACACATTGAGCCAACAACTCTTTCAAAACAAATCCTCTCTCTTAATTTCCAGTCACTCTTTTATCAGTCCTTCAGACAGCTTTTAAAAGCTGGATGAGGGACATCAGTTAAGGGTCAGAGAAAGTACACCTCTTTGCAAGTTTTAATGGTTGAATTTATGTGTCAACTTGGCTAGGTTATGGTGTCAAGTTGTTTGGTCAAGCAATCACTGGCCTGATTGTTACTGTGAGGCTATTTCATGGATTTAAATCATCAGTCAGTTGATTGCATCTATGGATGATTACATTTACAGTCAACTAAGGAGATTGTCTTCAACAATGAGAACAGTCTCATCCAATCAATTGATGGTCTTAAAAGGAGAACTGATGATTTCAGCAGTCAGCAGGAAGAATTTCCATCTCTACTTCAGCCACCAGCTTCTGCTGGGGAATTCATCGAAAACCTTCAGCAGCTTGTGTCCTGTGCTACAGAATTTGGACTTGTCCATCCCCACAGTCCAATTCCCATTAAAAAAAACTCAGAATATTTACATTTTATATTTAATCTCCTGTCTGTTCTATTTCCCTGGAGAACCCTGACTAATATGCAGGTCCTGCAAGCATCTCCAGCATTTAGGATTATTTGCCATCTATTATTTTGCCTTGGCATTTTTAGGACCTTTGCTGAAACCAGAGAGAAAGAGCCTCTGTGAACATCCTGCTACACAAGCAATCATTGAGCTTATGCCCACCATATGCAGGGCACTGCCAGGTCACTGCTTGCTGTGGTTAGTCTGGGAGCTTTGACTTTAAGTCCACTTCAAAGGAAGAGAATAACATAAATTATTTGATCAGGACAAGTTCAATTATAAGTAACTGGCCTCCATAAAGGCAGGAACCATGCCACCACATTGATTGCTATCACGTGACTGGCACTCTGCAGGTACTCAATAAATGAATGCATGAACAGAAGCCTATTAAAATTAGTTCAAGTAAAAAGAGATTTACTGCATGGATACAAAGTAAGTTCAATGAAAGGACATGCTGAAAAGTAACACCTGGCCTCAGAGCGACTGGCATGTTTGATCCATTAACCTTTCTGTCACTGTCCATGAAGATGTGGTTACAGTGCCCATCGTGAATAAAGAAGAATAGAAGCATTCTTGAATGGCTGGACTAGACCAGGACCTAGGTACTGGGCAATTGTGGGAAATAGAATAAAGGAGGTAATCAGTGACATTGGCAGGAAGTGTTTTTATTAAATCTTAGACCATTCAGAAGGTGTGCAAAAGCATTAACTCCACTGTTACACTATGCAACTTTCTTAAAAGAATAGTTTTTTCAAAGAAAAATAGATACTTTCCATGTACATTGATAATGACATTGCGAAAGAAATGTCATTTGGCTTAAATTATTCCACCCTATTTGAGAACTTTGCAAATTTTTAGATATCACTGAGTAGTTTGAGTAAAAAATTCAGTTTTGAGTACTAAAATATTCGTCAACAAAAATCTTGGAGGATAATTCCTTTAATGGAGGTTTTGGAGTATTTACACTTATAAAATTTTCAGGGTTGATAAAAAGAATTAAAATTACACCCTGAAATTGGGAAGCAGCTGTGGATCAATTGATTGGGCTCCCATTTACCATATGAGAGGCCCCGGGTTCAATCCCTGGGGCCTCCTGGTGAAGGAGCCCCCATATGGCCCGTTGACCTCAGGGCCCGCACGGCATGGTGAGCTGGTGTGACAAAGGAAGACAAGCAGCAAGGGGGTGATAAATGAATAATAAATAAATAATTTAAAAAATAATAAACATCTTTAAAAAAAAATTACACCCTCCAAAAATGTCTCCTGTAATTAGGAAGACCAATCCATATACCTTAAGATATTAGTAAAGAATTTAGAGAAAGAGGAAGAAAGAAAATCATTAACAGTGATAATTAGAAACTAGTTTACATCCCTCCCAGTACCCTACTATGTTCCAGTGTGCATTTATAGGACATATTCCATGGTTATTCTATTAGAAGAATTTTTGTGAATTCAGTTTTGCATTTATTAAATTATGAGTAAACTACTTTTCATGACTAGAGAAATTTTCAGTTTTCTGAGAATGAGAAAAAGATAAGCAGCTGGAACTGGCTGATATCACAACCTACTGCGAAATACATTTCACTTTACCACCTAGTATACATGTTCACACATACACACACATATATGCATATATAACAGAAATAAAGTGTCACAAAGTCCTACTTATTTATTTTTTTAGGAGGTACCAGGAATTGAAACCAGAACCTCATACATGGGAAGCAGGCGCTCAACCACTGAGCTATATCTGCTCCCCTCTGACTTATTTTTATCACTTGTGATACTTTCTGAGATATTTTAATCTATCTGTTTATAATGCTTATCACTACCCATGAAAATGATTTAACATCCCTTCCCATCAGTCAGGAGCTCACAGTTTGATATACACTAATTCAGAGTAAAAAATGCAAATGGAGAACTTGAAATTGTTATTAAGGATGGAAGGGCTCATAAATAGACAATTTGTATTATTCCGTCTCTCTTTCCTCCGAGGAAAGATAAAGATAAAGGCAAATTAGTCTAAAATGTCATTAGACATTAATCTGGAGATGTTTAGATTTAAACATGTTAGTAAGGGCAAAACTATAGACTTAGTACAGTGTCTGCCTGAGAATTGTCAGGGTGTGGGTATACTAACCTTGGCAGCTCTTCAGAATCATTGGGAAGTTTTTCAAAATACAGAAGCCCCAGAAACTCCAGGCTTTCTGAGAATAGGATCTGAGCATCAGAAATTTTAAAAAGCTCTCCAGGAAATTCTAATATGCATCATCCAATAGCAATAGATATAAAAATGACTGAGGTTAGATTGAGCAAACAATCATGCAAATCTTTGAACCCCATATTTTAAGATGCATATTAAAGTATTACAATTGTAATTCTTTATTTAAAAATACATAAAGAGTCCACTGACAGGAGCAGATTATGTTAAGTACTACTTTGCTAGTTGACTATGGCTCAGCAAAAAGCTTAATTTTTAAGTCAGATGGATAGTTTTGAATATTTAGATGTATTCACATAATATACTTAAATATTCCTCAGCCATTTTAGCTGAGAAAGCAATAGTCTTTCAATAGGAAAAATGAATTCTATAATTTTTGTCATTGATTTTAATCAAAATTGGCACACACACAGAAGCTATAGCTTTTAGTCTCTGTGGGGTGTAATTGCTGAACTGTTTTCCACAAGTGTTCTGAACATTTAGTAAACTAATTTAGATTTTTTTAAGTATTGAAAAATAGAGGATCATCCTGTACCTCCATAAGAAGAAAAAATGATTTATAATTAACATTTATTTTTCACATATAAACATATTTCATAAGTTCTTAAAAACAAAACAGTTCTTTTAATTTCAACGTTTCCTCTGCAACCTTATTTCCAAGTTTAAGTTAGATGATTTTAATAAATCTACTCTTAAAAAGTGTGGCTATAAACTTCACCCTGTGCTTATACAGATTATTGTCATTTCTTTTTTTTTTTTTTAATGATTTTATTTATTTATTCATTTATCCCCCCCTTGCTGCTTGTGCTTGCTGGGTCAGCTAACCACGCCGTGCAGGCAGACTTGCCTTCACCAGGAGGCCCCGGGAACCGAACCTGGGGCCTCCCATATGGTAAACGGGAGCCCTACTGATTGAGCCACAGCCGCTTCCCTGTCATTTCTAATCAGACAAAATTCTGGCAAAAATTACTAATGACTGAAAGAAAATGGAATATGGATATTCCTATATGATGGTAAATACTAAATGTTCTCAAACAAATATAGTATTTTTAAACTCTTTGTTATTTGAGCCTAACCAAATCTGTTTGTTTTCATCTTATTAGGTTATATATACTTTTATTTTATTTTTTACTATTTTATTGAACATGTAAGTGAGACTATTTCTTACCAAAGGTCCTCAATATCTTTATTTTATTTTATTTTTAAAGACTTATTTATTTACTTTATCCATTTTAAACGCCCCCTTCCCCATTTGCTGTTTTGTGTCCATTCGCTGGGCAATTCTCTGTGTCTGTTTCCTGCCATCTCTTCTTATCCTCCTCCTCCAGTCTTCACCAGGATTCGATCCTGGAGACCTCTGATGTAGGAGAGAGGTGTTCTGCCACCTGCACCACCTCAGTTTCTGGTTTCTGGAGCTTTCGGAGCATCTCGTCTTGTCTCTCCCCTGCGTCTCTCTC